>JAAAKM020073195.1:147575835-147639402 GCA_010016025.2 Alatinidae sp. Z8VKAUB7J3
GGCAGTGCCCCCCCCCCGGCCAGTACTTATTTTTCCCTCCCCCCCCCCCCCCCTAGTCCTTTAAGGTTTGAATAATAAAGTAAAACGAATACGTTTGTACGGATTTCTGTAACATGTTCACTAACACGTAATGTTAGTTGCTATGTGCTTTCCTTTGTGTATATTTCGAAGGGAAATACCGGGGGGGCATAAGAGGGAATTTCCCGGGCGATTTACAAGGCGGGGATCTAGCTTGGGGGATTCAACGGAATGAATTTTCCGGACACCCCTCCTGATAATTATGTGAAAGCAAGGACTTCTGGAATTTATTTTTTGAACTTGATGACAGTGAGTTGTTGATTATTCAAGTGTCTCTGGTGAATTTACTGTACAATTGACAGCTATACCGATAGGGCATATCAACCTTGCTCTTATGAAAGTTGCCACTGACCACGTTAGGGACGTGACCGTTGAAAAGAGGTAACAGTTGCACCGGCTCGTTCAGTTATGAGATTGCTGTGGACTGGGGAATGTTGGACGGCAAGGGTAGGGTAAAGTCCTAGATACGTAAACGTAAGGCATTTGAACCTAAAACTAAAATGGATCTTGCAAGAATTTGATTTGACAGATACGAGGCTGGGGGGCACGTTCCCAGTATTGCTGGGGTAGTCTTTTTTTTCTAAATATTATATTAAAATAGAAGAAATAATGATTTGGAGCTTAGCTTAAGTCAAATTTTCAATTTTTATGAAAATTTAAAGGCGTTGCATTCACTGACGGCACGTCCCTGCACCGTGCAAAGGAACATCGTGAATTAATGCTGTGGCAGACTCTTTTACCAAGTATACAAGAGATTAATGGTTACTTTCCTGTTGGTCACATTCAGCTATTTTGCTACAGATTTTTAACATGCCAAACATTTTAAACCTTAACATTGATTTAAAGCGTCACAATATAGTGATACACAGTCTTTTAAAGACCAAACGGCTCATCTAATTCGCTACTAGGGCCGTCGACTCTCTAACTTTATTCACATATATTCAAAGGACGGATTTCACAAGATTGAAACTGTTGCTATTAAATTACGCCTCTTAAAAATACTCCGTTGTACATAAGTACCACAAGGGAAAGTTAATCGATTAATCAATATCAAATCGAAACTTCAATCCATGACGTAAGAGGGTTGGTTTAGCGTCACCTTACTGATCATGGTTCTTGGGAGGCACTTCTTTTAATATGCATATCAAGATTCAGTTTCTAGTTCAAATATGCAGAAGAAACTACCAATTTAAGGCTCAAGCTATGCTTACCATATCATTATGTAAAGTTCTCAGTAGTCTTTCATCTTAAAGTTGTTTCTGTGTTTAGTTTTCGAAAGCGTTCGTAAGAGTACCAACAAGGGTCGGGCCCTTCATTGCAAACGCCTAAAGCGTCCTGTATGGAATGTTGGGATTCCCTCACTATTTTTTTCAGCCTTGCTCTCAAACGTATTCTGGCGTATCTTCCTCTATTTTTAATATCATTAATTTTGGGACCAAGTTGAGCACAAAATGGGGAATCCCTGCTCGAATTGAATATTGTACCATACAAACATTCAAATTGAAGCATATGCGTAAGACCTACTGTTCATGTGACTCATCAAATTGACACCTTTGCATGCACACTCAGTTTTAAAGAACATGCTTGGCTTTGAATTCGAAAGGTATAACTTGTCAAGTGAATCTTTATTGTGTCAAATAGCACTAACAATTTGCAATAAGCATTGGTAACTTCCAATAAAAAACATAAAACAGGTTTGTTGGTGACATGTTCAAATTTTAAAATTACGAGTTCGTAAAAAAGAATTCGGTGTGCAATTGTGTAGGAACAAACAATATTGAGTTACTAATAGTTTAATACAAAAAGTCTGCGTAAAATGCCTCACATCTCCAAGAAAACAAAAAAAACTTTTGTAACTTGGAATTACAGACTTATCCTGGTGCAAACACAGAGAGGCTTTTTCAGGACACCTTGCTGAGGCTTTATGTTGATGAAGTGGACATTCGCACCGTCCTTCAGAAAATTTTTATTGAAGAACTGCTTCGTGACTGTTTCATCTATTGAGTGCTGTGAACTAAAGTAGCAGTGAGATTGGTTTGGCGAGTTTTGGTTTCTGTTTTGCGTTCTAACTCTTAAAAACAGCAAAGTGTGTCATGGTGTTTCCTCCCAACTGTAAAGTTTCGGTGATGAAAAAATGTCGCAATAGAAAATTTAAATGTTTTCACCTAAAGTAAAAGCCATCGAATTTTTAGGTTATACTGTTCCTACTGACTCCAGGAGACTGTTGAAATTCAGTTATCTGTAAAACATGGGTCAAGATCTCACCAAGGATGTTGAAAAAAGGGTACCAAAGTATGTCTAGCAGTTTGTTTGTAGTACGAAATGAGGATACTGCACGAAATAGCTAAAACATATTGTACTTAAAATATTTTTTTGTCTGACACTCCTCAGAGTACGAATGTCAGAATGACCGAAATAAAGTGTGTGAAAGAGTATACCCAACTGTATTTTTGAAAGAGCCAATCAGAATTTGGACTGAAATTGTCAAAATGTGTGAAATCGGGGGGAGGGGGGAGGGGGGAGGGGGGAGGTCAGAGCAAAGCAGGCGTTTCATACCAAAATCATACTAATGATGTTAGATTTTGACTGATGAAAGACTTTTAAGTTGAGCCCAGTTTGGACGAGAAAACAAATTCTTGAATTAAGTGAATTCCATAAGCTGTAGAATTTGTTGACGAACAGGAGTTGCCCTGAAGTTCATAAAACTATTCCTTTGAGTTAATTGTAGCTCCATAAATAGAAACTAAACGATGATGTAGTTTCGGTAAACACTTTCGTACTCCTATGAGCACAAAAAGAGAAATTTCCTACGGCAGCTATCATCCGCCATCATGAACTGATATACGATGCATCGATTATGAACTGATCTCGAAACATTCGCAGTTTAATTGGTTTCAAAACCGCTACTAGTAAAACTGTTTCGACAACCGATGTTAGAGTGAATACAGCTATTGACGCCTCGTGCTAGGTAACCTGGCAGGCATCCGGAAGCGTATTAGTGATAAGCATTGTGGTTTATCATGAAGGCATTTATGATGTTGCGTTAATGATGTTAAGTAAGGTATATTCATTGAGTAACGGATACATTTTGCTAAACGTTTTCCCCACACACTGGTCACAGAAATCATCTAGAATGAAGTAAGAAAGTTTTAGCGAAGAGTTTAGGGGAAAAGAGAAGGCTGAAACACGCCGCAGAAAATAACAAGTAAGTGAGCGACACGTTTTACGTCACTGATGTTATTGAAAAACACGTAAGTTGTAAAATAGTTCTTTTTGTCGATGGTGCACTTGCTTCTTTGTCTTGATGAATGTGACTTCAAAAACCGCAAGAGTAAACGGAGATTGTGCTTTAGCTAATACCCTAAACGAATCCTCTTGGTATTTGTTGGCATATGTTTGGTTTTCAAGCAAATGCTTTTCGAGTCTGTTTAGCAGAATAAATCCGTTACTCAACGCAACATTCAAATTTTGTACCACCGACCAATGTTCTAAAGAAGGTTTAGGCTCGTATTACAGATAAAAAATACAAAAATAGATAGCAGCAGCAACAAGTATCTGCAAGCGATTTCTACAGGTTCCGGAATCTGAACATGCCCTGAAAAATCCTTGAATGTTCTCGAATTTCTTTCGAAAAGAATCCTAGGAAAGTCCTGGAATTTTACAAAATGTTAATCCCATGAATTTTCTTTCTTAGGATATTTTAGGAAATTGAGACAAAAATTGTTTAAAGATTCCACGACTTCCTTTCCAGGGCGCATTTCAAATTCCAGGAACTGTAGCAACCCGCCAGTTCACAAAAATAAATCCCTGGACTTTCCAAGGCACATTTCATCTGTAGTAGGGGCTTGGCCACTAGTCAATCCTCTGGCATCACCGGTAAGCTACTCTTTGGCCTCTAATAAACGAGGGCTGGGTGGGGGGACGTTTATTAACTTTTAGAATTTTCCAACTCCCTTTCACCGGAGTATGCCAGGCTAATTCACATCACTGTGCATTGCATTAAGCCCCTTACTCCTATTTGTTCCGATCCGGAGAAAGATGCTTTGTTCCTGGACGAGTCACAACTTAATGGACTTCTTAGACACCTTCTAAAACCGATCACTCTACAACGCGAGGGGACCAACAAATAAAAAGTAGGAAAAAACTCTTTTACCGATCTACGGTATTTGATGATGACTTCTAAGTGATGTAAAGATTACTGAGGCTAAAACGATCCTATGTTGATATTTTTCCTGTTTTATTTTCATTTTGACCGTCAGAAATGATATTCAAGAAATTGACTTTATTACAGACGAAAGAGTACATGTATTTGGCAGTTGTAAACTCGTCATCAGGAAGAGGCAACCACACGGCATGGTTCACCTACTGGCAATATAATAAAAACGTCACATGTAAGACCCACGCATCTCATTTACTGCTACTCGGCCCGTTTGGAATTTATCTGCTAATGTAAAGGTCGCTACACACAAGTGATTTTTGGATTCGGAAACAAGGTCTTAACTTCATTATCCCATTAAAATTTATCACGGATTAGGCCTACTCATATCTTAATTTAAATTCATACAAGACGCATTGTTTGTTACTATGGAGGGCTTTATCTCGGTATCGTGGGCATTTGTCAATTTACGGCTGACAAACACGGGCTGAATAGTTGTTTTAACCTTTAAACTGAAATAGTTGAGAAGTTTCTTAACCATTATTTCAGGAGTTTTGATCTTGAAAGGGCAAGATTAATATTGCATGGCTTTAGCTTTCTTGTGGAGTTGCTAGTGATTCTTTATGAATCACTTTGGGACTAATGAAATTCTTAATAAAAACGTTGATTAGATACACAGGATGTTTAAGTGATATGTGCGTTCACCGTCCAAATAGATGATAACCCGATCAAACACAGTCGTTATAAAACTTTGCCTGTAATGTAAATCCACGTGGCTTTGATAATCTAAAAATAATCCTTTATAATTTGGCTTAAACATAAGCCTTTATTGCAATTCTCAGTGCGCGGCTAAGTAATTAAACGCCTATAAAAGGGAGCAAATCACACATATCCGTTTTCATGGTAAATCAGACAGAAGAGTGGCAGTTGTTAAGGGTTCTAATACTTCCTAGATGACATTATCAACATGCCTACGGTAAAATCAGGGTAGCTTTTTATTGTAGTGGAACGTCTTAATTCTGGTTTTGATTAATATTTGATAACGAAGGCTGTAAGTATTATAGGAATTATTGTTACTGTTTACCTGGAATAGTCAACAGTTCATAGTACTGTAAAGGGTGTGCTTCAATCAGTAAATCACGTGTGCGAGTCCGTCCTCCCAAACCAAACGCAGCATTTTCTTCACCTGAAAATCAACAGTAAAGTAAAAAGCGTATGTTATTTACGTTGATTTCAAATTTCAAAAAGAACAGCCATAGTTATGAACAGCCATAACTACTTTACACATTAGAGTTGGTTTTGAAGAGGTGACTATTTGTTACACTCTCTCGTGTGGAGTTTCTGTATTGGCAAGCAAATATATAATGTGATAAGATGTATATCTTTATTTTGATACTTCGTGAATAAGTCAGGTGTCAAGAGTGCGCATAAATTCTCCACACCCTTTTTTGCCTCTTCGGTGTCAGTGGTAGTTATGAAGAGGTGAATAAGTCAGGTGTCAAGAGTGCGCATAAATTCTACAGACCCTTTTTTGCCTCTTCGGTGTCAGTGGTAGTTATGAAAAGGTGAATAAGTCAGAGGTCAGGAGTGCACATAAATTTCTCCACATGTTAACACTTGGTGAATGGAATAAAAATATTCCTGTGATGGTTGGGTAAGATTTTAAAAGTCCTTAAAACGAACGGTTCATTTCTCTGTAGCTTTCTGCTAGACACTAATCATAATAGACTGACTAGACTAAACGAAAAATATTTGGCATTAAATTTACATTACAAAAGGCAATTGCTACACTTTTTCTTTGAAATGTAATTAATACCTTTGTCACTCGTGTTATTACAAGAAGAGAATTTAAGGTAAAGTCGACAAATGACCAGATTATTTTCCAATAAGATTTCAGCTTCGAGGCGAAAATAGAATGCACTTCTGTAAATATATAATTGTAATTAACGGAACTATTTGGTGAAGTAGAGTGAATGGTGGCAGTCTGCTGCGTTAATTAAATGGACGACTTCTTTATTATGCTGGAACGGCAGACATAAAACTTAGATCTTTCATAACATATTCACATGCGAGTCAATTAATCATACGTAAGTTATTCAGGTAACCTCTTCAATGCCCGACTTGCACGAGCGCTCTCATAGGATTTCATGAATTTGTGTACTATCAACCTTCTCTGGGCGCTAGCTACTCCCGTTTTGGTTGAATGGAGCACCAGTTTTTTTTAGCGGGAAACAAAGTGATTTTAGCACGAAAAGCATTTCAGGTCCAGCTGCTGCCTTCGTTGAAAATTAAGAGGAAACATTTTGTATTTGTTGTTGTCTCGGAGAAACTGGGCACTTGGTTTATTTACAATTTTGTTTAGAAAAGGAAGTGGCAATTTCATAGAAATATAGCAATGTGAATTTCTGTGTTGACGGGTTTTGATTGCCGACACACTTGTTTAGGTGAGAGAAGTATGTTCTGCTTCCTTCTTTGCTCAGGACGTTACTTCATACGTTATAGGCCGATGTGCGGGGGAGGGGTATTGTTGAATTCGGACATAGTAATAAGGGGAAGGAGGGCCTAAAAAGCCTATTTTTGTAGGATGCCCTTTGTGACTCGCCCCCCCCCCCAAAAAAAAGGGCTGAATCTGACTGACACATCACCAGCCACTGTCACACCCAATGGAGGGGTGGATTCAGCAATCGCGTGGCGAACAGCAACGTCTACTTAAACTTCCTCGCCCTTGATAAGATAGCATCAGAAACATTCTCAGCTTTTTTACACATGCATTATTAGAAGCTCTACACAGTTGGCAATATGAGCTCTGGGATGACAAGAAAGCGATGTATCATACCTCGAATACTTCCTTTTTTCGAGGTAGCGTGATTTGCATTAAATAGTACAGTGAACACAATAGTGATCAGTGGTGCCGGACTAAAGGTGAACACATTTTTTCTGTCATCGAGATAGTAAAGTGTCTTTAATGGAGACTTGTAAAAGATTTCGACGCCTGCCTTTGAACGGGGTACTCACGTTTTCTTGGCCGATATCATGCCAACTGAGCCATAGTAACTCCGGAAAAAACTCAGTTCTTTTTCTGTCTTCGCTTATGGGAGAAGGCCCTGCCTACGCAATTTCCTATCAGACCTTTGCTACCAGACTCAAAACTCGTACAAGTAAGCAAGAGTAAGCAAAGCCTCTTCCCCTTATCCCCTATGCTTATCAGCAGGCTGCACCGGGAGACTGGCTTAAGCTAACTGAAAATCGATAAAAATCCCTGAGCCAAAAGTTAATTACAGCAAAAATCTCTTAGAAAAATAAATCTTCAATTTCTGGTATGAAATTTCACGGAAATATTCTAATAGTAAGGTATGGCGGTTCTGATTACTGACCAATCGAACGTTTTGCTCTCGCTGTTTACGCGCTTCTGTGGCTGAATCTCTTTCCAACGCTTAAATGCATTATTTCTTTAACAAAGTGCTATGTAAGTCATGTCTTTGACAAACTTTTGAGCCCCATGCCAGTCACCAAATAGTCTCTAGTCACAGCGAACAATTTGTGAATTGTCTATTCATCAGGGCGTTATGTTTAGACGGATTACTTTGATTCTTATCCTCCGTACGTCTCTATCAATTATCAGCATAGGGAAATCCTCTGTTGCACAATTCGAAAATTGCCATTGCTTTCGATGAATTTCTGCGACGTCTTCCTGCTCATACTTGACTATGCATAGGTCTCCAGAATGGTACATCGCTTGAAATCTCCAGACCTGTCAACTTTTAAAAATAATAATGCTTGAAAATGTGTAAATTATGTCTGCATGTACTTGCAGTAAGGTAAGACACGATGGGGACGTGTGTTCTGTTTCATCACGAAAAAGCTCTCGTTAGCTCCCTTACTCATATGCAAACCAAAGATCAAAGCGGTAGGAAGCCTTGCAGAGGAAGTTGAGGAAGTGCCCTGGAATCATTTTGTCAAATCGTGCCATGTAGAAAAGCAAGACAGGTCAGTTTGGCTATTATAACGGCTATATTTTTATGAAAGGCTTTTGTTTAGTGAGACTTCCACGACGTCTGGAGAGTTCCTTAAGAGATACGTTATACTAAACCTAAATGGCCTGTTTTCATTGCTTTTACCATGGAATCAAATGTAACTTATTGCGTTAGTAACTTAAATGGCAGCAGGGTGGTCAGGGTACGTGAACACGATATTTTTTGAGATTTTAATTGAGTTTAGAAAGACATTCCCCTGTTTACAATTTATTTACTAACTTTTCTCTAAAATGCCTGAAAATAATGTGTAAAGCTTCATGCGTGTGTGATATACGATTGTGTAAAAATCTGCATGAAAACACGCAAAATACATAAAGGTTGGAGGTTCTGAATCTCGATGCGTTTTGGCCCTAAATCTGGTGAAATATTTCCGCTAATTGAATTCGTTGCTTTGCGGAAACTTAATTCCTCTTTTTTTCCTTCTCCCTTTTCCCTGATGAACATTATCCTCTGTGATACTTATTTGTGTTGGTGGTTGTGTGATCCGAAATTACACAAAAACTAGTGCAAGTGTACATTGAGGTTAAAACCCAACCAGAAATTGTATTGCAGTCTATTACAGGGTGAGGATTTTGTGAAAGTTGTTTACATCCACCATTTGGAGAGTTACTGATGACATATATTATGATTGTGCAGTGGTATAAAATTGTTTGGTTTGGAATTGGAACACTCTTTCTTTTATTATTGATCATGATGGTGCTGTAAGTAGGGTCGCCAATATATATTGCAGATCAAATTGTGTGATAAATAGACAGTTTTCTCTGCTGTTAATAATCACTGTGAACAACTAGGTTGAAATGTTTCACACTACTCACAATGGCTCCTCGGCATTGACATCCTTGTATTGATTGTTTAATGTCATGGTTCCCCTTTTATGCGTATGACACAGTCATTTACTTTTTTGTTGACTAGCTGGATGGATGTCAGACGAGTTTTGTGAAAGGACTGTCAAGTTTACCTCCAAAACTATCAAAACTCAGCGCAAGATACAGTGTCAAGTCCATGAAGGTAGGAATGCTTGATACTTTATACCAATTTGATTGATACTAATGGTATATATAATAATTGAGTAGCCTTTTTCCATGTAGCCGTTTCCATCAATCAAGACGAAGAGATTCAATAGTTTTTTTGACACACAATAATTTGTATTTTGCAAAGAAAGAATAGCTTAACATTGATTTGATACATTTACAAATGTCTTATCTCTGGTGATTGCCTTAAAAATTGATTGTGACTGCTTGTATAGTTAAAGATTGAAATCATCACAAAAGAAGAAAGATATTGTCTATGTCGTAGCATTTGATGTAATAGGAGTACAACATTATCATCATCATCATCAACAACATCATCGTTGTCATCATCATCATCATCATTGTCATCATCATCATGGTTGTCGTCATTAACATAATCATTATCCTCATCATCATCATCATCATCATCATTATTATCATCATCATCATCATAATTCATTTTGTAAATTATCTCAAGTATCCTTGTTTAGCCTAGGCAGGCACTCATTCCAGTTACTCGTGTGAATCCTTTCGCACTTGGTGGAGGACGTCTTTGGTGAAAACCACATCCAAAAGACCATTTGAGCAGACGCTGAGAACAGCAACAGCGGTTGTACCAATCTTTAACTGGTGATGCATTCAAGTGCAGATTCTTTGAAGGTACTGACTCCCATTTTGTAACCTTCAAGCATAACAAGAATTGTGCAAATACTTTAACCTGTTGCAATTACTCTGATTGCCACGTTGAACAAATTAATATCAATAAGAGTCTTGTTTGAGGGGAAAATGTAGTATTACTAACAAATATTTTACAGTGATGGTGCTGAAGCAATCAATCGCTGATGATGGTTATTCGCAAAAAAGTCATCCATCATCGGGTCATGATGGTCTGATAATCTCTCAGAATGATAAAAGATCTGCTGATGATGATATTCTGGCGTCGTTGATGATCTAGTGATCAGCGATGATCTAGTGATTGGTGATGATCTAGTGATGAGTGATAATCTAGTGATCGGTGATGATCTAGTGATGAGTAATAATCTAGTGATCGTTAATGGTCTGATGAGCTGTGATGGTTAGATGAGAAGTGATAATTTAGTGATCGGTGATGATAGAGTGAGGAGTGATGATCTAGTGAGGAGTAATGACCTAGTGAGCAGTGATGATCTAGTGATATGTGAACATCTAGTGATGAATGATAATCCAGTGATCAATGGTGATCTAGTGATCGGTAATGATCCAGTGATTGGTGATGGTTAGATGAGCAGTGATGATCTAGCGATCTGTGATGATCTAGTGAGCAGTGATAATCTAGTGATCGATGATGATCTAGTGATCAATGATGATCTACTGATCTGTGATGATCTTGTGATCTGTGATGATCTTGTGATCGGTGATGATCTTGTGATCGGTGATAATCAGGTCATTGGTGATTGTTTGGTGAGCAGTGATGATCTAGTGATCGGTGATGGTCTAGTGAGCAGTTGCCTATCAAAACCTTGTTAAATGAACCAAGTTCATAATTTTATGAACTGAGCAAAATTAACAGTGTTTCCTTAAGGTCTTTTCCAGATTCAAACAGCCGTTTCTTGCAGCTGGTACGAAATTTGAGCGCAATATTTGGTATACGGGCATTTGGTGGTAGGGTTAACACTGTGATATGGCTATAATTGTGATTCCTGGAAAAAAGTATTTTGGGACGTCATCACTTTAGTACTCTATTGATGGATCGAGATACCATATGCACCAAGTATGCACTTTACTAAATACAAAATTAATGGGGTAGGTGGGGACGTCACAAATTTCGTTTTGTGACATTGCAAAATGGCATGGCTAAGGGGTACCAAGGCAGGAATACAACGGTAAGACTGCTACGTTTGTACCGAATTTCATACCAGTCTTTTCTATCAAGGACACAAATCTTTGCACACTTAACAATGTACTTAGAAATTGCAGCGACGGGGGAAGGTAAGGCGGGTTGGGGGGGGCAAGTAGGGGTTCAACTTGGGTTTTTGTCACATTCCATTAAGGTGACTTTGGTCATTGTGTATAAAGGGGTGTTTCAAAATGAAGTTTCTTTGTTTTCTGGTTGTTGATTTTGAGAATGGCGTAGTATTCATCGTTCAGTAACAAGATTCTTCCACTTGAGTACAATAAGGTATTAGTTATTCTTCTCTCAAAACTTTCAACATTTTTTTCTGTATATTTACGCCTATTCTTTGTTATTAGAAACTACCTCAGCGTCCAGCCCCCCCTTTTTTTATGAAATATTGACCTTTTGTGCTCTCTAAGTTTCTTAGCAGTTTCTTATTCTCTGGTACCAAATAGAAGGGGTGGAATACGCGGAGGGGGCTAGAAAACAGTGGGAGTTTAATGCATATTATAAAGGATGAAGTAGACCCAGACAAATAAAAAATGCTTTGCATCAAAAACAAAACTTTAATCAAGAAAGCAAGATCACGTCAACACCATTTATCTCGTCCTCATTTAGGGTACCCTCTGTTCCAGGTTGTTGTATCACATGATGGAGACAAGATATCTTAAGTTTGATGATAAATGATATTCACCGACTCGTTGATTTCCTACAGCACATAGATCCTAAGAGTACCATAGAAAATGTTCATATTTTAAAATTGTACCAGGAAATTGTACAAAACTGTTTGATTAAATGTTTTATAGAAACATATACAAACTCAGTGACCCGCTTCAAGGAAAGCTTTTTAAGTCTTAAGATATTAAAGGCAGAGGGTGACTTTGTAGGGTTATTAGTCAGATAGACAGACACCTGGGGTTATTAAGACATGTGTGACACTATGAAAGAGTACTCTGACAAGATAAACTTTGGAACGGTTAACTTGGTTTTGTGCAGACATCAACTATATATACTTGGTTTAGTATAAACACTGTGTAAAGGTCCCAAATAAAACCTTTCAATACGGCAACACACACTTAAAAAAACTAACAGTATGGGCATTATTTGTTTAGGATATTAGCTAAAGCACATTCTCCTTTCTACCATGCAGCTGCAGAAGCTGCATTCATTAAAACAAAGAAACCTGTGCTCTGTGAACAAAAGCTTTGCTTCTCGCTTACAATTTTTTTCAATACCACAGCAACAGAATATGTGTTGGTGATGTGAACATAAATTTTTGCAATGCATTTTTATCCTCTCTTTTCCTCTTAATTCTTCATAAAATGTGTCCAATTTTATTCCAGGCAATTGCTTTAACCATTGGCTGAAAAAAAATTCAGCAAAACAAATCTATTATTTAACACATTTTTCAAGTTTTTTTCTAACAAACTTTTTAATTGTTGGACAAACTACAGCCCATGATATAGAAAATATATATCTGTAAGATTTCCTTGTTTTTGAGGACTTGAATAAAATCTTTATAGTTGTGTTCACCCTCAAATTCCAGCTTGGTATTCAGCATTCCAAGCGTAAATGCCTGATTTATTCCATGATCTACATTTTTCTGCACACAACAATCTACTTCCTTTGGCATTAATTTCAAGGAACAATATATCTGAATGCTTCAATACAATCTGCCAACCACCTGTTGTAGTTCAATACTCAGAGCTTTCTGCAACTTAACTCTCTTAATGACCTATAGGACAATCCCTGGAATCAGCTTTGTACCACTGCTGGTCTCACTAACTTCACTGACTTAATCTTCCACTGGTCACCTTCACATATTACACGTGACACGTAGCACTTCTATGGTCGTTTCCGTAGGTTTACTCTGTCATTGGGAAACTAAGCTATTCAGGATTTCTCATTTTTTTGAGTGGGTAAGGAGTTTTTTATGAATTAGATTATCACTGGCACGATTGGCAGTTTCTACAAATTAGTAAGTGACACATTGGCATGACAAGCTTCAGAAGTCTGGATAGAAACTTCTTTATACAATGATTCATTTCGACCTTTCATATGTTTTATATCTTTCACAGTTTTATAGGCTTGAAAACATAGTCATTCAAACTTGAGGGCTGTAAATGGACATACCCTATATGAAATTCCCTACACGATAGGCAATATTAGTTGGTCTTAGAAATTTGCATCTGGCAGAAGTTCTGACGGCAGATTCTTTTGACGAAGGCCGTAGCTAGTGGGGAACAGGATAAACGGAATTTCCCCAAGAATTTTCACCCAACTTACAGAAAGCTCAACCCTGTGAAACGCAGAAATCTTTTGAGAGAACGATAGTCTGACCCGAGTTTGTTTTCCCTCAAGTTTGCTGGACTCAACTCTAGAATCTCGAAAAGTGTCAAATGCAAAATCAAATTTCAAATGAATTCACTTCCTCTATTGAGCACAGAAGGCACAATCGTCTGCCTATTTTACAGTACCTTAGAAACTTACGACTGTACAAAGAATTTTTTTTATATGCAAAAGTTGCTAAGTAAACAAACCACAAATGCAAAGACATTGGGAAAGGGAAGAAATAGTCGGACGTTTTCCGAGTTCATCTCATGTGACAAACAATCCTCTTCAAACCAGTGCTCTCTGTAAGTAAAGCTATCTTCTCAATAGCTCAACGTAAAATTATCACGCCATTTCTCATTGTATTTCCCTTCTTTCTTTGAAACTTATGGTTCTGATGATGTTACTGAGTTTCACCACCATCTGGCACAGCCGGACATGTTTTTAAACTGAGTCCTACTTAATCAGAGAGACTTGCCTCTACCATACTGCTCAGCAATTGCACCGTTTCATTGTTATCAAAGCTGAAGGGAATCTGTGAGTTTATCGTTTATCATGTACACCTGAGGCAGCTCTATAATTTACCACCGACAGTATCACATCGTGGAAGTAGATGTAAACACAGGATATTCTCTGTTCTCTACATTTATTTGGGCGTCTTAGGGAACACTAAAGAACACAAAGAACGGCTATTTGAATTAGCAAAAGGTAACAGTGTTAACGTTGCTTAGTTCATGAAACTGCGAACTTGATTCAGATCAGAAAGTTTTGCTTGGCATGATTGAAGGGGCGTATGTCAACCGGTTCTCAAGATATCGTTCTCAAATTCGAACAGGTTAACCATATCAACAAAAAAAATACATCACGTGTAAGAAATTGTCAAACTTATAATGTTCATAAAATTGTCATATCACTTTATTGGCACTTTATTAGCACAGTGGTAACGATTAAAGAGTACCGTAGCCAGGGGGATGCTTGGTATGCTTAGTATCCTCTGAAAGTGGAAGGTAAAATAGCATCCCCTAGTTCATGGTCGTCTGTCCTAAAGTTTTGCAATGTGTAAGAGCATTCCTCAGACTTGTTGAATACTGCTTCACATATCTTTGCCAAGATATCGAATCTGAACACCTAAATTTGAATGCGGTATGCGGTTTATTGCTCTTTAGGTTGTGAATCTTCTTTTAAGTCAAGAAACCTTAATCGTAGAAGTAGAAATGTACGAACTCGCAGTCCATTGTTTGATTGGTTAAAGCTAAAAACAATAAAATCTTAAAATTTCTGATAATGGTTTTAATAAGAAACTGAACAGGCTATAGAGCCTCTCGGAATCACCCCGCAGCGGCGGCGGAGCAGGAGACTTAAGCCCCTTCCCCAACATTTTAAAATTATATTGATATTTAATATTTTTATCAGATTTATTTAAAAATAGTTAGCAGAGTTGTTAAAGTGCAAAGTAACTCATTACAGATGTTTATCTTACCTAAGACATAAAAAACATGGGAACTTGAAGGGTGTGCGGATCTGTCTGTGCGACGAAAATTTTTAGCACGTGGCTCAACTGTTATATCCCAAACATTGTAAGAACGTGTTGTACAGGGAGGCTTGATTAAAGCTGTATTCGCGAGGCGGCTGCCACCTTTTCTTCTTGAGTATATCACAATGCACAGGATAACCTAGTTTCGATTTGGTTTTATTTAATTCAAGAATTTTATATTTTTAAGTGATGCCTCTATTCCCGATCCTACTATTTGCAACCGATGTAACCAGGTCACTCTACTTCCACAACGATATGTTTTGGCTTAATTATTATGTGCCCTCTGTTTGTGAATTTGGGGCATTTCCACTCTTCGCCCCCTCCTCCCTCTTGCATAAAATACTATATTTTCATGAGAAGGTTTACTCCTACAATTATCAATCATTTACATGATTGTAACAAAGAATTTCCTGCGACTTCACTTCGGCTGTATATGATGAACATGGCGATGATAGTTGCGTTAAAGCCTCGAAACGTTGCTGAAATTTTGTTCTTTTTTTTCCTTGAACGCTAAATATGTCCTGTAGTCGATTGTATAGTTAATTTTCTAAACACAATAATTAAGGATTGTAAACCACATGAAGGTATTTCGTTACAGGGTTGAAATGATGTAAACATTTGAAGTGAGTTTGAACCATGAAAACCCAAAGCAATCTAAATGATTTTACCCACCCCTCGATTTCCTTTATCCCCTTGTCAAAAAAAAACTTGACTTGAGATAGGAGTGGCGCCCACCCTTACCATTGTACTGCTAGAAGCCTATCTTCTTCTTCTCCTTCTTCTTTCTTCTTCTTCTTCTTCTTCTTCTCCTTCTCCTTCTCCTCCTTCTCCTTCTCCTTCTCCTTCTCCTTCTCCTTCTCCTTCTCCTTCTCCTTCTTGTTGTGTGACCTTACCCAGCTTTGCATTAAATATTATCAATAGAAATTACAGACTGTGATATTGCGGCGGAAACATGGACCATCCAAGACGTACTGGGAACTGAATTGCGATTGGTAATCAGAACGGTTGAAGTTGATGTACTTTGTTGTCGAATGTTAGCAAGAAGAGGGAGGTGCAAATTATGCTCTGAGACCTTGCAGTGTGCGTGGGACGTTGATTTATCCAAATGCAATGCCGGACAGCGTGACACTTAGGTACGATATTGGATGTCAGAAATCTTAACAAACTATGTTTGACGGAAAATATTGACATAAGCGGGAACCATATGTCGAAACACGGAGCGTATGTGAACAGTGGGAAAGGCAAATGTTATTTTTCAACAAACAGGGAGAAGATGGAAAGATCAGATTTCACTGTGCAGGACTGACGTATTATATCAAGATCCGTGCTCGATATATTGGGCTATAGAATCAACTCCTTTTGTATGGAAGGCATGGAACCTCTAAATATTGTAGTGAAGGTATCAAATGGTTTAAGGCATTGAAATTGTCATAACGTAGTATACACGGTACTGCCGTGCCTGCATTAGAGATAGAAGTGATCATGAGTTTCCTTAGTGATATCCTAATGAGTCCAGTTAATTAGTTTTCGATGAGTCTAATTAATTGTTCCACGAAGGAAATTTTGTTCTTGTTCTTGTTCTTGTTCTTGTTTGTGTCTTCAATACAGTATTATTTGTTTTATATCTTATATCCACTGTTGTTTGTTTAATATTAATTGATTTTGGGACAGGAGTTTCACAGTTATTGGTCGTTCGTTACTCATTTCAATAAATTTACTCTCTTGCCATTATTACAGCTCGCAGATACGGACCAGAACCTCGGCAAAAGCCGACGAATCCTAAACACAATGTCTATCAGGTAAAACTCATATACTTTTGTCATTATATTTAATACTTTTTTACCCAAACATGATTATGATTCCTGACCAGAAGTATAGGATGTGGTTGATTAAGTGTAGTATACCTTTCTTCTGAGCTGGAGCATGGAGTGAAATGGTGGAATAAGTGGCTTGTTACTTTTAACACCTCTGAAACCAAGCTTCTATCCTTCCACTACCTCGTTGAAATCCTTATTTTGCTCCAGTCAAAAGGAATGACTCTCTTCGTGAAAAATCCTCTTGCGTCGATAGGCTCCTAGGACTGACTTTTACTCCAGATCTAAAATGGAATACTTACATCCAATCTGTAGCTAAAGATGCTAGTAAAATGGTCGAATCATTCTTCCACACCAAAAGTATCTGACATGTGTGATGCAATTCTCTACCTATATAAAACGTGCCCGCTAAGATGGAGTGCTGTTGCCACGTCTGGGGAGGTTTTGCTCAGATCACTCTTTCTTGCCTTGACAGAGTTCAAAATCGACTTAGCAATCTTTTCGGAGATGATCTGTTCAGTTCTCTACAGCCCTCATTGGTATTTCCATAGCAAGTGCTCGACTGAGCCTCAATCCCTATTTCGGCCTCGCGAAAAGTGTACAGCAAGAACACGTCTTGCTACCACTACTGCTAAGAATTTTCCTTTTTTCCTTCATCTCCCTAACATCACACCTACCTCTCTTTACCATTTTAGAACAAAAGGATGATATTGATCGTGTTGCAAACTTTTGAACCTGCGGACTTTCGGTTGCAAATATACCAAGGGTTCCAATGGTACACCCTCCCCAGGCAACATCACAGGATAAAATGGCCCAAGAAAGATACAATCTAGTAGTACCATATATGCATAGTCCATCTACTCTCTAAGCTACATATGGTAGTTGAGAACTGAAATACGGGCCAGAGTCAGAAACTTAACTGTGGGTTAGAGTCCAAAGGAGCATTTTCGGATACTGAACTATCGAAAATAGTCAAAACAAAATTATCATACACTAACATATATGTCAGAGTCAAAACAATGATCAAACCATTACTGAAACAGAGTTCACATTTCCAAAGAACATTGTTACAACCGAATTTTAGGTCAGATTCGAAAACAAAATTGTCGAATACTGGCGACGAACGCGCGCGCCAACCAGCCGGTCATCGTCAAGCGGGACCTGCCCGCAGCGGCCCGCGCCATCGAGCTGCCGTGGAAGCCCGGTCGCGGCAGCAAGCGCGTCGCGGCCTACGGCACGGTCTCGGGCTCGATGCTCGACGCGTGCGTGCGCATGGTGCACGCCACCGAGCACATGCTGTCGATGCAGTTCGGCGGCACGTTCGAGACGCGCGACTACTTCGCGCTCTACGTGATGAAGGGCCGCGAGCACTTCCGTGCCGTCATCGACAAGCACCCCGACATCCGCGGCGACCGCAAGATCCTGCGCGACCTCAGCGGTGCGTACGTCGGCCACGGCCAGTTCGTCGACCTCATGGAGACGCAGTCCGGCACGCTGGACTCGTGCATCTCCGTGGCGACGCAGCATCTCCTGAGCCTGCGCTTCGCCGAGGGCCGCAGCGGCTGGATGCCCGGCTGGGTCGCCGACGGGTTCGCGCTCTACAACATGACGTGGCTGACCGGCACGCACCTGTCGTTCACGGTGGACTTCGGCCGGTACGGGCAGGACCCGCTCTTCAAGAGCCTCTTCAGCAGCGCGACGGACTGGTTCGCCGAGGCGAGCAAGCTCATGCTCTCCGCCGACCCGGCCACGCTGCGCCTGGCACTCGGCCTCAAGGTGGGTCGCATGGGTCCGCGCGACTTCCTCGCGAGCTACGCGTTCGTGGCCTGGCTGCAGGAAGCACGCACCGAGAAGGAGCGCAACGCGCTGCTCCAGGCACTCGCCGAGGGGCACGACATGGACAAGGCGTTCGCGACCGCGCTCGGCATGACGGTCGAGGATGCCGAGTCGCGCCTGAAGGTGTGGCTGCGCGAGGTCGGGACGGACTAGCCCGGCTGTTGCGTGAAGCGCGCGGCGTCCTCACGGCAACCCCAGTCCGGGCCACCAGTTGCATGAACCGCCACGGACGGTTCGCGATCTCGGAGTGTTCTCGCGACGGATTCGCGCCCGAGGTCGCAGCCGGAGCGAGGAGGCGGGGCTGAGGTGCAGGTATGCCGGTAGACTTTATGAAGTGATACAAAATAGACCTTAAGAACTACTAATGTAATGGCTTATTGTATCGTAATTGCTTTTTTGTAGAGGTTACAGGACAGAACCATGCAATAATTTCCAGCCTTAATAAGCAAACACAGTGCAAAATAGCAATTTTTAATCATTGTGTAAAGAAAACTAGGTCAATAGATTTGTAAAAGGATTTGAGCCAGCTATCAACTTAAATTTGGTTAGAAACTTACATGTGGTCACCAAGCAGATTGATTCTTGGTATTAGTGATTAAATGCCAATAGTGGATAATTCAACATATTCATACAGATACAGGTACAATGAAAATGCATCCTCCTGTTCACTTTGCTGTTGTGGTAGGTGTATTCATCAAAACACAGAAGCTGATACTTTGTGGACAAAAAGAATTTGTTGACATTCTACATGTTTGTCAATAACACTAGTGATGGAAAACATGCCACATGTATACATGTCATTTTAAATAATATATTTCATTCCTCCCCTTTCCTCCAAAATATTTGTCAAAATTTTTGCTACCTCCACTATCAACAAATTTTGTTTCCATTATGGGATGAAAATGTTTAGCAAACTAAATGCTTTAGTCAGCACAACATTCAAGCCAACTTTAAGATCATTCTTTACCTCAGTCAGACTGATGCATATACAATTAATGGTGCATTTAATGAGGTGTATGCATGAATCCATTATTAAAAACAATCAGGATATTCAGTTAGCTATATGTTAGACAGGTGAGACCTGACTGTCAGCCTGCTACTGTCAAAAACAAAACCACCTTAAGGATCGCAACATGGAATGTATGTACTTTGTACCAAGCAGGGAGATTGGCAAATTTAAAGCTGAAAATGGAAAGAATGAACATCAATATGCTTGGTTTGAGTGAGACAAGATGGACTGATACAGGATGTTTTGACATGGAAGGATGTAAGATCATATATTCTGGAGGAGATAAGCATGAAAGGGGAGTTGCTATGATTCTGGACGAAGAAGAAAAGCTAGTTTCTCGTATTCCAGTACGAGGTGTGAAATTTCGTTCAAAAATACAATAATCGTTCCTATTGAGATATTCATCAAACGGTTGTTTCCCAAATTTTCTTGAAGGTAGTGCTTTTCTAACCTTCGCAAATGTGAAATTGCTGAAGTGGTATACAACTCAACTGAAGTAGACGTCAAAAATTGGTGTGATCCTAGCAGAGTTAACTTCATATTCGTTTGCTGACACATTAGAAAAAACAAACATACCAACTGAGGGGTTGTACATTGAATATCTTACCAATGGAATGCGATAAAGTAAAAGCGTTTACAATTAACTGTTATAGCAAAGTATTGTAGGTAGAGTAAACAAATACTTGCGGCGTAAAAGGTAGTGTAAATGGACGCGAATTATAGTAAAAATTGACTTGCAAAGTTTTTAAGTCAGACCGCAAAGTTGTTATTTAGAGCTGGATACAAGCTATTAAAACCCATTCAACAATTAAATTTTACGTTTGTGGACGCATCTACACCTGAAATTCAAAAGGTAATCTGGGCATATAATTTATCCGGATTTGAAGTTATTAGTATCCTGCGCGCAGACAAAAACTACTTAAAAAAACCACTTATTTGTCTCTTCGCTGACAATTTGTATCTGGACGTTAAATTTTTTTTTATAACTAAGAAGATTATTTCCAGGGAAGTACCCCATCCTAAAGGATAAGAAATATTCGTTCCAGAAAACTAAAAGCTTCCATCATCAAATTTATGGAGGTGGAAAACAAATTTAATAGTAACCATAACAACAAGAGGTTTGCATTTTTGTTGTTTTTCCCATATTTTGCATGCGTACCAAGATCTATGATGATGAGAGCAATCATGAAATATCAAGACAACCAAGTGATCGTAGATTATTATTCATGTATTGTTCAAACTGGGTATATCATAGCCTGGCACATGTCGTACATCATGACAATCTATATTTTGCATGTTCCTTAACCGAATATCTTTTATGTCCGGTTGAAATAGGATTCATCCGGACCACAGTTATAACGACATAAATCTCCGGCAGTGTAAGTCCTGGGGTATAAATATCATGGTAATGTAAGCTGTAATCCGGTCAAAGACACCAACTAATCCGAAGGGGAGTAAATTTCATTCGTCAAACCTTAGACTCGTGATGCAAGCACTGTGCTTCCCACGTGCCAAAACATACGCTGGAATAAATTTTGCAGGTGAGAGGTTGCTTACCCGTAACAATACAGCGGCATAAACACCAGAAGTATAGTATTAATATTCATAGAATGCATCTGAACAAAATACTTAAGTACGGCCAAAGAAGTATTATCGAATTACAGCTTGTGTAACATGAGGCAAACGACAATTATATTAGCTGCATGTACGTACAAAGACTCACTTGCCCAGCCTCGCTGCTATGAATGACAATCTACTCCTAAGTAACACCTGACAGCAAATATAATTACGTACCAACGGCCAGTAATAAACAATGTAAGCAAAGCAGTAGGCCTCAAGGTCTATCTTGGTCAAAGAGACTTGTTCTGTTTGCTGATATTTCTTTTGGAGGATTGTATCCATAGATGATTACTATCTTAAAAATCTCTATGTTCTTTATCCTCCAGAAAAACAATACTTAATGATTCTTAAGTAATACTCATAAAACTCATACATCAATTTAAACACCAATAACCCCAAATATTTTAAATGTTGCCCATACCCCTTTCAAATGACCACAGTACAAAACAAAAAACGTTGTTAACTCGCAAACGGAAAGCAAAGATGCTGAAATCGGTTACGGGCGCTCAAAATGCACACAAGCAACTTAAATGACAAACACTGGAGTGAGCGAGCTTTTCTAACTATTGTTTCAAATAACGAAGATTGCCATATTTGAACAACGCACCCATGCGGTCACATTATTAGCATAGTAAAAGACCACAACCTTTCCTAGACGCCGATACGACAAAAGAAATACTGCAAACTTCATCTACAAAGATTAATCATATTATGTCTTTAATTTACCTTCTTGCTACTGGAATATGTGCTTGTTAGAATTCACTACAAAATCAAACATGATACACTACAGTTTGGTCAAGATGACAGCAGTAACAAATAAGCAAAAGTAATCATGGGGAAGAATACTTGTGTTGTTATGTATGTGTGGACACGAATCATATTAAAAATTGTGAGATGAAGGAAATTTCATGAAACATTCTTAGTAGTTTAGGTTTATTAAAATAGTTGTAAACAGAAAAGGATTATATTTACACCTGCATTACATAATGGGTATTATTCGGTATTCGTCTTGATTCCCAAAACCGAATATCAAATACTTCAGTGCATCCTTCGTATTAATTTTCATTGAAGGTTGCGTGTGATATTTCAACAAATCTGAAGACCACTACAGTATTTTGACCAGGCATTAAACCAACATTTGCCATATTTGAAATGTCACCCATCCTTTCTGTGCTGCATGCAACCATTTAGTAAGTGTAAGTCTGTACCTGTATCTGTGATGTACTGGAGGAATCTCGATATCGAGTGTATTGCCAGGCTAGCTTATTTTTACGCATGCGGCCGGCTAGACCTGCATGCGCGTATAAGTTGAGGCAAAGTGACTTACTCAAGGTCACACCGAGGTACCGGACACCGGGATCGAACCTAGAACGGCCTGGTTTTAAATCAAAGTCTTACCGTTAGGTCACCCGTCCTCCACCTGCTCACCGATGATTACAGTTAAAAATGTCTACCATCACTTTGGTGAAAATGGAGGCGGTATATTAGGCAGTATATCTTAAAATGGGGTACGTTAGGAGTACGTTAGAATGGACAACTCTTGACAATGCGTTGTGTCAGGTTCAAAATGTATTTTCGATGTGCAAAATCATGTCAATTGCTACATCAAAGGAATTTGGAACTAGAATACGTCTTCTTAGGGCCTGGTTGAGACTTACTAATCGTCAGACGACATAGAATGCTCACGAAACAACGTAAAGAAATGAGCTAAAACCAATCGCGTTTGGTAAACATGTCGAGACATATTGACTCTTGACGTGTCTTGTAAGACACTAACACTAAGACCTGTGTTTACCCGTTCTGGTACAGATTCATTTGGATCCGTACCCTTGTAAACAGGGTCTGAGTCTTCAAGTCTAAATCGGAGCGTCGATGCGTAGAGGAGCTGACCTTCAAATTGTGTAGAAGCTGGACAATAATGACTAATGGTGGAGGTTTTTCAACTTTGGCGAAAGGCTTCGATAGCTTAGACACGAGAGGCTTAAAAGGAACCAATCCTAATTTCTCCAAATTCACTAAAAGTCACACTTATCTTTCATTTTCTTTATAGTCGTGCAGAAGATGTTTCGAATGGCATCTTGCACTTAAATTTCTACCAGGATAGCGTATATTGTCATCGGTTTTTACGAAACTTCAAAACTCCCCTCACTAGTCTTCTTCAGTTCTCAAGGATCACTGACCGTTACATTGGTCACTGGACTAGGGTGTTTGTTATATGTCAGCTGGTGGAGCAACACACCACCTATTACGCCCCACTACTAATCGGGGGGAGGGGGGGGCTGCACTGAGAGATTGCAAACCACCGCAGAAGCGTGAGGTCTGGCTTCAAAGTAACGGTTGAGACATTTATATTTATATTTGAAATAAAATTTACAGGTAAATAAAAATTGGAACACTTAAGTAATGTTGTGGGAGTACTGCTTCCTCGTGAGTTCATCGCGAATTTTTTTGTTATGATTGTTTTTTACCCTGCTTTTCCTTCCTACCACTTTTCTGTAAGGTGCGCTGGTTGTATCAAGAAGCGGTCAAGTCATTGCCCTTCTGCTCTTCGCTGTGGAAAGAAGTCAGTATTTATCAAGTTTTACTTTTTTGTTTTCGTGTATTCCACTGTGGTTGAAATATGTTTTGTACGAATGCTGGGTCAATGTGGTTGTGAGAATCGGTGTTGTAATCATCATGATCATCATCATGATCATCATATTATTGTCAGCTTCATTATCATCATCAACATCATCATCATCATCAACATTATTATCATCATCATCATCATCATCATCATCAACATCATCATCATCATCATCAACATGTGCGGGAATCCAAATGCTGACATTTGCGCTAGAAATCAACGTCTTTGTCTCGCTCTGTGATTTAACTGCACTTTCCTAGACCCATTTAATTAAACCAGGATGGGCAAATATTTGGGTTAACGATACTTGTTCTCAGTTGGTCCAGTGGTTTTGTCAAGTAGATATTACAGTCGTGCTTTGAACCAAGGGAACGCAGAAGCAGCGTGGCGTCCATGCGGTCCAACAACGCGGCTGCGTCATGCATATTCAACATTCACAAACTCCTCTTTCTCGGCGAAACATGAGAAAGCATGTTATTCCACGGCTGACGAGAAAAGCGGAAAGATCACAGAGTTTAAGAGACACTAATGTTTTCACAAATACTGAAAACGGAGCACTCTGGTGACATTATTTTCACAGTGAATTGCTGGGGTTTAATAGCTTTTTGGCTGAAACCACCACGAGCTAGGTTTCACTAGGGCACTGGGAGTTTTTTTTGCATTTATCATTCAAAACCACACAGCTGATTTGAACTAACCTTAATGTAGTTCTAACTGGTTCGATCAGCTCTACGTAATAAATTGTTAGCGCCCTCTACGCATTCATTTGAACTCTATTTACTGTATATTATTATTACTTCTTCCACCAATACGCGCAAATCTGGAATCTTTATTTACCGTCCGTGAGTGTGAAACATTGGGAGCAGAGCCAGTAGCAGCTGTATCAGCAGGCAGGTTGGTGGTGGCTGTCGAAGTACTGGGAGTCATAGCAGTAGTGGTAGTAGTGGTAGTAGTGGTAGTAGTAGTAGTAGTAGTAGTAGTAGTAGTAATAGTAATAGTAATAGTAATAGTAGTGGTAGTAGTAGTAGTAGTAGTAGTAGTAGTAATAGTAATAGTAATAGTAATAGTAGTGGTAGTAGTAGTAGTAGTAGTGGTAGTAGTAGTAGTAGTAGTAGTAGTAGTAGTAGTTGTGGTGGCGATAATAGTAGTAGTAGTAGTAGTAGTGGTGGTAGTGGTGGCGATAGTAGTAGTAGTTGTGGTAGTGGTTGCACATTCAGATTGCCTGATGCATCCTCCAACGTTTAAGATCATCTAGTCCGAGTCTAAATGAAGGACACTTTTTGGGAAAAGGCAGACACAAGAAAAGGCGAATCAAACATCAGCAGAAAGGAGCATTATAATAGCAGTAACGGCATTGCATCATAGTAAGCAAACGATTCCAACCAGGGTTGCCAGATGGGATTTACAAGAGAAAGCCAAACAGGTGACAAAATCAGGCCACAATGCGCCAAAGAAGGCCAAATTTAAAAGTGCCCCAAATAGAGCATTGCACATGCGCAGAAAGTGACAATGCGCATGCGCATGACATGATGCGCATCATGTGCCTTCGAAGCAAGCTCAAACCGAATTTTTTGATTTTTTGTCTTCAATACCAACTAAAACAACAGAATCTTCATGCTGCTTAAGACTGTACAGTTTAGAATAGATATCAACTTTGCAAAAAGGAGTAAAATGCATTATCTGAATCATCTACAGCCCTTTTAGCCCGGGCATTTCTCTTCATCCATTCAGGTATAACCTTTCTTGCATTATCATACTATCCCTTCCATTTATTCCCTTTGCTTTCCTTGCTCAAACTCATGACTAAAATAAATTTATTAACTCACTGGACTAAGCATGGCTTAAATTGTTGTGAGACTGTTATACAAAATGGGAAAGCAAAAACAAAACATCGTCGAAAAAAAGAAATGGCAGGCAAAACCAAGCCACGATTGTTAGCAAAGCGTGAAAGAATTATTAAAACAGCTTCATAAACGGAAATAATAAGAAATAGAACACTTTTTTCTTTAAAGAACTTTTTGTTTGAATAGATTATTTAATTTTGGATTTTAGAGTTTGCAGAACTTTGTTTCAATTTAAGATTAGTTTCTTATTTTGATTCAACCGACACAAAGATTTCTGCTTAAAAAAGGCCAACTTTAAGTAGTAGGCCAAATTTGAATTTTCCAGGCAATTTGTCTCTAAAAAGGGCCAAAATAGAGAAATTTGGTGTGAAAAAGGCCAATATGGCAAGATAATAACATGAACAAGTTGGGAAACTTATTTGACCTGACTCGATTTCACCTGTCAAGCAGTTACAGACCCGGCGCTCGACCAGTTGTGAAGAAGGCTCCTCAAATTACTGTATCAAGACCTACTAAACTCAAGCACACAGTTTCAACTGACAGTATTGCTTTGAAAAAATTAGGAGGAAGAAGACAATCTATTTCAAGTCAAGCGAAGCCTGTTCGTCAACGTTCGAAATCAGTTGCCTATTTTTCAGGTCTTCGATCACCATTCCCAGACCCCTCAGGTACGCAAAATGCTCTGCCTCTAACAACCTCCTTGCCAGCAACTTTGTTTAGAATAGTCCGACCAATGCAATTTCTGGCACAGCGAGAAAATGGCAATGAAGCAATAGCCGATGGAAGTTTATGTCCAATGCCGTCAAACAGAAGATCAAAGTCGATTCTTGAGATAGTCTCTGAGGCAGAATAATTTAATACCACTAATGCACAGTCATTATGGACTCAATTAGGGAAGATATGAAGAAAACAGGCGTGAGTGAGGAAGATTCATATGACAGGAAAAGGTGGATGGAGTTGACTCGCTGTGGTAACCTCTAAATGGGATAAGCAGAAAGGAGAAGAAGAAGAATGCACGGTCATGATATTGAGATTCAGCAGCCATGCAACTTTCTTCTACGATTTTTGTAGCGGTTGTTGCAAGATATGGAGAGACGTACGACCGTAAATACAAGGTTTGGGGACCTGATCTGTCGACAATGTTAAGTAATTACAGCAAAAGTTTGCGATTGGTGTCTGAAACGTAATCACCGCTCACTTCCTGTTATTGCCGTAGCCAATAGAAACTCTCGTGTGTAACACTACGTTATTCCTCCCGAGATCTATCTACAAAACACTTAAAATTGGGTTGAGTAAGACGTTTAATTTGTTATCCCTATAAGAACTAAGCAAAAACTTGTCAACATTTCCTTTCCACTGTATAATAGGATTGTCAGCATTCTAAATTTGGATGATTTTGAATCACAGAGTTGTGGGGTAGCTGTGGTGTCCAAGGGCAAACCCTAAATTTTGGCCACTTTTTAAACCATGAGGCAGGCTCAAACGCCCTGTAAGACCTTCTTGAATGGATCCTAGCAATAATCAGCCATCAATGGGAACAGATACTACGCTCTATCCTTGCCAAAAGACAAAATAATTTGCAACCTTTTTCAGCTACTCGTTTATCCTTGAAGACTTTTCGTACTCACTGACCTCTGCAACGGGCTGACTATACATATTACGTATTTTCAGGCCATCGATCAAAAATATACTTTAGGGCCAAGCCGAGTCTTTGTTCTGTACTGCTTGAAATATCACTGGATCAGTCCTTTGTAGTTTGTTTCGATATAACCTTTCCAAATTTAAAATTACAATTCAAACGTGATATTTATAACAAATATAAAATAACACTCGTAAAGGTCGCGATAACTAAATACTAGGAGAACCTGTGTTGCCATTATCTAAAGGTCGGTCATAGCCTCTTTGACCCCGACACCCGAATATGCTATCTATCACGAAATATTCATAATGTTTGCACATATAGGCTATTGCTATACAAACAATAAGGAAAGGGTAATGAAAATAAACACGATTGCTATGAAATACTATTCTATGCTGTGTTTATTTCTGGTTTCTCTAGGCGCGTAAAAGTGTTGGTGCACACTTTGGGAGATTTGAGCACGTACACTAGTTAGAAAGCCATCAAAAATGTTACGGTATTCCAAGGGGCGGTTTTCCGACGCGTGGGGCCCTGGGCACTATTCCGACGCGGGGCCCTGTTAAGGAGATGTATGTTTGTCAATATCTCACCATATTTAGCTCACATAATATGGGGCTTTCACAGTGCCTATCGTGTGTAATAATTCTTATATGCAGTGCAGGGTGCTGTATACATCGAAGAGTACGTAAAGGGACGCTGACTGAATGGCCGATGGGTGTTTTTGGCTGTCATACTTAAAGGTCCGAAATAGACGGGGTTCTAATAAGCAGGGGTGACGAAAGATTGGACCAAAATAGTTTGCAAAAGCAACGATGATATATTGCTGAAATACGTTCTTCCGTTAGTTCTCAAGGTGGGTACAATATGAACGTATTAATCCTTTTCTTTCGTACACCACGATAATTGTGGAGGCAAGCAGTCTACTCTAAATTTCTGCTTTCTCTTTCAGAAGATACAGCTGCCATTTCTACTGCAAGGTGTAGATGCACAGTTATTGTATCAAATGTTCCATTTAACATTGTTTACTCTTGTGGCAATGCGATTCTTAGTTGTAGCCTAACACATTTTGCACACTACTTTTGAGAAAATTGTAAAGCTACAGCCTGATCGTGATCGCCGATGGTAGTGATAGCATGAGGTGTTATATTTAATCAGCTATGTCTAACATGGAGCTATCAAAAGAATGTAATCACCTTATTTCACTTAAATCTCAGTAAATAGCGTTTGCACCCACCAGTGTGAGTTAGGAGTGAAGCTTTTCTCTTGCTGTAGAAGAACCCCGATCCCGATCTGCAATCCTATCCTCACTCCAGTTCGTATTTGTTTTCCATCTTTCTACAGAACCAATGTTCTGTAAAAGCACTGTAAAGAACTAATTCATCTTGTTTTCTTCTTTTAGCATATCCATGTTATTCTTCAAACTCAGACCCTTTCCAGGGTCCTTGCTACATACTGCATACGCAAGCTACTGTCGCTGAATACTATTGCCGAGCAAATGCAGGTGGAGAAGCAAGATCAAAGCAGTTTTAATTCTGGTGAATCGCAATCGGACCTTGCGTTACCGCGGAGTGCAAGGTATACAGCAATACGTGAAACAAAAAGTGTTTTATGCAGTCAGTCAATAGGGCATTGGTGTAGCTTTTGATTTGATATTAGTGTACTTAATGGACCGAAAACTGTATTTCGGGTAGCTTTAAACAAAGTATCACGGGTAACTGGGTTATAAGCGCTTCCCGATCATACAACCTCAACTATATGCCCCGTGGGACACATTTAAATTTTTCACACAGTACCCTCGTCGAGCACGTGCCCTCCCCGCATAAACATTTATTAAGGGCAGCTGTTGTACAAGAAGGTCAATTAGACATTAAAAATACAGTGTTGCATTTCAAGACACTGAAATATTCTTGGTACGCACAGTCAACCATGCGTAGGTCTTCACCAAGGCAATAGAGAGGTTTCATAAGCCATTTAGCACCCTTAGAATGAAGAATGAAAGACATTAGTAGGGCACGACCACCAGCTCCTATCCAGTCTACCTTTACGTAGGAGTTGAGAGCTAGGAAACAAGAAATCAAAAGACAGAAACAAAACTTGAGACAATATTGAGTCTGTAATCTTTTAACAGTTCAACCTAAGTCAAAAGGAAAATTAAGAAAATGTCGACTAGAACTGCTCTATAGGCAACGACAACCGTTTCATCAGATTATAGAGGACTGACAATTAATGCAATTTAAGAGGTCAAAGCACATAAAAAGGTCTAAAACGTTCGTTGGATTCTTCATTCCGTTTTTGAAAAAACTGGACAAACCAGACAATAAAGAGCATGTTCATAGAGGTTCGAAGGGTTGTGTCACTCCAATATGCACAAAATTACCTAAAAGAGCATGTTACCAAGAAAGAAGTATTTAAACATGCTAAGATCGACAATATCGTGAACGAAGTGTATTAGGCAAGCTAAACACAGCTTTGAGATGCACTCGCTGTACGGAGGGCAAAGTACCCAGAAGTTGCTCGAGATGCGTACCACCTGCGAGGAGGAGGAAAGCCACACCACAGGGTACCTGGAGTAGAAGGGAGCAACAGCAAAGCAAAAGCCCTTGAAATGGTAGCCTTGTCCAAGACGGAGGAAGTTCGTTGGCACCTTAGCTCAATGCACTGTAAAATCAAACTTCTGTGACTAAATACAAATTGCTCTTCCAAGGCACGCTCCCCGCCACAAAATGTAAGTCAAGATAGATATACAAGAGTCACTTACAGCAGGTCACGATCGATCTCAGGCAACGAGGAAATTTTCAGTGATACAAGCAGAGACTACAGTATACAGGGCAGTACACAGAGTATCTGTTTACCTTCATCGCCTCTTACTGCCAAGGCATCCACCAAACGCCCTTCTCGCGCTTGATTTGATCCAGAAAAAGACAGTGTATTTTGTGCTACCGCCTATTCGGCTGCTTGAGCACGCTGTCACGACACGGAAGCTGGTAAGAAACCGTATCTTTTCTTCTGAACCAAAAGCATACTTTCCCGCCCGCTTCATGTCGGTGAAGCGGACTTGGTTTCAAAACCTTGCGGAATTGAAACCGGGTTAGTGTACTTGACTTGGACAACACTGTCGTTTCGATGCGGCAGACCCATGGATGTCCGAGGAAAGGAACATGTTCACGGGCTCGCCTCATGCCCCGAAGGACAATCGGCACCTCACCGAGGCCAATCCCTCACGCGGGCGGCCAACAGTATTGTTGATTGTATCTCTCTTAACGATGTCAAAGGATGTTTCGTCCAACCGGACGTTCCAGCACTTGTGTCAAGTGCTCGAAGATCTGGTTGGGAAGTGGTGGGTCGAGGAGGACTTGAACCTCCGACCTCACGCTTATCAGGCGTGCGCTCTAACCACCTGAGCTACCGACCCGTATCCGTTCGGGCCGTTTGCATGAGTGGTGGAGCCTAGGAGGATCGAACTCCTGACCTCCTGAATGCAAATCAGGCGCTCTCCCAGCTGAGCTAAGGCCCCATGCTAGACCCCCGCGCGTCTCGCGGGGCCTGTGTGTTCTGAAGAGATATGAGGACGGTCGGGCTCCGAGGGTCATCTTGCGATGCCCTGGACTGGACAGCTTTGTTTGCTGTCCGTTGCTAAGTGCATCACGTTGATGGCAAGCCAGTCAATCTAGATGCATCCTTAGAAAGGAGGTGATCCAGCCGCAGGTTCCCCTACGGCTACCTTGTTACGACTTCACCCCAGTCGCTGATCCTACCGTGGCCGCCTGCCTCCCGAAGGTTAGCGCAGCGTCGTCGGGTAGAACCAACTCCCATGGTGTGACGGGCGGTGTGTACAAGGCCCGGGAACGTATTCACCGCGTCATGCTGTTACGCGATTACGAGAAAAGAAACCATGATACATTTTATAAATTTATTAAAGTTTACACGATAATGCCTTTGTTGCATTCTGCTTCTTGTTCCATCCGTCTAGCTACTGACTGTATATAACACAAGAGAGCCAGGCTATTGCTTGAACTACTCGTTTTTTGCACGAGCCATTTTGATGAGGGTGCAACGAAATCGGTCAATGGCATTTCACTAATGATTCCGTTATTAAATATTATCTACAAATTTTGTAGTACCAGGAATCTTTTCTGGAGCTCAATAATGTACTGTAGCCAAAAGAAGTTAACATACACGCACCTTGCTGCGATGTGAAAACAATTCCAGCCGTCTTTATTTCTTCGGTTTATATCAGCACCAGCTTCAGTAAGGACTTCTACGATAGCTTGGTTACTCTTTGAGCATGCCAACATCAGTGGGGTCCTAATTAAAAAAGCAGAGAGGACATGGTCTTCACACTTCATTAACGACCAGTTATGGATTCTGGAATGGGGCTAATGGGGTCAGTATGACAATACTTCATTGAGGACAATTTCCTAGTTTTTGATTTACCACAAAATTTTTATGTAATGTCAGCATTTCTCTTTAATATCAAGGCTTTTTCAGTTTCCTTTTCTGTCAATATGCTTTGCCTGTTGTTGTTCACACTGCATTTGAAAACAAGGTCAAATATTACTGCATGCTTTACTGTCGCTTTGCAGACCAAAAGGGATTTCTTTGTTGCTTAAAATGTTTGGGTATGCAACGTGGAACAGCGAGACTTGGCCAAAATAGAAAATCAACCAAGTAAGTGTTGTCTCAACGATGCAACGATTTCCAGTCTTCTATGTTTTTACTTCTGTATGAAATTCATGCATTTCAAATTAACTGAAGCATGCCCCGATAATGCAACTCAAGAGAATCTGCTTCCTGACATTCGGAATAACACCCAAACCCTCAATCAAACAAACTAATGGATTCTCCAAAATTGTTGTGATTAATCATCAATATGTGGAAGTTAGTAAGAGGCATCTCCTGAGTGGTGTAGTGATGCGGGGGCAAGTCCTGACGAAGCTATCTCGTGGGGGAAGATCAAGATAAATTCGAAACCAATCAAGGTTTGTTTACCCTAAGATTAATTGTATTTTTTGAATGTAGTGATATTCGTAGTATCTCACGTATTGATTATAGTAACGCCTACAATGTTGCTGTATTAACTGTAAAGCCTGTTTCACATACGAGTAAAATCCGTCGCCAGACAAGGGTCTGGCATGTTAAAGGCAAGTTTTCTTGCATGTGAACGCTACTATTGGCTGTGAAAGTCATCAGAAAGTAACAAAAAATTTTATTCTTTTCTAAAGAGTTTTCTCTGCTGGTTTCCGACCATCACTTAAATTGCTGGCGCCTCTTTGTTCTGACGCGGAAATTCTATGATGACGATAACAGGTGCAAATTTTGACAGCTATTTCATACCAAGGGGAGATCAGGTTCCTCAGCAAGCAAGGGGTTTGTATCCTGGGCGTGATAATTATTTTTTGAAGTCTGTAGACCTAAGTGTCACTATCAGCAAGATGGATGTAAACCCCCGCAACGAAATTCTGACGTGAAATGCTCCGTTTTGGTTATTTGCGCTTGCAATGACTTGATCAGGCATGTGAATCAGCAGAAGTAAAGTAAAACGATCTCCTTGCTCCTCCTCTCAGACCCTGCGACGGATTTTACTCGTATGTGAACCAGGCATAAGGAATGAAAAAGGCGCTTGGCATGTGTATGATCCTCGTTCGCTCGTGCTTCAGATAGCCGTATGGATTACGTGATTGAACAAGTTTTTCATGGATGACGTAAATACTTATTTCAAATGACGTAGACAAATACTAGACGTAAGTATACCTGAAAATCCGGTTATAACCCTTCCAGTTATAACTCAATAAAATTCGAAACAAATTTTTTTCTTGTTACAACTGTCCGCCGGTATAAGCCTATGCAAGTTTTTTATTCGTGTTATTCTTGATTTACGTTGAAGTGGACTGAGGTTGCAGTGCCTATGTCTTCTGATAATGAAAGCAGTGAAACAAATCTCATCACTACTTTAGTTCACCGTGCTCTAATCATTTGCTCAAGAAGTAAACTCGATGAGGAATTAGCCATTGTAATTATCAACATGGAGAATCCAAATTTTTCAATCTTACTTTATTCAATGAAACTTCAGAAGGCTTTCAAAAAGAGACATTAATGGTGAAACAACATCAACTCAATAAGGAGTGCAAAAACGATAAAATCAAAATGTGAATTTCCAATTTCTTTGCCTGTGGCAGGCCAGAGAAATTAATCAACTTTGAGTTTTTCATTATCGTACTTTATTCGCTTAATCTGACCTTTCTAATACTTTTTCTACCCTATGTTTATCAGATAAATACTCACCAGCATTTCACATGATCAATGGAAAACTTACTGAATTACTTAAAATGAAGTAGCAGATTTTACAAAAACAGACTTTGTAATAGTTGCTCCATTTAACTACCAAATGAAGTCATGGCTGCAACCAACTGTCAAATTATTAATAATTGTCCCATCAAGTAAGATAAAGTTCTGAATTTATGTCTAATTTTTTTGTAAGCTACAAACTCATGATTATGGTATTATAATCTATACTGGGATTCACTGAGACGTCATAATTACCATTAAAGCTGTATGACTCTTCATCTGAATGCCTGAGGGTTCTTACACATGTGTTTCTAGTACTTGCAAGTATTGAAAGTCTGAAAAAAGTATCCTTCCTTTCGAAAAGATTTTATCACATGGCTTGATCAAGCTCTCAATATAGCAAATGAACTAAATGTGGATCTATGGTGGTTAGTAAAGGTAAGCTTAAAGGCAGGTATGTATCAAAACATAAACAGCAAGTGGTAGAAGGCGACACAACTGACAAATGCCTAGAGAATTGACCATGGAAGAGAGAAGATGGAAGTCAGTAATTAGAAACATGTTTGAGTTTTTACATGAAAAAGAAATTATACTTGGGGCTCATATTTTCATCAAAACATAACAAGAAACCAAATACAGGATGATGATGATGATGATGATGATGATGATGATGGTTATACACAAATTATTTAATTATGGACAACATCTCCATGAAACGCTTGCAGAAATTGGTTTGTCTCTTGGCATCTGTGCAGGGATAACAATCTTTCTTAGTTTTGAAGGAAATTTTGGGGGGCGACTGCACCTCGTTGCCCACCCCGCCCTCAAGTGTCCACCACTGCTCCTACAGCCAACTTGAAAAGAACAGTTGTTCGGCATATGCTACTAAACCAAAAGCTAGAATGTCCTTGGTTACGTGGTGGCAACGACATACTCAGAACATTCTACAAGATGCTGAAAACATTTTTACTGGTTTTGATTTATCACCTGTCAAGAAATCTTTCATGATACACCCAACACTGTAGACGTTTTCCCAAGGGCACTTGGAAAACACTATTAAGCATGTGGTTGCCACCACGTAACCAAGGTCGTGGGCTCCGGTGTGGGTTTAGTGGCGTAAGTGGCTTACTGTGATCATCCGTGGCTTCTGTTTGACTCCAAATATTTGGACAATTTATTGATATAAATTATCGTTAGTAACCTTGACATAATCAATCCTGATTGATTGTAAAAATTAGATGCTTGGTTCCTAAAATATAGGAAAGTTGCTTTTCTTTGCTGACGCGGTACTTCAAAACTTAACAGAATGTAACTTGACATCTTTTAACAAATACTCTAGGGTGCCTAATAGACGTCCCCTCTAATTAATTTTTCCAAAATTTTCCACCCGACCACCACACACACATACACACACCTATTAATTTTAAGTAATCTCCCACCCATGACAATTTCTTGAGCAGCTACTTTGGTAGGCAAGTAGAAAATATCTTTATTGAAATATGAAAATCACACGTTAAAAAGATGAAGGTGACCTTTCACGGGGCTCGAAAAAATGTAAAGAAGCGCATTACTGGTATTAGCAATAACACTGTCATTAAGCAGGAGGACGAGGGAAACATTTTTAAAATCTTGGAAGGCATGTAGGAGACTGCCATGACCTCAAATAATTGACTCTTGTTTATATTGTATTGCCCTACAATCAATAAGGGCAACAAGTTTCCAGGAACTGACCTGCAAGTAACAGCAAAATTCTCAAATTCGGTGATGATATACTACATTCAGCAGTACTTCTACATCAGTTTCAACTACTTGGCCACCGAGGAAGCTCTATTGTGAGAGTTAACTTTGTTTTTGGAAAGGCGTTAAAGTATGTGAAACTAGAGAAAGATATAAAATTATAATCCCTAGGCCCCCACAAGCTTTTAAAATTTAAGTATTGTCAGCCATGGCTTTGCTCAGAATCCCAGTCATGGACTCAGAACATCGCGGCAACTCACGTCTCTTCTACAATACGCACCTTCTCATTAATTCATCGCAAACTGTATATTGCCATGCATCAGTAATAGCATAAGATGATGTAGTATCTAGTCGATCATCCTGCTTTGAAGACTCCATTTTATCGTCAGACAAACTACATAAAATGCATATATGGTTTATAGGGGTCAATTAGTGATAAAATAACCCCAAAGTTGTCATGCACTTGGCATGTATATTTTTGACTGAATCAGATGCAGTATGTTATGATATTGTTTCCTTTTTAAGTTTATGAAATGTTTAAGTTTAAGTAAGTGAGAAAAAGGCAATTCAGTTCTTTTAATATTTCATTGCTTGCTTGTGAACATCATATGAGTACAAAGCCCTGGACAAACAACTGGATATTCATTGCTCTTTTTATTGCACAAGAGTGTCAAATGTTATTAGCTATGTTTAGTTACGTCAAATCCTTTAAAGTCTGCTCAGGCTACAATGTCAAATAGATTTTTATTATTCTCCTACTAGCATAGCAAAAGATACAGTAATTTTCCCGGTCTACACAGTCACTTGACTTGTACAGAGTGTATGCACACACACTGAAGCAAGAGTTCAGATCTTCGGCATCACGGAACCCCCAGTTAGAGATTGTAGAAACCTGCGAGAAATCTAGTTCGATGAATCTGGAGGATCTCGACTCCAACAATTTCAGCGAACACAAGCAAACCAAAAATTTTCAAAGCTCAGTTGATACTGTCCATTAATATCAAGATCGACCCTCAAACTACTCTGACGTGTAGACATCTTGCGATCTAAGAGATTTCCCGTGTAAACATAGATTTTAGGCTATAAAAAAATTCAAAATCAATATTTTAAACATTAATTTTAGGCTATGAAATATTTCAAAATCAATATTTTAAACATTAATTTTATGCTATGAAATATTTCAAAACCAATATTTTAAACATTAATTTTAGGCTATAAAAATTTCAAAATCAATATTTTAAACATTGATTTTAGGCTATAGAAAAATTTCAAAATAAAAGTTTTCAAAACTGACATGACCTCATGTAAAAAAGTGCACACTTCTTCCAGCATGATCTGAGACCACTTAAGCCTTTATCATAGGGAATCGTGTAGACCCTACTAATGTATTAAAACCAACAGTGCGATGTTTTGGGAGGGTGGATTTAAAGGAGTACAAAATCCGCTTGAAATAGGAAATGCAGCATAAATCGTTCTACAAATTTTGGTAATCTTTTGTTCCCATATTGTAATTGGACATGTACTTATCGGTGGTAGTACCTGTTTTAACAATCCTACAGCGACGTCTGTAATCTCTTGAACCGAAACCGTCTGAGGATCGAATACAAATCGGTAATGTTTGAGTCTAGAACGTGGTACGATACCCCGAAAATTTAAAATAAATTCAAAAAAAATTGAAAATTTTGTTATATATGGTAGAGAAAAGCAGAAAAGTTTTTCCCTTGAGTCCAAACTTTGGCCATACGAGCCCAGATTTGTTTTATATTCAATTTAAATTTTCTTCCTAAGAAAAATCCTTTGAAATATTTAAATCTTATATCACAAAATATCCAATAAGAAACTGATTTGCCACTTCGTGTTCGGAATCGGAAACCTGAACCTATTCTCTGATTAGTATCATATTAAAGGTGTTTGCTATGAGAATGTTAATAACATTACCAACCACGTACTCACATATGCTTATCATAACTGTACACTATAGCAGATTCGAGAGGATATGGTGGTTACCCGCTGACGCATTTAGTTGCTAATTCAAATTGACCCCGTACACGTATCTTAGCATTAGAGTGTGAGACCCTATGGAGACGCGAAGTCCTGGTCGTGACCAAGTAGCCCTATGAACCTAACTGCTTGTGATTGACTCTATCATATGAAAAAAGACGTGGCGTATCCAAAGTAACGTATATTTTGCATTCAAAGAGATTTCTTGTTTAGACAATAATATGATCCCCTTGTCAACTACTATTAAAAAGTTTCAAGCCAAAATTTGAGACCCGAAAGGTAAGTATGCCAACTGGCATCCGAACGTACACGTATTGGCAGATTAGTTAGCTTGCACCATCAGTATTAAAATTCAGCTTAGTAATTTTGAATGGTTAGTTGCAATATGATTAATCATAGGAAGATATAAGAATGTTTGAACCATACCATATGGGATTAGAAGAATTTTGGATATAAATTTGATTGAAATCGTATTAGCATGAAGGGGTTTTTGAACTAACATGCGTTTACAACCAATGACGATGATTACTGAATTGTGGATTACGATAGAAAATTAGTAGAACTAGAGACAAATTTTAATAGATTATACGATATTTTCATCACAGAATATTTGCACTGTATATCTAATTTACGAGGCTAGCTGGGCGGTAATTAATTGATTTCAACCTGGATTTAAATAATTTTACAACTTATTGCCCCAGGTGACTGAAATGTTTTTAAAAGTGTTAACACTGATAACCGTTACAAGCATTTATAAAGGAACCTCACCCTAGACACCCCAAAACCCAACACTGTCGTGATTTTCACTATCGGCAATGTAACGTAAGCAAGTTAATTATGTAACGCTACAGGCTAAACATTTTTATCGCATTTTAGGTAAAAATCCAGGTGTAGTTTTGTGTACATTAGAATGATTTCTTTTTTTTAACGCAAAAAGGACGACTTATCGATTTAATAATAATCAAACTTCAATCTATTCATGTCTTAATTAGCATACAATCCCAGTAATCACTTACAATAAGGCATACTGGAATGGGTATGAAGTTAACTAAAACTCTAACACCTGCAACGAAATCAAGGATTAATAATAATGATCAGCCATTGTTTGGGATTGACGTTTATATTTTAGGGTTGGCTGCACCGAGAAAATGTAAAATAATTTCAGATATCTCGTATATTGACTTAACTTACTTCCATGATATATTTTGAGCTCGCGCGGACACCATTGACCAGCTCCTTTCATTTTTTACGTTCATTCATGATCTTCTTCAGTTCTTCTGTGGATAAAGCAGTGTCTCTTCTTAGCTGGTCCACATAGTTTTTTGATGTTTTTCTCCTTCTTCTTCATATTTGCTTTGCTTCCCACAAGAGGATTTGGCATTCCAATTCCTCCTTTTATCCTCCACATGTGTCCAATGCTGTAGTCTACATTCTTGTATATTGTCTAGTGGCCGTTGTCCGTTTTCATTGGTAACCTAATAATAAACACAACCCCTGGCTTACCTTTTGCTAATTCTAGCATTCATGTCTTCAGAAACCAAACTGATGTTGTGTTTTGGTATGGACCTTGTTACCTTAGTAAGATTTGCGTAGAATTGATTCTAATCTCCATCATCTGATGCATCAGTAGGACTTTAGCTAGAAATAATGAAAACTGCAAGTTTTCCATTGCATGGTGCTATCATTATTCTTGGACTGACTGTTTCCACGGCGTTCAAAGCTTTGTATGCTTTTAGACCTCTTATTCTTGAGGTTTTAAAAAATTTCTCCGCAGAGCTAGTAAGCAATATCCACTTCTTCACATCATGTTGCTTGATGTCAGTGTCTTCATGAAGTATACGGTGTTCTTGGATGCACAGAATATTGATGTTCTGCTCTTCTGCTGAGGCTGTTAGCTCCCCCTTGTTCTCTTCTGAGGAGAGACTTCTGCAGTTGAAGGTGGAGACAAGAAAAGTCTTCTTACGTTTCAAGGACTTGTTTTTGCCTGAGGCATTTTTGCCAGTAGCATTTTTTCGACCCCAGCATGGCATCCCTCTGGGGAACGCGCCCCTTGAGGACCCATGAGTCTTGAGCAGCCAGGATTTAACGTTTTCTATATCAATTTTAACGTTTGGCTTTTTAGAGTCTGTTTAGTTATTATATGTACAAATATATATTTATATATACATAAACCTAAAACTATATGAAGAAATACATTAATAATTGTATATAATTAATTAAAATGCTTTTAGACGAGCTACGAGCTTATATATATATATATATATATATATATATATATAAAACCTGCGGCGTCGGTTTCCATACTTAATTAAGGGCAGTACCTTGATGGCGCTATCACCCTCCCCACAGGGACGGGGGCCTCATGACGACACCTCTCCGTATCTTGAAAGCAGCCCGATGCTTTCTAGTCTCTCGGTGGAATCCTCAAGACGAGGCTAGCGACAATATATTGGTAAACAACTTAACATATCCAAAATAACTTTTAAAAACATTAGGAGCAACGAAGCTTCCCAAATTCTATTTTATATTTAAGGAATTTTCAGTCGAATTTTAGAATACATTCACAAGGTTAAAGTTTCAGTCTAGAATCTTTTTACAAATATTTTATGCTTTTAAATCTTGTACATAAATTTCTGTTGTTTTAACTCATATTTATTAGGGAAGGAACTATTTGCATGGCTTTAAGCCAGAAGAAGGAATACAAATTTACGAAAGCACGCCTTGAGCGAAAACTAGTTTTTATCGTTTTTCCATATAATATATATAAAGTTATGTATATAGTTATATATATAACTAGTTTTAATCGTTTATATATATATATATATATATATGTGTGTATACATGTACTATATACATATATATAGTTGGTTACAGGCCTCATCAATAACAAGTCTCTCCTTATTAAAAACATAACATGATTAATATGCAATACAGAACAAAAACATATCTGTATAAAACAGAGCAAGATATGAGAAGTCCGAGAATCTGCCAACAATAATTGTTCATAGTGGACTTCTTTTGTTAGATATTGCAAATCAAAGTGTGAAGCGTTACAAATGTGCTTGGTTCAAATATCTAGGCTCTATAATAAGAGCAAAATTGGGGGAGGGGGGCAAAATGACAATAGCATCAAAAATTGACCAAATTGACAAATTTATGTTAAAGAAAGAGTAAAAGCGAAAAAAAACAAGCAACTAGGGCACCAAAAAATTATCTCTCTATGGAGGAATTTATCATGAAAGAAGAAAATTTCCATGAAGGGGCCGAAGTATTTTCTAGCATTATTTAAAGCACAATGAGAAAATAAATCAAAAAAGTTTTTTTTCAGTTGGAAGTAAGGAGGAGCATAAAAAGCTAAGACGAACAGATATTATTACGCATATAAGGGGGCTCGTCTCCTCCACAATACCTCACTCTTTACGCTAAAATACTTTTAGTAATTTCAACTATTTATTCTACGGCCTTTGCGATTCAGGGGTCATTCTCAAAGAATTGGGACAAAATTCAAGCTTTAGTTTAAAGAGCGAGGTATTGACGAGGGGGTAAACCCCTTCATATACGTAATAAAAATATACAAATATAGAAGTTTGTTACGAAAGTTAATTCGTAAGTTATGTTTATTTATTACTAATAAAAACGTTCGTAAAAAAAATAAAAAGTTCTAGTTGCCTTTTAAGTAGCCAAAAATTGGACTGGGCCTCCTCCCCCACTCCTTTCTCTTACCAAAATCGTCCACTCAGAACTATGAGAAAGCTATTTGGCAAAAAAAGAAAATTATTTGCAAATTTCGTTTTAATTATTCATGTGCGGTGAGCCAAAATCATATAAAACTTAAGACGAACAGAAATTATCCGTATATGAAAGGGGTTGTCCCCCCTCAGCGCCTCATTCTTTACGTTAAAGTATTTATTGTTTTAAAAAGTAGAGTTGAGGGAAAGAGTCAAGCTTTAGCGTAAAGAGCGAGGCGTCGAGGAGAGGATAACCCTTTTCATATACGGAATAATTCCTGTTCCTTTTAAGTTTTAATGTCGCTCCTTACTTGCAATTAAAAAAACTTGTTTTTTTATCTAATTTCTGAACGTTTTTACATTAATACATGCTTTGATTTTGACTTACATTTAACATACGGTACGTAAAACTTTGTTGTTTCAATCTGGATTATATTTGGGAGGAACTTAATAATCCTGAAAGATGTGCATCGGAACATCTTATTTTATATCAGACCTGCCCTTGAAACCTCGTAGTCCTCTCTTTAAGGTTCTAACATGACACCTTCCACTTCCAAGTCAAGGACAAGTATTGTCTTCCTAAACCTTGACGCTATCCTTACCAAGCTAAAACATCCACTTAAAATCACCTCTTTTAAACTATAGAATCTCCAAACATGATCAAGTTGGGCATTCTCACTCCTCTACCAATAACATAATCTCCGAGAGAATGCCAAACATCACAAACCAAAAACGTGGCTCTTTGAAAAACCCCAGCTTAGATGCAGTAATCCTCTTCAACCTTTTCCCAATCAGCATTTACCTACTTTCCAGTAGCTATATGCCACACTTTCACATATCAAATGTCTCAAAATTGTATTGTGGAACTGTTCAAAATAATACCTTGAAAGTGGTTCTTTCATCCATTGCTCTGATAATGTAATACATCAGAAATGCAACCTTTGACTTCTATTTAGTAAAAAAGGTTGCTTAAATATGTATCTGTGGTTATGGAAACTGTTCTACCTTGACTCGTAATGGATGATCCAAATGGGTGGTATAAACAACTTCCTAAAAATGTAAGGGTGTTTAGTATACTCTCCCTCATCTAATTGTAGCAGGGGGAATATTTTATAGATTAAGAGGTACAATAATTTGGAATGGTTGAGATATCTTTTAATAAACGTAGATTTGGGGGGGGTGGGAAGCTGAGAAAGTACTGCAGACGGAAGTCTGAGTCAAGGAAGAAATGTTGCAGAAAAATGCAAATGACAGCAATAGAAAGTGCTTCACTAGAAATTATTGACATTGTTGGAGAAGAGTCCCATTGAGCATTCTGGTGTTCAATTGTGTGTTTTTCTTATTCCTTCCACATAAATGCATATTTAGGGGGTAGTCAATTGTAGGAGGGGGTGGGCATTTTAAAAAAATTCGTTTTGAGTTCCATTTACTTATTGATAGTGATTTGTGCTACTCTTACGCTTGGAAGATTGTTTGACCCTATTTCTGCTCGTTTTCGGCTTAATGGAGCTCTTTACTTTTCTTTGAAAAAGTTTTTCTATGGAAAAAAAGCTTTTAAAATTAATTTCTTTTAATTTTTTATTGGCATAGTTTTTTTTCATATTTTAATTGTTTACATCTTTCCGTTTTTTTTTGTAAGAATCCATAGTTTGGGTTGCTAATTGTATTTTGGAGATAGTTTTTCAATAAGGGTGTCTTATTGGCAACCATAAACACAGTGCCTTTTAATTTAGTTTTAGACCAACATTTAATTTTAAGGTGTAATTGCAATTGCATAATTGTGGGAGATGGACATTTCCAATATCCCTAAAGACATAGTTGCTGGAACGTCCTACTATGCTGAACAAAATGGCTTTATCAAAATCTTCACAGGTTGCGTTTGGAAAATGAATGGGCTTGAGAGAAGGATTGCTTGCCCTTCAATCTCTTTTCAAGCAGTTCGTGGTAACGAACTGTAGTAACGAGCGACTCGGCTCAATAGTAACCGAAACTGTAAAAAATGAAAGTTTGATACCAATAGTTACATCAAAAGAATTGCATTTTAATGCTGATTTTAAATATGAAAGTTTCATCAAGTTTAGTCTTACCCATCAAACGTTACGGGCCTGAGAATATTTGCCTTATTTTAGACAATGGGAGGAAACACCCTCTAAAAGTCATAGAATCTTAACGAAAATCACACCATCGCATTCAGCGTATCAGAGAACCCCTCTGTAGAAGTTTCAAGCTCCTATTTATAAAAATGTGGATATTCGTATTTTTTGCCACAAGACCGATCACGGGTGCGCGTTTATTTGTTTTTTATTCTTTTTCCCAGGGATGATCGTATCGACCCAGTGGTCCCAGAATGTTCCAAGAGGGCTCATTCTAACGGGAATTAAACGTTTTAGTGCCCTTTTTAAGTGACCAAAAAAATTGGAGGGCACCTAGGCCCCCTCCCAATACAAAAATTAAGCAGAATTGATGATATAACCAATACAAAAATACATACAGTTGCACACTTAATATGAGGATAAGATAATGACAAACAGAGTATATAGTAAATAACAATGGTGTAACCAGCTCAAGACAAAGGAGCATATGCTCCAAAATCCAACAATGCACAATGACAAATCTATTAACACAAAATATATACTTACATGCGAGGGACAAGCCATGGTTAAGGCAGCTATGCATCCAACAGGGAAAATACACTAATACACAGGGGCAGGGCTTGCATAAGGTATTTTAGGACGAAGAAAATAAAAAGAGTTGAGGCCCCAACTAACTTGGCCCCACCTTCCTTCTACTACTAACGTGTTTTTGTGGCGCTCTTCTCTTGTTGTAAGAACATATTTTGTTTTCTTGTATTACTTCACATTCTACTCATATTCTACTCAACTAAAATAAACTTTTTAAAATTTACGGCAAGGCTACAGCCCTTTTAACAAACCACATCCCTGGCCCCTAGTTTGTGGTCTCTTGCAACAGAAGATCATAAACATAATACCGGTAACACACTATAATATTTACCCAAGGCAAATCTTTTGTCCCCAACTCCCATTTCTAACCCTTGACATTTTTGAAAACTATTCAAGTTGGGTAGTTAACACAAGCAAATGGTTGTTAACGTTCATTCTACTTTGAGAAAATAGTTTAGATTACAATTTTAAATTAAAAACTGTAAAGGATTTTAACAAAACACTATGTTGACCATTGACCCTGGCTTACAAAAAACCATATACATAGCAAACTTGCAGTATCTGAAAACCTTCCTCACTATTTACTGCTACAGGATTGTACAAAAGTGTGTGTTCTGCGATTGGAAGTCTCTTTCAGTAATTCACCTGTGTATTCAATCTTTAGCTCAGTAATTTGTTTCATCACAGTCACTGAGCTTTGCATGGAAAGGGGAAAGTACATTGCAGGCCTTTTATTTCACCAGGGATTGCAAAAGGATTTGGTGTTACATGATTCAATCGATGACGCGCCTGAAACAGTGGCGGGTTTAAGGAGTTGTAACGTCAAAGCCTAGCGTAGACTTTCAATAAAATCTTTAAAAAGGTTTAGTCTAATTGGCAGGTTATTAACATAAGAAAATCATGGCCTAATGCAGCCATCTAAAAATAATACTCCTTGTGTTACTAAAAACGAAATAAATTTGTACCTGATGTAGAAACATCATACTTCTCATTTCTTAATCGAAATGGAGGGCTCTTGTCAACCAATGTATTTGTACATACAGATGTTGTCAACCCTCACCTTATCTGCATGTCCGAAGTTCAAAGGGCTACAGGCAGTCAAAGTCCTCAATTGTAACTCATGTCACAAGATATTTTCTCTTTTTCTACATTGAATAAAAAAAACCGTCTATAGGTCCTTAATCTAGGGTTATCAAAGAGTTTACTATATCTGACTTGACAACGTATCTCTATTATGAAGAGGTTGTAGCCAAATTAAGCTGGCGCTAGCGATTACGAAGGTTAAGGATTAGGTTCTTCAAAACAATTTCATATCGGTACTTAGCCCCATATTATAAATTTAGTACAGTGTATCGTCGATTATCCGAATATCGACTTTCCGGAAATCAATTATCCGGATGTCGTAAAAATTTCGAATGTTTGCTCGCGCGTCAGCAAATTTACAAAGATTTTTGTGGACAGGTTCTGCAATATCGTCAGATTCCTCTGTTCATATCGCTACATTGACAGGTTCCTCGGGTATTTGCGACATGAAGGCCTGGCAGACATAGTAAGTACGGGAAGTTGCGACAGAAAGGCCAGCGGTATCGCTGGAGCAAAGCCGTATCACGCAATATTTCACAACTTAACTTGGACTCCTTTTCTTTCATACTTCATCTGTAAACTGACCAGCCCATGTTGCAAAAAATACTGAATTGCCAATGAGTTAGATTTTCTCGATTATTCGAAGTTTTTTGATTTTCCGGAAAAATTTTCGGCTGTTTCGGTGTGACCGTCCTGATAATCGACGATGCACTGTAACCTTAACACCTTTAGTACACAAAATTAACGTGTGCACGAATTAACGCGGCTTCTGTTAACGTTTTTTAGACTAAAAATGCATTTTGATGAACATTAATTAACGTTTTATCAGCAATTTAATGTTTGAACGATATTAATAAACGTTTTCAAACGACCAAACGTTATTAAGTGCCATCGTTAGTTAATGCGTGTGTTAATAAATGACAAAAATCAAGTACCATAAAAAAATTTTTTTTTCGCCGAAGTGTTTTCTCTTTCCCTAAAATGTACGTGATTGCATAAACATGGCTTCAAGGGCAACATTACCAAAAATTAAGTTAGAAAAGTTTAAAAGGTAAGCATCAAATATAAAACCATCATGTTGGAGATCTTAGCTAAAGCACCGCGGCTTTATCAGGTGCCCGTCTTCACTGTGTTTTCTCCCCTGATATTTGTCTTTGAATTTGAAATTAAATGGTTTTTGACATGTATCCCTAGTTGTCATTTCCATCCAAAATTTCATAAACCTCCAATCCTGTCAATACCGAGTCACACAATGCTTTGGTATCGTGGTATACTTGTAAAATAAAGAGGCTCAAATTTATGAACAAAATCTATAGACGTTGCAAAATAACAAAATCTTTCCTTTTGAGATTTCAACATTGCCTCCAAGGAAATTTTACAGGGGCCCATATTTGTATAAACGTTTGGCGCAAATCAACGTTTCAAAAGTTAGCGCTACATTGAAATTAACTTTTCAAAAGTTAACGTCAGCATCTAATTAACGTGGATTTGATTAACGTTTTTTGATTCCTAAAAAGGTTAATTAATGTTCAACATTAATTTTGTGTATTAAGGTGTATGGTTATGAATCTAAAATAATCTTTAGTGTTAATTATTGATAGTCGACACGGTTATACATGCATTGGAACTAGACATGTTGTACTGTTTTAATTAAACACAACTCGATTATCTGTAGCATGACGGCTCGAGAATAAAATGAATATTTTAGGCTAAAAATGGAAGAAATTAAGAGCCTGTGAGAGCCACTAATCTATGTTATCTCTGCACGTTGGCAACAATACACCTGGGCACTAAAGACATCTCAACAAAACTGACAAGTTTTGCACATACATCAAAAAAATAATACCAGCCGTCCGCCAGTAATCTTTATTAACAGCATTATTCCATAAATGCGAATTACGACCTGTTATTACATTTCCCCAACATTTTATACAATACTAACTTGAAGGTCTGCGAAGTTAAAAGGCTGCGAGTTTAAAGGTCTGCAAGTTTGAAGGTCTGCGAGTTTGAAGGCCTGTACGTTTGAAGGTCTGCAAGTTTGAAGGCCTGCGAGTTTGAAGGTCTGCACGTTTGACGGTCTGCGAGTTTAAAGGTCTGCACGTTTGAAGGTTTGCGAGATTGAATGTCTGCGTGTTTGAAGGTCTACGAGTTTGAAGGTCTGCACGTTTGAAGGTCTGCGAGTTTGAAGGTTTGCACGTTTGAAGGTCTGCGAGTTTGAAGGCCTGCGAGTTTGAAGACCATAATTTTTTTCAACTGTAGCCAGTCTCTCATTCCCAAAAATGTACCTTTTTTAAATATCAAAATGTACTCAAATATAGTGATATCCCTTTACGCGATCCACTCCAAAATTTTGAAATTGCTCAGCAAAATTATGGCTTTGACCTTTACTAAAAATACACAAAGTGAGGAAAAATGGAATGGCGAAAGCATTGATCGAGGAAAACGTCAAAGGAGACAGGGGCAGAGGTAGACTGCGGAGACAGTGGAAAGACGACTTGAAATTGTGGACGGGAATAGGACTGCCCAGAACTCAAGGGATCGCGGAGGACAGAGACAGATGGAAGTGAAACGTGCATCAGATGTGCTACGGAGAAGAAGAAAAATACCCTTTTATCTCTTCTTTAACGAATGCTATATTGTAAGCTTGCTCAATAGGAACAACAACTAACAGTTGCGTGGAGCAAGGTTTCTGGTTTACAGCCTTATCCTGAAGCGATAATTATATTATTTCAATGGTATTTTATATTACATTGACAGGAAAAGAGCAATGTCTGCGTAGAGTACGCAGTGTCTTGGTATGTTAAACAGACTCTTTGTGTATAATACTTACATCTTTTTTCAACTGCTTAGGAGCAGCATTCTTAAATTTGGAAACCTTGAACCGCCACATATCTACAAAAAAAATTGTTACAAATATTTTTATACAGCACCTAGAAAGTTCATTATACCAAATGAATGTATTTTAAATTAAATTGTAAAGTGCTAAGAGACATTAACTTGTATTAGGTGCTATATAAGAAATATATATTATTTTTATTTCTATTATTTTAAACCATACAGTTGTACACCTGTAATATTTTTACATATATCTAAACAATCTCTTAGATGCTACTGCTTGGTGATCTCCAAACGTCATCTTGCGGCAAGAAAAGTCACCAAGTGATGGTGGTGGAGATAGTAATAGGGGTGCTAGTGGTGGTGATAGTGATGGGGGTGCTGGTGGTGGTCATAGTGGTGGGGTGCTGGTGGTGGTGGTCATAGTGATGGGGGTGCCAGTGGTGGTCATAGTGATGAGGGTGCCAGTGATGGTGAGAGTGATGGGGGGTACTGATGGTGGTGAGAGTGATGGGGGTGTTGATGGTGGTGAGAGTGATGGGGGTTCTGATGGTGATGGGGCTGCTGATGGTGGTCATTGTGATTGGAGGGTGGAGGTGGTGGTGATAGTAATGGGGGTGCCAGTGGTGGTGATAGTGATGTAGGTGCTGATGATGGTGATAGCAATGGGGGAGTGGTGGTGGTGATTGTGATGGTGATGGACATGCCAGTGGTGGTGATAGTGATAAAGGTGTTGCTGGTGGTGATAGTGATGGGGGTACTGGTTGTGATAGTGATGGGGCGGTGGATGGTGTTGATGGTGATGGGGCGCCAGTGCTGGTGATAGTGAGGGGGGTGTCAGTGGTTGATGGTGGTGATAGTGATGGAGGTTGCTTGTGGTGGTGAGGATGATGATCATCCTCATCACCACCACCACGATCATCATTGTGGCAATGTCGTGGTAATGATTTCTATAATGACAATGTCCTTGTTCGGTATTAGTAGATAAGGAGTTTGACAGATGCTCCTCAGAACAGACAGCAGTAAAACAAGGTTGGAACAGGGTTGCATCATAACCCATGAGGAAAAGGGTGACTTTGATGGGGAGGTAAAATTATACCTCCTTTTGGTTACGTACAAGATCTTAGATCACTTAGTAACAGCTTAGAGACCGTAGTAATGTCCTAATTAGTTTAAAAGAACAAGGTGCAAAGCTAGGACAAAGGTACAAAGACAAATTATTTTATCGTATATAATTTTACCCACAATGTAATACGTGATAGACCTGTTGAAACCATAGAATAAGATAAGAATCAGAGAAAGGCCGAAACCTAGAGTTCAAACATATGGAGAGAGTTCAATTCACTAGTGAATATTTAATTTCAAAATTAAATTTTATTTATTTTACTATAATTAAATTACTGTAGCTTAACTTAATTCTTAATTAATTTTCGGCTGAATTGTCAAGCCGACAAATTTCTAATTAATCTGTCATTAACATAATAATAAAAAAAAACTCTTCGGTTTAACCTTTAAAATAAAGAATTTGAACCAAATTTGTCCGTAAAATTTCGCATTCCTTGTCTTTGTTATTGGTAGGTTATTTTGTCACGTGGAATTTCTTACGATGATTTTTATTCATCAATCCTTCAATTTTAATGTTTAGTCCTAAAATGAAAATTCTGCTTTTGTCGATAGCAAGATTTGGCTTTATTCTTCTACCAAATTACATTTCCGAAATTAGTAATTTTAGAAAGAACAGCATTTCGAGAATTGGTCGAAAATAGCTATAAAAATTTCCTAATTTTTAAGTAAGTTTAGAACATTAAAAAAAGTATAAGAAATATGATTATTCTGGCGTTGTAATAGAATAGACCTGAAACTGATAGAATCATTTATACAAGTATCTTGACCTTTTGAAGCAAATTACTCCTGTAGATATGTAACAAATTGTAGAGGGAGCACAAGTTTTAAGATGTGAGTTTTTCTGCTATTTTGTTTTTTTTTGTGTTTCCTATCCGGGCACGGCCTCGAGGAAGCGCTTGAGGACGGCCTGCTCGGAGGGGCCGAGCGTCGGGCGGCTGACGACGAGGACGCGGCTCGCGCCCTTGAGGGCGGCGACGATCTGCTTGTCGGCCTCGGCCCAGCTGATGTCCTCGCCGGCCTTGCGCGGCGAGCGCAGGCGCTCGGGGTCGTACAGGTTGTAGAGACACGCCTGCATCGCACCCGTGGACTTGCCGTTCGGGTTGAGCGGGTGCCCCTCGAGGCCCTCGATCTTGATCGGGCGGCCGTCGATCTGCTTGATCAGCATGCCGTACGGATGCGAGCCCTCGGTCCACGTCGACGCGTAGTAGAGGGGCATGCCGGGCTGCTGGTACTCGGGGCGATCGTGCACCGAGACGATGCGACGCTCGGGCTTGCGGATGCAGCCCGCCGCCATGCTCATGAGCGCGGTCAGCGAGAACATCTTCATCGCCGTGCGACGCGACATCTCGTTGTCGCTGGGCGGGTCCACGTGATCGTCGTGGACCGGTACCTCGTTCTTGATCATCGGGTGACCTCTTTCCATGGCCCTAGCGATGGCACGTGCTGCAGGAGATCGGCGCGAGCGTCGTCTCCCCGGGCTTGGAATGGTTCGGATCCGGCGGAAGCATGTGGCACTCGAGGCACCAGCCCATCTTCGGCGAGTAGGTCCGCTTCACGCGCGACATCTTCTCGATCTCGCCGTGGCAGTCCTGACACCACATCTTCTTGCCGTTGACCAGCTTCTTGGTGTTCAGGTGCCGGCTGTGATCGAAGTAGACGAAGTCCGCGAGGTCATGGACCTTCACCCACTCGATGGGCTTCTTCTCGCGATAGTGCTCGTTCAATTGGGCAATGCCCGTCTTGAGGTTGCCCTGGCTGTCCTTGGTCTGGATCTCCGTGTGGCACTTCATGCAATCGGTGACCGTCGGGATGCCCGCGTGGGGCCCCTTCATCGCCTGCGTGTGGCAGTACAGGCAATCGATCTGATGCGTTCCGGCCATGATCGCGTGGCTGAAGTCTCCCCAGAGCACCTGTTCCGGATTTTTTTGAGATGATCCCCAAAGATCGTCGTTATGCTCGAACCAAATTTATCATTTGTTCAGCTCAAACTGAAACAACAGAAGGGAAAGCTTATATCAGGCGCTTGCGGCCCGAGCGGGTATTTACTAAACCGCTTGATGCGGCCCGTTTCACTCGTGACTTTAAGCATCTGATCACTCTCAAGCTCAAGCAAAAGGGCTGGAAATCTTCTTACGGTTGATTTGTTTTTAAAACTTGGGCAAATTTTCTAAAGGATCTTGTTGTCAAAGAGGAATTCTCTAAAATAAGACCCTTTTCAGGTGTGGCCAGATAGCTCAGTCGGTAGAGCAACGGACTGAAAATCCGTGTGTCGCTGGTTCGATTCCGGCTCTGGCCACCATTTAAAATTTTCCCAAAACTGTCGCTGGTGACTGCGCGCGGCTGCGCCGTGCTCATGACTCTTCGGACACCCTCGCAATGCTCGGGATGTCCTCGAGTGCGATTCCGGCTCTGGCCACCATTATTCAATTCATCGACTGACTGGCAATATATTTTTTGTAGGCGTGAAAAGCTGGTTTGATTCTCCAGGTGCCATGTTCGATGAGGCCTTCCTTTTTATAGATATCTTTGACGTGTTGGCTTTCGATCATGTGAGAATAAAAAACACGATCTAGGCCTGCCTCAAAAGCGGCATCGAGTCGGGGAGCGACTTGATCGGCGTGTTTTTGTTCGGTGTACTTTTCGACACGCACATCTGGCCCATTAAACTCAGTCGAAGCCAACAACCGACCCTCCGGCAGATGATCTTTAACCCATTTGATTTTTTTGGCGACACTTTCAATGGTGTGCCTCAGGTGCACATCCAGCCAGTCGTAGCGCCCTTCTTTGACAAGGCGCTGGTACCATTTAACAATCGAAGCGTTGTTATCTAAAACATGATCCATAGATTTAGATGAAATGCCTGCACAAGCGACACCAATATTTGGGTCAAGTTCTTTGATAGCCTCATAGCCGCTGGCTAAAATCTAGGTAACTATCCTAACTTTCATCAGAAAAATATGGGGCAGGTCTAGTCTAGGTCAAAAGTACCTAGCCTATAGGGTAAAACAACTGGTACTTGGTCATTTTGTTCACTCTTCACTTTTTGACATTCAATCTACTATAACTAGGCCTACTTTTATTCTGTTGCCCTATTTGGAGCCTCTAATATCCCCTGTTACCATAAAAAAAACCTTATCATGCTTAATTATCACTGCAACCTTCATTCCTGAAAGAAAATCAGATCTGTCTAGAATTCCTTTGGATAGCTTAAAGCAAAATGTGCCATAAGCTAAAGCAGTTTTGTGGGGAGCAGAAATATGCTCACACTTTAAAGGTTATATTCTAGGCATTAATAACAGTCTAGGTAAGCATATTATCTTAGCTTTAAGAGCCTTGGTTTAGGGCAAGGCTATTTGAATTTAGAGGAATCATTTCCAAGTTCAGTCCACATGGCAGTTAACTAGCCTTGGGTTTGTGCATTGGTCTAGGCTGTTTTAGTCTGTGTTATTTCCTAAGCTTTGCAAAGATTTGGCTAAATTGACCTAGCCTAGTCCTACCCTTCAATTTAAGAAAATATAGGCTAGGCCCACAAACAGTTTGAGGGATTTTCTGGGGACAAGGAAGCTACCTTTTCTTAAAATAGGCTACCAATACTTCAGGCTTCAATAATCTTTTGATTAGTAGAAAAACTAGACCAGCCTGTGTGAAACCATTAGAAAGAGGATGACTTAACATTTCAGTCCACATTGCTTGAACTTGGTCTATTCCGGCATGGCTATTTTGCAACTAAAATCAAATATTCTTCACAGCATAATAATGGAAAACAGTTCAATATCTTATAATATTGCTTACCTTATTCTCAAGTGAGTCCTAAAGTTTCTAGTACAAAAAGGGAATGACAAGAGTTCCAAGAGTAAAGATTACTAGCCTACTATCTATTTGAATTCAAGAACTTGGGTTAACTCCGTGTTCTTTTACTTGTGCGATTACTTCTCCACATATCCCAAGATCCTCGGCGTGCTCTCAAGCAGGCTTGCACGGGACGGACGCGCTCTTTCACCGAACCGCCCGGCGCAGCATGGATGTGTCGTCACGCGACGCAGGTGTCGCATTCATGAAGCATGAAACGAACCTCCCTCGACTCCTCCTGGTGATCCTGGCCTGGTCGGCGCTGTTCAGCCTGATGCTCGCCGCCTACGGATTCGCCTACGACGATGAGACGGATTTCCTAGAGGAGCTGATCGGCGCGGCGGTCGTGGTCGGCGTGATCACCCCATTTCTCTTCTTCACCGCCTGGGTTGTCGAGCGAATGCAAGGGCTTGGTACCAGCCGGTCATTTGCCCGAAATGTCGTAACCGTGCTCTCGGTCGCATTGCCAATCACCCTGATTTCCTTCCTTTTGGACCTTTCCACCGAGCCGGAGTTCATCCGGGAGCTGCTGGAGGACGAGGACCAGCCGCATCTGCTGCTGCTGTCCGATCTGATCGAGACCTACCTCGACGCGGCGATCCTGCTGACCGTTCATTGGACGGTCCTGGTCAACCTGGAATCCTTGAGTGCGCGGCAAGGTCGGAATGACCCGACCGACCCATCGCCACGAAGCTCGGAGCCGGACCCGCACCCCACATCCGAAATGCCGTTGGAGACCGGAGCGGTGGACGGCGATGCCGCGACAACACCCCTCTGCGCCCGTTTTCCTCAACTCAAAGATCGCGAGATCTGGGCCATCGAGGCACAGGAGCACTACATCAAGGTCCATACCGACCGGGACGACCACCTGTTGCTCTACCGCTTCGGTCACGCCGTGGACGACGCCGCGCCGCTCGACGGCCTGCAGGTGCACCGCTCGTTCTGGATTGCCCGAAACGCGGTCAGCGGGCACCGCAAGGAGGGCCGCCGCGTGCTCTTGACCTTGAAGAATGGCCTGGAAATCCCGGTCAGCCAGTCCTATAGACTGGCGGTTCGCTCCGCGGGACTCCTGCACGAAGGTTAACCTTCAGGCCCCCGCGCAGTCGTTGCCAGAGCGGCCTTTCGGCGTTCAACGGGATAAAAAAAAATAATAAATAAATAAAAAATAATAAAAAAATATCCAACAAAATTGAACTTGAACTAAAAAACAAAAATACCAGATTTTTTTTTTTCGTTAATTAAACCTGTTTGACGGAAGAGTAACTAAATTGGAAACTTAGCTGGAATCTAAAACTCCAATTTGATCAATCTAATTAAAAAAATTAATTAAATGTACGAACTGTTCTAATTTTGACCTAGTTTCAGGGATTTTGGATGTTAGTTCCACTAGGAGTTATATTTCATCTTTTTCTTCAGCCGGGGTAGTAAATTTATTTTCAGGCTTTTACTTTCTTTTTACTTTTTTTCTCTCTTTTTTGAGTCGTTAGCTTTTTGCCATTCTGCCTATTCCTATTCTACTTCTTAATTATGACTGCATGTCTTTTTATTCTTATATATGCAAGATTACATGATATCGATCAAGATATCAAGAGTGCTAAAATATGGTGCAGTTAACGAATTGGCATTGTGCCATATTTTGTACTATTGGCTTAGAGGAGCCGTCTCAGACAAAGAGGAGCATGTCATCCTACTTTTTGATACTTCCAGGTATAGGACTTCGTTTTTTAGGTACATTTAAAACGGAAAATGATTCATTCATTGTGCCATGTCTATCGATTGATAGTAGATGGTATTGGGTTGAGTATATAGGAGTAAATCTTCCTGTTCTTGGGTAGTTTTAGCTATAGAAGTTTTTTAATCGGTCTTTGTATAATTGGTAAGTGTACGTAACAACTAACCAATCTCTAATATGAAACAGTCATTTGATGCTATACAACAGTAACAGTTTCTTCGGAGTAGACTACCTTTAAAATAGAGTCAGTTCGTTTTCTGATGCTAACAAGAGAGTATGCTTTTTTTCTTCTTTATGCTTGAAACCTAAAAGCTAGCAAGAATATTTCATTAGGAATGCATACAATTAGTGGGGTTCATTAAATGCTGATGAATTTTAGGCGTAGTTTAGTAAATGTATCATGTTGTTTTCCACGGTTGGGGGTGACGGGCGTCAGCGGCTTCTTCACGTAGCTCACGATCTCCTCGCGGCTTTCCATCGAGAAGCCCTGCTGGCTCATGCTGTGGGTGGAGAGCACGGTCTGGCCGGGGATCGACGGCGTCTGCACCATCACGCGCTTGCCGCCCATGCCGCCCATGTTCATCGTCCACTCGCGGCAGTCGTACGCCGTGCCGCCGACGGTCTCCGAGCGCGAGAGGTTCGTGGCCTCCATCGTGACGGTCAGCGACTGGCCCATCATGCTCATGGTGGTGCGCGTCTTGAGCACGCCGTGCGTCGGGTGCACCCAGATGGCACCCGTGCCGACCGGCATCGTCTGGCCGCCGCGGCCCTTCATGCCGGCGCTCATGGCGTCGAGGAACGCACCCATGTTGCCGATGGTCTTCTTCTGGCAGACGTACTCCGTCTTGCCGATGGTGATCTTCTCTTCGCCGGCATCGACGACCTTCGCCTTCTTGAGGTCGATGCGCGTGACCTTCGGCTCGCGGCGCTCGGTCACCTGCGTGCCCATCATCCCCTTGGTCTCGACGGAGATGACGTACTCGGTCGGCGTGATCTGCTTCAGCGTCTCCTTGGTCTCCGTGACCATCTTCCGACCGCCGCCAGGCATCTGGGCCATCTTCATGTCCTGCGTGGAGCGGCGGTGGATCATGCTGCCCACGCCGTGGCCGTCCCAGCCAGACTTGCGGACGGTGAACTTCTCGAAGTCGTAGTCGCCGGCTTCCGCGACCGGGGCGGCGGCGGACGAAGCCAGGACGAACAGGGCGCAGACGAAGGCAGTGGCGACGGTGTGACGCATGGGGGGATCCTCCTCGGGCGCGACAGGGTACCCAGGATCGCGGGTGTCCCGGAGGGAGTCGGCCGGGCGGTCCGAATCGACCGCCATGGGTGCGTGCCCGGGGCCCTCCGGTCTAGAATCGCGGGCCACTGGGACTACGGAAGGACCGCATGGAAGACAAGGTGATCATGGGCGCCCGCGCCCTTCGTCTGTTCGGCCTCACGCTCGGCTACCTGGAATTGTTCATGACAGTGAAGATTAAGCGGCTGTAAGTGTGAATGAATGTTCGCGTATCATTTTGACTTGAATTCATGTTCAACTTAAATACCTAAAACGGAATTTATTGCCATCACTGTTCAGTGTGAGTGACTAGACTTATCTATAAATCCCATGTTTTACCGACGTTTCTCTCTCTTGGATCTTAAGATTGGAACTGTCATAGAATGAAATTCGTTGTCATCAGGAAGAGTGGGAATCAATTAGAAATTTCAACCGATCACATGCTTCACTGACATTTCTGCTCTTTGACAGAATGGGATTTGCTAAAATTTCGTAAATTGGGAAATACTTTCGTCACGTCAATTCTTACACAACTAAAATCTTGAAAACAATCCTTTCTGAAATGTTCTAATTCTTTGACATATAATTTTAATTGGCATAAAATGATGTTTCAAAATTCAGATTCTATATCGTCTGATTTTCACTGTCGCTAAAAATTTTGGCACTTCCAAAAATGCTTCCTTTTTTGATATTTTTTTCATGATTTTTCCAATAGATTCTTGAACAAATTTTAATCAAGATAAAACGGAGACAACCGGATATTTTTAGAACACGAGGTGAATTAGCGGCATCAGCGTTCTTGTGGCATCACTGAGCGTTGTTTGTAGAAATGTGTTTTCTGTGACTAATTTCAGCCATCGTCCAGCCACTGGCCGTTCTGCCCAGTGTCTGACCATGAGGCTGGATATTTTGTGGAACGCTTCAAAAATCTTACCTGTTCAGGTCTCCCTGAATATACATATGAAGCACCGACAGCCACACAAGAAAATATCTGAGGTAGGAGAAAAAGTTTTCTTGCTAGTACTGGTCTAGTCTAGTCTGAAGTTGACGATTGGGGCTATAAGGATGGAAATAAACAAAATGGTCAACTTCCCACGGCTAAAGAAAGTTTCTAAAGAAGGAGGATGGGATGGGCAACCGTATCTACAAAATCATGTTCGAGTGCCCACCAATAGCCCTTTGGATTCTGGGGCTATGCATGGCCGCTCACTATTGCGGTTTCGATTTCGAAAGCGTGCCGACCGACACGAATGCTGATCCGGACCTGCTGATCCACAGCAATCCTCTCGGGAAAATTCCGACGCTTATCGATGACAACGGTCGGGCCATCTACGACAGTCGGGCGATCATGCAGTATCTGGACCGGATGAGCGGTCGCAACCTGTTTCCGCGCAACGCCGACAAGCGAACTGAAGCGGAACTCCTCGAAGCGCTTTGTGATGGGACGACAGACTGTCTGCTGGCAATCGTCTACGAGCGTCGCTTCCGGCCAGAGGACAAGGTTCACACACCCTGGATTGACCGGCAATGGTCCAAAGTTGAACGGTCGCTCGATATGCTCAACGACAATCTCCCCCGAACGGCCAAAAAGCTGCACGGAGGGCACTTCGCCCTGGCGGGGCTGCTTGGTTATCTGGCACTGCGGTTCGAAGGCCAATGGGAGCGCGGGCGCCCGAAACTGAAGAACTGGCCGACCAAATTCGCGAAATTCTTCCCAGATCACGACCAGCTCAAACCGCAGGGCTGAGGCAGCCCTGTTGACCGATTGTTCACAGCGGCGTCATTGTGTTTTTCTTCTGTGATCCTATATCCAAGGGGCCCCTCTCCGCGACATGGGGCCCCAGATAACAAGCTCCGGAAGCTCGCGCCTTCATGTTCAGTTTCGCCATATTGATTGCCGGGCTTATCCTGCTTCTGTTTGCAGGGGACTATCTGGTCCGTGGCGCAGTGGCGCTGGCTGAAAAACTCGGGATCAGTCCGCTTATCATCGGCCTGACTATCGTCGCCTTCGGCACGTCTGCGCCGGAACTCTTTGTTTCTCTCGAGGCGGCGTTCAACAACGCTTCCGGGATTGCCCTCGGCAACGTCGTGGGATCAAACATTGCCAACGTCCTGCTGGTTCTCGGCGCCCCTGCCCTGATCAAACCGGTCGGATGCAAGGAAGACGGACTGCGGTTCAGTCTTGCCGTCATGTGCTTCATGACGGGCCTGCTGATGGCCATCAGCTACAAAACATGGAACCAAGTTTAGCATTAAGCATTTTATGAAAATTATATACTGTCCAAGATCAGTAAGAATATGCTTAACCTTGTGTGATATGTTTTGTGCTCAATTTGATTTTTTTTTCTCTTGTTTGTGCATTTCTCTTTGTACCTTTCTTGTTTAATTTATGTGTTTTCTTTAATGTCAAACTGTTTAATTTCTTACTGTTTTGTTGTCATGTTTAGCAATGTCAAGCTAATGCTTACAGTTGCTACTATTATTTGTCACATTCAGTCCCAGTCAAAGGAAAAATTATACTAATAAAAAATTAGTACCATGTGATTCTCTCTTCAATATTTTTCCCCGACATTATGGCTGTTAATCACACCCTAGCCCCTATCCCCTAATCAGGCTGGATATAGCCATTGCTATATACAACACTTTTGAAGAAAACATTTTAATAAAAAATTTCTTACTTTTTTATGCTAATCTAAAAAAAAAAAACACTTTCCACAATAAGTTTTCAGAGAAAAGCAAAGAGCTATATGAAAACAAAAGAAAAGCATCAATAAAGGTATCAAATAATTCAAGGTAAAAACAAACACACATTAGCAACGCAAATAATTGAAATTTAAATGAAAAGAAAGTACATGAATGACTAAACATGAAAAAAACCACAAAAAGGGACCATAACAAATGCCCCCTAAGTCTTCTAAAGCCAGAGCATTATTTGTGTTTTACTGAAAACAAAGCATATCTGAAGAAATTTTCCTTTCTTTACATTAATAATTTCAAAAATTACCCATGCACATACTTCCAGAGATGAATATTATATAATAATAATAAGGATTTATTTACCCACCATCTGCAAAAGATTATAGTGAAGTACCAAAAAATAAAAGAAAAAAAAATACACCAATAAAAAGAAAAGTCATTATTGGAAAAAAATATCGTCTATTCAGTATCACTTTTATGACAGACTTCTCACGGATTCCTGATCAATTCTTTCTGAGAAAAGGAACATCATTAGCTTAAACTACATTAAATAGCCACTTCCGCTTCGATCTTATTGCTGACCACCACCACTTCGGCATCTTCATTGGACGCAATGGCGCGCACCTGGTCCACCAGTGGATTGTCGGTCAGGCCGTCCTCGGCCACATTGCAGATGTACAGTACTGGCTTGGCGGTGATGAAATGAAATTCCCGGATGGCCACCTTTTCTTCCGGGCTGAGCACAGCCGTACGGACGGCGTCGCCGGCTTCCAGCTTGTCTTTCACCTTGTCCAGAATCGCTAGTAGCGCACGTGCCTCCTTGTCACCGCTACCGGCGGTGCGGCGTGTGCGTTCGTAAACTTTTTCCAGAGTTTCCAGGTCGGCCAGCGCCAGCTCGGTATTGATGATTTCGATGTCGTCTTGCGGTGACACCTTACCGGACACATGCACAATGTTCTCATCGTCAAAACAACGCACTACATGGGCAATGGCATGTGTCTCGCGAATGTGCGCCAGAAATTGGTTACCCAGCCCTTCTCCCTGAGAAGCTCCTTCAATCAAGCCTGCGATATCCGTAAAAGACATCAAGGCCGGTATCTTTTTCTTAGAACCCGATATTTGAGAGAGATTATCCAACCGAGAATCCGGCACCGGGACCTGACCCACTGTTGGCTCAATCGTGCAAAAAGGATAATTAGCTGCTTCAGCCCCTGCTGCCGTCAACGCATTAAAAATTGTTGACTTACCCACATTGGGCAGACCGACCAAACCACATGAAAACCCCATGAAACTCCTCTTAGCCATTCAAAAAAGATAAATTTTAGGCGAAATATTATCCTCAATTATTGCTCCAACGTGTCATTTATTTACAAAAATCTTTGCCAACTCCACACTCAATTCAACCAGCTGATCAAAACTATTTTTACTTAAAAATTCTATTAATCAATTAATTTAAATTAAAAATTCTCTTAATTTGGATAAAATCCCTTTTGAGTTCAAACGAACCGTGAATGTTAAGTCAATTGATCATGAGTCTATTTTTCAGAAACCCCTGCCTCTTGAAAAGTCGCCATTCCCATTTATGATAACGTAGTTAAGTTTATCATTTATGAGTATTTATTGAAGTTTTAGTAAGACAAAGTTCAGTTAGGTGTCGTCGAAGTATTATATAGTCCATGTAAACATTATAATTACAATAAATAGTATGAGTCTAATCTTTAAGGAACGTTCTGTTGCGTTTCGAGGGTGGTGCAAAAGGTGTCATCAGTGCCAGCCAGGTTGCCAGCGGCAAGGAAAATGCCCTGAGCCTGCAGGTGTACGGCGAGCTGGGTGGCCTGGAATGGCGCCAGGATGACGCCAACAGCCTGATCGTCCACTGGCCGGACCAGCCCCGGCAGGTATATCGTACCGCTGCGGCCGGCGTCAGTGCGGCCAGTCAGAGCGCCAGCCGTTTGCCGGCAGGACATCCGGAAGGGTATCTGGAGGCGTTTGCGGAAATTTATCGGTGTTTTATCGACAAGCTCAACGGTGCGGAAGTTGCGGACTTTCCGTCGTTGGCGGACGGCTTGCGTGGCATGCAATTTATTGAAAAAGTAGTCACAAGCTCTGCCGCCGGCGGGGTCTGGGTAGACTGCTGAAGGGTTTTGACAGGTAGATGTAGTGGGAAACAAGCATGGAAACACTTAAAGGCCCGGCCATATTTCTGGCTCAATTCATGGCGGACGACGAGCCGTTTAACTCGATAGAAGCCATGGCGCGTTGGGCCGCTGACCTGGGTTTTAAAGGTATCCAGGTACCCATTGGGAATGCCGCCTTTGTCGACGTCGCTTTAGCTGCGGAAAGTCAAACTTATTGTGATGAGCTGAACGGCCGGGTGGCGGCTTGCGGTGTGGAAATAACAGAACTCTCAACGCACCTGGAAGGCCAGCTGGTGGCGGTGCACCCGGCGTACGATGAACTGTTTGACGGCTTTGCGGCGCCGGCGGTGCGCGGCAACCCCAATGCCCGCACCGAGTGGGCTATTCAGCAGGTTACGCTGGCTGCCCGGGCCAGCGCCAATCTCGGCTTAACCGACCAGGTCAGTTTTTCCGGTGCACTGTTATGATAGCGTTGCCTATAGTAAAGGCCATACGGCTCCAATGTTATCCGCCTTATCCGCTGATAATATACGATACGATTATTGCGTGTGCAAATATTAAATTTATGTGACGATGGATATTATGCAAATAAGCACTGTATTTTGCTTTAATCCTTGCGACAGATCCTGAAATTCTCTGGACCGGTTCAACCCTGCCTGTCGCAAGGCCCTCTTGCTCAAGGAGTGGTGACCGTTGAATTAAATATAACAATTAACACGTCTTTGCACACTTTGGCATGGTTATAAATCGATACAAGCAGAAGTAGTAGTGTCTCAATGACACCTCCCAAGGAGGAAAAACGTGTCCTCACTTCTTTCTTCGATGATATTTACCCATGTTTTATTTGTGGTAACATTGATGAACGCTACACGGCATTTTTTTTTCGTTTGCAGAAAACCAACTGCTTTAAAGAATCTCATAAATTTAAATTATATAGGATTTTTACCTTTGATCAATGCTTCCAAGAGCTGATTTAGCTGCTTTGACCTGTTGGAAATGACAGGACATGTCTGTTGCTAGCACCATTTCAATTACTAGGTTACGAAACTCCCGAAACTCTTCCTTCGTTAAGTTGGAACAAATATTGTTTTCCTCTTCTCTCAGTAATCTAAAAAGAAACTCTCCCTAAAATAATAGAAGCCTCTCTTTCCCTTCCAATCAGGAAAAGTTGTTTTTCAGAAAACAAAGTACCCTAATATCCTACCAGCGATTAATTGAAAATATGTGGAATGGAAGGTCGCTACTTTTTTCTAAGGAAAAGAATGGCAGAAAATTGAGCGGTTAAAGCAGGTAAACTCTAGACTGGATTAGGGGAAAAGGGCAAGAAGGGTTAAAAATTCTGTATTAAATCATACACTGGAAAAAAGAAGACGCTTTACGCCACTGAGACGACTATTGTAACAGCTGTTTTTTTTTATTTTCCAACTTCCTTGATTTAAATTTACTGACAATATGTAATACATTTTTACTTGTTTGGATTATAAACCAATAGGTCGCTCGATCCCGGCGGCTATGATCCAGTGGACTTTGGCCCCTTGGCCGATCAGTTGGCGGTGATCAAACTCCACGGGGGGCTGGGAACGGGAATGGGATTGGACCGAGCCAAGTCGCTGTTACGAGTCAAGGGCGAGCGCACGTTTCTGGATTTGATTGCCGAGCAGTTGTTGGGCTTGCGGGCGAGCTTTGGTGGGACACGTCCGGCGTTCTATTTGATGAACAGTTTCAGCACCCGTGCTGACTCGCTTCAGTTTTTGGAAAAGTATCCCGAGTTGGTTGGCGATCAGGGGCGCTTGGATTTCCTCCAGGGTCGGGTGCCCAAACTCCGGGCCGACAGTCTGCTGCCCGCTGAATGCCCGGCGAATCCAGACCTGGAGTGGTGTCCGCCTGGGCATGGTGATATCTATCCCTCGCTGATTGGAAGTGGGTTGTTGGAGGATCTTTTGGCCCGAGGCGTGCGCTACCTCTTTGTATCGAACTCGGATAACTTGGGCGCCACCGTGGACGCGGCGCTGCTCAAGCACTTCGCTCAGTCCGGGGCCGGATTCATGATGGAAGTGGCTCGCCGTACTGTGGCGGATCAGAAAGGCGGGCACTTGGCGCGGCGATTATCCGATGGGCGCCTCGTGCTGCGAGAGCTTGCCCAGTGTCCCCCGGAGTCGATGGAGGTGTTTCAAGACATTGATCGCTATTGCTACTTCAATACCAATAATCTTTGGATTCAACTCGAACGTCTACAGGAAGCATTGGCGGGGAACCAGGGCGTGTTTTCTTTGCCCATCATTCAGAACCGAAAGACCCTGGACCCGCGGGACAAGACGTCCGCTCCCGTGATTCAGCTGGAATCCGCGATGGGGGCGGCGATTGAGTGTTTCGAAAACGCCACGGCGGTAGAAGTGCCACGGACTCGGTTTTCTCCGGTGAAGACAACCTCGGACTTAGTGTCGCTTTGGTCGGATGCCTATGTCATGACGGAGGACTCCCGTTTGCAACTGTCGCCGGAACGAGCGGGGCAGCCACCTATTGGAACTAGCAAAAATCCTGAGGCTAAATTAGATTTATTTGAAAAAAATGGTGCTATTTTGATATTGGATTCAATTCATGAATTACCAAAGGTATTAAATTTAGAATAATACAAATTACATAATCTGTGAGAAAAATGGCACCAAGAAAAACATCAATTAAACGCAATACGAAAGAAACGAGTGTTTCTGTATCTGTAAATTTGGATGGATCTGGAAAAACATCCGTCAAAACTGGCATAAATTTCATTGATCATTTGATAGTATCTTTTGGAAAACACGCAATGATGGATCTAAAGGTCGATGCAAAATCCAATGATGGCATTGAACATCATTTGATTGAAGATACTGCAATTACAATTGGACAAACAATTGACAAGGCATTAAGTTCTAGAAGTGGAATTACTCGATTTAGTTATGCTTCTGTACCAATGGATGAATCCCTTGCTGAAGCATCAATTGATTTAGTCAAACGTC
>JAAAKM020073195.1:147639412-147720433 GCA_010016025.2 Alatinidae sp. Z8VKAUB7J3
CATTTTCAAAATTGACTTTATCAATCAAACGAACAAAAATTGAAGATGTATCAAAAGAGGACTTGGAACACTTTTTCCAATCTCTATTACAAAATCTGAATAGCTGTATTCACCTTACTGTAAAGTATGGAGATAATGATCACCACAAAGTAGAAGCTGCAATCAAATCACTTGCTGTTGCATTAAGAAATGCATCCAAACTTGATAAAAAACAAAAAGGAATTCCAAGTACAAAAGGTTCAATGTAATGGTAAGTGTTGCAATTTTTGATTATGGAGCTGGAAATATTTTCAGCCTAAAAAATTCTCTTGAAAAAGTAGGAGCCACAGTAGATGTAATTACCAACTTTAATGAAGAAAATACCTATTCGGGGTTATTACTTCCAGGAGTAGGTAATTTTGATCCTGCAATGCACAGTATTAGAGATTTTTCAAAAATCCAATTTCAAGAATATGTTGATAATATGCCAGTACTTGGCATTTGTCTTGGAATGGAAATGTTTTTTGAAAAAAGCGAAGAAGGAAAAGAAAAAGGATTGAAAATCAACCTTTGGGGAGTGGGAACGAATCTGATCACGGCAAAAGATCAGCCAGCACTCGATGGAGTGTACAAGCTCTCAGCCATCCAGGATAAAGAGGGGAACTGGGTTCCCAAACTCAAGATTTCCGAACAGATCGTGAAGACGACCAATCCGGGAATTCTTCAAGTACGTCGCTATTTCGATGAGCAAGGGCAGTACCTTTCAGATATGCTTTACGACATCGACTCTTCTCCACCTCCTGCACCCGAAATCGTCGATCCGATTGATCCCACAACGCTGCGGCAAGTTGCAGATGAAACGAAGTATAAGGACCTACTGATTCCCATCTTTCGCGGAGGGAAATGTGTTTATCAATCACCACCTTTGCAAGAAATTCGGGCACATACCTTAGCAGAGCTTGAGCATTTTGCCCCTGCAGTGCGTCGCTTCCTCTATCCAGAACCCTACTTTGTCGGCCTTGAAAAGAGTGTCTACAACCGTAAACTCGAGTTGATTGATGCTTTGCGAGGTCGCCTATGATGGAGGCTCTCATCTTAGTGGATGTGCAATATGATTTTATGCCTGATGGGGCATTAGGTGTGAAAAAAGCCGATGAAGTGATTCCCATCATTAACGGCTTCATCGGAGCGTTTTCGCTTGTGATTGCCTCGCAAGATTGGCATCCCGAAAATCATGTCAGTTTTGCAAAAACACATGGGAAAGAAGTGGGCGAAAAAGTCAAAGTTGATGGAATCGAGCAAATTCTTTGGCCGGTCCACTGCGTGGAGCACACTCATGGGGCTGCTCTTGTCAAAGAACTGAACAAAGATCGGATTCACAAATATTTTCACAAAGGGAGCGATCCTGGCATTGATAGCTATAGCGCTTTTTTCGACAATGAGCACTTGCGTGAAACTGGACTCGACGAGTTTCTCCGGGAGAAAAACGTCACGAAGATCTTTCTTGCAGGTCTGACAACCGAGTATTGCGTTCTATATACCGCGATGGATGGTTTAGAGTTGGGTTATGAAGTGGCGGTGATTCCCATAACAAAAAGAAATGTTACAGAGAAACAAGGATACCTCAGATGACAAGCGTAGATCCCATTACACTGGAAGGGAAATAATCTGAAACGTTATTCTTGCATTCGTAAAAACCTTCACAATTTAAGAAAGGCAATTTTAAATGTAGTTGATTTATCACTTTTTTGGTATATATGACAGAAAAATACCTCTATGGTTAACTAGTTGAGATTATTCATAGGTTTCTAGGAAAAGATTTATCTTGAATTAAGTACAACGTTATTTTCCAGAGTAAACACACCAAGTCCCAGGCCCAAAGCGCGAAACAATACAATTTTCTCTATTTGTGCTATTTATCATTATCTTGTTTGGGCGTGCAAGCTCCATGACTTGCATAAACCTATCCAGCTGTAATACCTTTGAATTTCGTCAGTGTTTTGCCCATAAAAACTGTTGTTTCTTTTATACTTCGTTTATCCCTAGGAAAACTGCTAATCCTCAAAGAAGGAGCAAAGAACCCTAAATTCTGCAACAAAACTTGGATGATGCTATTCATCAGAAACACATCAAATAAAAACTAAATTGTTACTGACTTAAAAATAATTACAAAGTCGGTCATCTACTTAACTGGTACGTCCACCGCAAAACGCACATATCAAAACTCACACTTTGGTAACGAGTATTTTATGAAGCCATCTGCTAACCCAGCTGCGATTTTTTACCGTCTGACACTGAATCGCTGTTGCGAATATATGGCCTTCTGAAGAGAAAAAAAAAATCATTTGCTCCTCAAAATTTGTATTATAGAAACACTTGAGAAGTAAAAATATTAAATAGATTTGTTTATTTCAAAATGAATTAAAGCTTTTTTCTATTTACAAATGAATTACCCAGAATGTATCAAAACATGTGAACTGAACGATAAGTACTATTTTAAATTTATATTTCCGACCTATAGAGATTAAGATGGTCATAGTGGTACAAAGTCGTAATCGACGAATGTCTAAACTCAGCTTTTGCTTCATTTCAACGATGTTTAGGTCGCTATAAGACAGATAGTCCGATTGAATGAGAGGCAAATCTGGCATAAGCCCTTATTAGGATCGTATAAAAATGATGTTACTTCATTTGTTAATAGACAAGTCTATGTAGCATCCGTCCATGCGTCATTCCTTGGGAAGAACTAAGGTAGATAGTATAGAACTAAGATAGTCGTAGAACCTATAGTTTTCCAAGTGTTTGGTTAAATGGCACGCGTAAACGGCGGGAGTAAGTATGACTCTCTAGTTGGACCAATACTTGTTTGTTAGCTTTTAGAAAGGCACGCCCGCCGAGTCTCAGGCAGGCCATTTTTCTTTTGTGTGGATAAAGATCGCTTCCGTTTGTGTCTTTGTCACTGATGTGTCGTTGATTTATCCTATTCATTTTTGCAACCGCCGGTCTCAACGGCTTTAAGGTTATCAAGGTTTTACGTTTTCCTTCTGTTTTATGTGCTTCTTCAATTCTTCTTTTGTTCCATGGCTTGTTAGGATGAGTGTATCCGTTATTAGCAGTTAATTTTGCTGCAATTGGATTAGCAGACAACGTTACTGTCAGCCTAGCTCTGTAATGTATTGGCACAAGAAGGGGTCATTGTGCGTGTTATGAGTGCCTTCTTTTGCCTTTTAAGACGTGATATAAATAAAAGAAAGGGAATTGGACGAGATACTAGCCGTGAATCATTCAAGTTTTCATTGGGACTGATACTTTATTTTTGTTAAACTTCTAACAAGATTAGTTTTTGTAAACTTCTAACAAGATTTGTTTTTGTGAGTCATTCTGGACATCTTATGCCGTAAAAATACTAAGAAAAACTAGATCTACGTTGCATGGGAAACATGAAATGTTGCGGCAACCTTTGTTCGGCTTCGCCGAGTAAAGTCTTGCAAGAGCAGCACTTGGTTTTATTTCCTTGCTTCGATTAACCGCTGAAGTTGTTAATCTGTAAAGATCTTAGAATAAATACTAGCTACAACAACTCGCAAAAGTTGCAAACCCCTCCGCTCATCAAGAGCTATCGTCTGCCATCGAAAAAGGCCTCCTATGGAATAATTTCTGTTCGTTTTAAGTTTTAATGTCACTCCTTACTTTCAGTTAAAAAAACGTGTTTGTTTTTAATTTAATCTCTTCATAGAGATAATCGTATTCACTCAACACTTTGTGAGGTATGTTATTTTTTATGAATATCGTCAATCCTCCCTGTTTCTTTTTAACCCGTGTTTTGCTTACGCGGGCGTATCCTTGGACGTTGGCGAATGCCAGTTCCTCAGTCGTTTCTGTTAAGAAAGTTTGGCAAGCTCCGAAAACTGGACTCCCTCAGGTCAGATGGATTAATGCACTGTGGGATCATATCTGGAGTAACATATTCACAATAGGGGAAACCATCTAATCTATACCCTATTTTATTTTTATCACCTACCCTTTAATAAAATCGCAAATACTTATAGGATATGCCTCTAGCTGTTTTAGGTGACCAAACCATTTGTCAGCTCCACTACTACTAAATTTTAACATAATTTACCAGAGATGTAGATTGTGAGTTTGAACTGGAGAAAAAAGACGAAATACTTTCGGCATCAATCCATTGAGAATAGCAGCACAGATGCATAACTAGAATAAAACAAAAACCGATAAACAGAACCTGATGTGAACACATCAACAAAACAAAACTAACTACAAAAAACAGGGGTAAAATGTCTTTTACGTGTTTACAGACTTGGAACAATTGCTTTGGTCTGTTACAATAATTTCTTTACTCAGTGAGGAGAAAACATCCTGCAACACAATGGAATAACCTTTTTTCCTCGTGGTTTTTCTGTACCGTTCCCGCTCTCTTCTGCAGACTTAGGGAGCTCGACGATTTTGAATTTTTCCACCAAAATAGGTTGTTGTGGCAACACTCCTGGCTAATTAGATGGTGTTTTTCAAATATTAATAATAAATGTCGAAGCTTTTAATTACCAGAATATTTGTTGAGGAAAAAATAATTTCAAATTACTAGTAAGGGCTAAGAGTCTATAATTTTCCACTTGAATCAGCACCATTTACTATTTATCATGCTATTATGTTCTGGTCTTGAGAAGGTATGGGGGTTGTCAAAGACATAATGTCCAGACCTTTCAAGTGCACTGGACAAAATGGATATCTCAAAATTTTGATTCAGATGTTATTCGGGAATTGATGGGCGTGGGGGGGGGCTTGTTGCCCTCCGATCACCTTTGACTAATAAAAAGTGCACAAGCCCTATCAGTTTTGAATCAAATGAGCCTTTTTCGAAGTTTCTGCGACAACAAATGGCTATTTCAAAATTTCTATCACATGCATTACGGGAAAATACGAGGTTTTGATTGGTAGGGCCTATCCACCCTCAGATCATTGTGGATCTTAAAAAAGGCACTAGAACTTCTGATTACCAATTCGACGAGCCCCTTCTGAAGTTTATACGATTACCCTTTGTATATATACCTTCTATGCCACCAGGGTATAACTTACCTTGCCCTGAGGGCTGTAGGGGGGGAGGGGAAGATGTCATCCTTGAAGACATAGTTTCCGGTCCTTTCAATTACTTTAAACAAAATATCCATCTCAAAATTTTGATTAGATGTGTTTTAGGCAATGGTGGGCAAGGGAGGGGGGTTAGTTGCACTCCAATCACTTTCTACTAATAAAAATGACACTAGCCCTTTCAATTTCCAATCGAATGAGCTGTTTTCGAAGTTTCTATGACAACAAATGACCATCTTAAAATTTCTATCAGATGTATTCCGGAAAAATACGAGGTGTCGTGTGGGGTATCCACCCTTCGATCACATTGAGTCTTAAAAAGGGCACTAGAGCTTCTGATTACACATCTAATGAGCCCCCTCTGGAGTTTATACGATCAATCTTTCTATATGTACCTTATATGCCCCCAGGGCATAACTTACTACTAGCCCTGAGGGCTGTGTGTGGGGGGGGCATCCTCAAAGACATTATTTCCGGACCTTTCAATTACGTTGAACAAAATGGCTATCTCAAAACTTTTATTGGATGTGTTTGGGGAAATGTGGGTGTGGGAGGGGAGTTAGTTGCCCTCCAGCCACTCCCGGGCCGTCCATGTGAATTGCCTGCCGCCGCATGGTTCTGCGGTATCCGGGTCGTAGTACTCGGCAAATCCGCTTTGGCGGATCAATTTGACACTGTCCGAGCGAATGCGATTTGCGACATCCGATTGCCCCGCTCGTTCGAGGCCATTGGCGATCATCGTATTGACAATGAGCCAAACAGGACCACGCCAATAGCGAAGGCTGTCGAATTCCGGTGCGGTGGGGTCGTGGCTTGGGACAAGATAGGATACGTGGTTCGACAACTCTTCGATCCGTCGCGCCAGAGCGGAGGCACGTGATTCTGAGATCGGCGCGAACGCTGCCAGTAACCCGCCGATGGATGGGCTTCGAATTGGCGCGCCAACCGCACGGTCAAAGCAAATGAACTGCCCAAACTCATCACTCCAAAGCCCATCAAGAGCTTCAACGCCACTCTTAACCCTATGGCGCGACGTAATAGCGATTTCGTGTTCGCCGAATTCTTCCGCCAGCGCCCCCAGATCGGCGCAAGAGCGAAGTAGAATTCCGTTGAAACCAGGATCGACGACGCGGAATGGCGACGCGTCGTGCAGCTTGTCGTTTTCCCAATTGAGCGAGCGAAACTTCTGAAGCAGCCAGATATATCGTTTGTACTGCTCGTCCGTCGGACGGTGCGAGGGATTAGCGTGCTGTGTGTCGCGCCGTTCGAATGGTGCCACGCCGTCGGTTGGAACGGCAGAAAACGGGGCGTCCCAATCCACGGAATTGTCTCGTCCCGACTCCCAGGGATGGATCACCGCGACGAGACCCGTGCCTTCTGGATCGCGGCAACGGTAGAACCATTCGTGCCAGGCATGGATACGCGGCAGCAGATCGCGGACGCGCGACTCGGCTAGATCCCTGTTCTTAGCTCGGTCGAAGATGCGCTTTACCGCAAACCCGGCAACCGGAGGCTGTGTGATGCCCGAAGTCGGAGTGGGACGGCCGGTACCCCAAACATCTGGCCCAGGGAAATATCCTTCATCGACCTCGTGGAAAATGATGTTCGGCATTCTGGTAGCTAGTGATGAGGGGGTGCTGGACTGAATTAAAAGACCGTTTGTGCATCTAGGTTTTGAAAATGGTGTATTCCTAACATCCCAGGAACCGTTAAGGATACTACGTTGAGACTGTGTGGAGACTTTGGGAGGATGTTGAACTAAATAAAGACGCTATATGCTTCCAGCTTTCAAAATTGTGTATTTGCAATAGCGCAGGAATGACAAAAGGTATTTAGTTGAAACTTATAGGGAATAATGAGTGACATATCGTACGTGTCATAAATGGCTGAACGAAGAAAAACTGCCAAAAATAACTAAACGAAAAGTATAGTTCTGTCTCGCTTTCTAGGGCTTGAGAAAAGAAAATCAAAGATAGATACGTCATGTTCTATATATGAAGGATAACAGATTGCCAAAGATTGGGGTTTTCAGCCATCTATCTGTTGGCCATACGAAAAACAGCTCGTTCCCAAATGGGGTTTGAACGGGTCATTTTAGGAAGGATTTAAAGAAAATTGGAACTTCATGGGAGGGGATAGAGAGTGAAGCTTTGAACAGATTGGAGGGGTAGGAAGAGTGTGCAGAGCGGTATACATAAAAAACAACGGCAAAAGAACCGATTTTTTGCAGTTTTCTGCTCGCTTGGGCCTTCAAGAGAAAATTTGGCCATCGGCTTGCAAATACGGCCCACTACGGTCGGCGCTTCGGCGTACAATTGCAATTTCATTCCTATGAACCCTGTACTGATTTCCCCTGAAGCAGCCTTAACACTACACGTGTAATTTTCAATGTTAAGTGATCAAGTTTTGCTAGTTCAAGTTATCATTTCAACCGTTTTCATTGGAACGAGTACTTTTACATTAGACTAACGTAAAAAAAACTTAAACATAGACCCATTATAATTAAGTCTAAAATCATGACGATCCTCATAAGGAAACTCTTGAAAAACCGAAATGGGGAATGACGATGGAGATTCAAGCTCTGACTGAGCCTGAAAGGTTTTTTGGGAAAATTTTGTGCATTTATTTTCTAGATCTACTTCACCCTTAAATGATTTGGATTTTTCAATAATTGAGGTGTTTAATATTCTTGAAAAATCAAATACATCAAAATCACCAGATGTAGACGGATTTGCAAATGAAATGATTAGAAAAATAGCTGGGGAAAATGCAGAGCCACTTACTTTCATGTTTAATTTATCTCTCGCATATGGGGTTTGTCCCTCAGGCTGGAAGAATGCCTTAGTAAAAGCCCTTCATAAAAAGGACTCCAAATCAGATTTTATAAATAATCGGCCAATTTCAGTTACATCTATTTTTTCTCGAGTGATGGAAAAATTGATTGTAGAGCGAATTCAGAAATTCTTTGATGATAATAGTCTTTGGAGTCCTGCTCAACATGGTTTACGAAAACGAAGATCTTGTAACACCCAACTTCTTGAGGTAATTGCTGACTTTCAGGGCTTTGCAGACCTAGGTATACCATTTGATTGTGTTTATATTGACCTTTCAAAGGCCTTTGATAAGGTTTGGATACCCTTACTTCTTTGTAAATGTGTTATGTATAACCTAGGACCGAGAACGGATTCATTCCTAGGTGATTATCTATAGGAGCGTACTCAAATGTTCTTGGGGTACAAATGTTCTCAATTTCCAATTGAAGTACTAAGTGGGGTGCCCCAGGGCAGTTGCCTAGGACCTGTTTTATTCTGTTTATTTGTGAATGATTTACCCTCTTCTATGCATCAAGTTGTTTGCTGCTGAAGTCTACTTACCAATAAAAGATATAACAGAGGCACAACTTATGCAGGAGGACCTGGATTCCCTGACTCAGTGGCATGAGTCCAATTCTATGTTTATAAATCTATCTAAGTCTGTTGTTTTACATTATGGTTGTAGGATGCCTCCCAATTACACATCTCTTTTGTCTGGTACAAATGTCCCTTCTGAAGAAATGGTGCAAGACCTTGGTATCCATTTCGATACCCAACTAAAATTTGATAAGCATGTTTCAGCAATCGTCAGAAATGTAAACTAGCGTCTATCGTCTTTGAAGAGAAGTCTTGCCAGCCATGTCAGCCATGACGCATAATAAACTTTGATGAGAGACGGAATAACAGCCATTTTTTTCTGAAGACGGGACTAAAGAAGATGTAGACAATAATATACTAACTTACTTACTTACTAACGAACTTGCTTACTAGCTTAGACGCTAATTAACTTAAACGTAGCTAACCTGAACTAAGGCCGAGCGCTTAGTTTTCACACACTTTTTCCAGTTATCTTTCAACTATCTTGTTAGAAGTATCTTCCAACTATCAGATTTTCCAGGGGGAATTTTTATCGAGGAAGGAATTTTCCGGGGGATATTTTACGAGGAATACTTTACGAGGGAGGAACTTTTCATGGAGGGATTTGGCATGGGGGGAGGGAATTTTCCATGGAGGGAAGCCGGATTTCCCGGCATCGTTTAAAACGATCAGAAATTAAATTAAAAAACAAGTTTTTTCAACCGTAAGTAAGGAGCAGCATTACAACTTAAGACAAACAGAAATTATTCTGCATAAAAGGAGGGCTGCCCCCTCTTCAATACCCCACTCTTTTCGCTAAAGTTCGACCTAGATCTCTTCCAGTCATCTATCCAACTTCCGTGTCCTCAGATCTATTTCATCTGAGTCTGTAGAAGTCTTGTCACTGCAAATTGGTAGAGAATTTTGTTCTGTTCCAAATTAGGATTTAAAACAGAGCACAATTTGTACAAATTAATGCAAATTGCGATTTCAGATAAATCTAGTCAACGCCACACTAATCCCTGTGAGCTGTCAAACGTAGGGTTATCACACATCTTAAGCGGAGATGGAAGATCCAATTAATAAACATCCTGATTTTAAAATCATGATTTTTACAATAATAAAAAATCGGACTTTTAAATTTATTACACATTAGCAACGCTAGCTACAAGAAAGGAGAAGGAGAAGGGTATAAAAACTCAAATTTATGGGAATCAGAAAAAAAATGTAAGACTTTTCTAGCACAACTTTCAAAATTTGGAAAACTAACTGAGAACAAAGAAGTTTAACGTAATGTCAAATAAACAGAAATTATATCGAACAAAGGAGTTAAAACTGAAAACGAACAGCAGTTATCACAAATAAGTGTGATGTTACCACCCTCTCAACAACCCAAAAGGCTAATGTCTTACCAACTTTGATTGAAATCACAGATTATTTCTGAAATATGAATTTAACGTCACTTGACACTCAGCTGACCCATAAATGATCCCTGATATCATGAGTCAAAAGAAGTGCAGCATGTCTGCAACGCAGACCTTTTCGAAAAAAAAATTGACAAAGGCAAACAGAAATATGAATTTCGCATATAATTTCTATTTACACAAAAATGTCATAAAAAAAGTAGTTCACCACATAACTGACGGCACCACGCCTGCACAAGTCTATGAGAGACTGGCGCTAAAAGACTGGCGCGAATGGAAACTACAGGAAGAGATACTTATATCCTAACTGATAATCAAGTATGATTGAGGGCTATCCAGAATATAAAGAGCCGGCAAAAGATGAAGAATTGAACTGCTATGAAGCTCTTAATAGTTTAGCACCCAATGAAAAGAAAACTATCATAACCCAAGTCCCAAGGGGATTGAGGGTAATAAAATGGCAGATGAAGCCACTAAGGCTGGGATTCTGGTTTTATAAACCAGATCCTTTTATCCCAACTTCACAGAGCTGCGGCAATTTTCTTAGGAAGGTTGGTTGTCATGAAATGAAGGTAATACCCCCTAATTTTAATCCCTCCCTGACCAACAGGTTTTACGACTGAAAAAGCCCGATGTAAGAATGGTCAAAAAAGCCATAATAGAACTGAAAATTTTGGAAAGCCTTTATCCCGAATAAGGAGAACTCAATCTTCAATTGCCAAAAGTGTGAGATGACCGTCATCGAAACAAGAAGGTATCTCATACAAGAATATTCAGCCAGGATATGGCCCCGACTTGAAGTAGTTTACAATATTAATATCAAGTTGGAAGATATACTAAGGGATAGGGAGTTCAGACAACAGGTGAAATATAAGATAAAAGTGGGTATGCAAAAATAATTACTGGTTATAAATATGTGCAAAAATTTGAAATTGTAAACTTTAGCTTCCTACTTACTTGTAGTCCCTGGGTACTTTACTTTAGATCGGCCAGAGCCAGTAATGGTGCACATTACTTCTACGAAGCTTTGCCAGACCGAGTGTCTTCAAACTGAGCTGCTGCCTAATATCCTCCTACTGTGGTTGAAGAGACATCTCCCTCATTCTCAGGTCCGTTTCTCAGGCCTGTTCGATTCTTCTCTTTCTTTTATCGGCTATTTCATCGTCAGGTTTTTAATCCTACTCACTTGATATGTAAACTTTTTGGCCTGGTCAATTGCTTTATTTGCACATATTACCATCAGTACAGAGTCAGATGTGGCCATGCTCTTTGTCATATTGACGCTCACTGCATATCCCACTTTGTCAGCTTTGTCATCTGTGGCTTCAAGTAGCAGCTGTTGTCATTTTTTCACTTTCTCAAGAAGGACAATGTCATCTGCTAAGTCCAACTCGGAGATCTGTCGGCTGGTGAACTTCACTTCAAAGCCTAAAGACTGGTGCAGAACGTGGTTCATATTTGATATCTAATATTATGTTCAAGAAACGCACGTCCTCGATTTCTGTGCGTATGTAGAATTTACTGTCTTTATAAAGTGCAGTTTTTATTTTCGCTTGTTTATTGAATAACCTGTTATTCATAAAATATTTCGTTCAATGGAATTATACGTCTTTTCAGAATCAACGAAGAGCAAGTATAGCTTTGGACTCTTCCTGCATTAGTCTGAGAATAAAAATAAGATTAGAGCAAGATCAGGGCGAATGGCCTTAAATTATGCAAATAGCCGAATCATGTAAAATTAAAATAAGCTTTAAATATGCTTATGCTTTTAATTATTTTTGTTGGTTTCGTATGGTACAAAAATTAGTCTTATGGACAGTGTGACGTTTACCTTCCTCCCTTTCATAACAATTTCTTGACGAAAACGCATGAAAACCCACGGAAATCTTGATATTAAGTTTTAATGCGTTCTTTATTTTATTCGGAGACCCTATGCGTACCCACCAGCGCCGGGGTCTCCGGCGCCGGGGTCGCTGTTGCAGCCCAAAGGGAGTCCGGCAACGCCGTCTCGTTCATCGCGCCCACCGTATCATTCCGCTCGACAAGGCTGGAGGTTATCATCTAGATTTTTCTAATACAAGAATAGAGTTTTGTATTATGGAACTTTCAAGGCCGCGCTGCCTGGGGTGGAGAAATTGAAACGCGGCGGCAGAGCCCGGCGGCTGCAGCGCGACCTGACCGAAGCCTTGCCGCCGGCGGCCGGGATCGCGGGCGGCCTCTACAAGCCCTTGAGCGCCCATGACCTGACGCGTATCCACCGCGCGGCGTTGGACGTGCTGGAGCGGGTCGGTATGGCGGCGCCCACCTCCACGGTCCTCGGCTTGGCACTGGAGCGCGGCTGCAGCCAGGATGCCAGCGGGCGGCTGTTGTTTCCACGGGGCCTGATCGAGGACATCATCGCCGGCGCCGGCCGTGACTTCCTGCTCCACGGCCAGACCCCGAACCATGATCTCCACGCACGCGCCGGCCAGGTCCACTTCGCGACCGGTGGCGCCGCGGTGAAGATGCTCGATACCGAGACCGGCCGCTACCGCCCCTCGACCCTGCTCGACCTCTACGATTTGGCCCGGCTTGGCGACGGCCTGCCGAACCTGCAGTGGTTCACGCGGCCGGTCGTGGCGACCGATATCGAAGACTGGCGCGAGCTGGATCTCAACACCGTCTATGCCTGTGCCGCCGGCACCACCAAGCACCTGGGCGCCAGCCTCACCGCCGCCGCGCACGTCGCCGACGTGGAGCAACTGCTGGACCAGGTGCTGGGCGCCGAGGGCGCGTTCCGGGCGCGCCCCTTTCTCTCGGTTCATGCCACCACCATCGTCTCGCCCCTGACCTTCGCGGCGGACAGCAGCGACGTGGCGACCGCGGCGGCGCGCATCGGCATGCCGGTGCACAGTCAAACGGGCCCGCAGTCCGGCGCGACCGCCCCCGCGGCCCTGGCCGGAACCCTGGTCCGTTCAAAAAATGTAGGTCTACTGATAAATCGGTAGAAGTGAAAACATTGATATATTCAGTCATAAGACTGAAAAAGCTGATTCACGAAGCTAATTGAATCTGAACTAAGCAGAGGGAATTCCGGACATTCACCGGTGAATATTAGACTAGTTAGATTAGGTTAAATAAAGTTTGGTTAGGTTAGCTTAGGTCTGTAACCCATTTCTACTATTTATAATCAAATTTAACCTAATCTGATCTAACCTTAACTAAACTACCGGAACCTGGCCTAAGTTTAACCATCAGAGCTTGCATAAGACTGAAAAAGCTGACTCGCAAAAGTAATTGAATCCGAGCAGAGCAAAATCCGACATTCACCGGTGAATGTCGATATTAACCAGATTTCGGACGCTCACGGTAACATACACATTAATGTCTTTTCTCTTTTTGTTAATGCAAATGCATAAACTAAGACAAATCTAAATAAGCAAAGTTTGTCCAGTGATGTCTTGTTCAGAATATGTACAAGTAATGCAAGGGCGTTTCCAAGGTTTTTCCGAAGGGTATATTTTAAGGGGGGGGGTCACAAATAAGAACCTTGAAAAACACATCAAAAATATTTTCAAATGTATTTGTGTTTTATGCTTACGAGTTACACAATATTTCATGGGGGGATGGACTTGAACCTGATAATTTGGCCCCTAGGCACGGTCTTGAACAGGTGCACTTCAATACATTCAATAAATTTGTTTGTACTCTCCAAGAAAAGAGTAGCCTCTACACTTTGGCACCGACAAGGGATAGCAATTGGATTGAACAATTAAAGACATAAATCTATCTGAATATTAGGGTCTATGTAAACGTGACTTGCCCTCATGAGAACGAACATAATTCGTATGAACTCCTTAGAAGAGCTTTTTGATCTGATTTGGCCTACACCTTCGCAACTATAACTATATTGGTGGCTCTAGAAGCATTGTCATTGACGTATACAATCGTCTTCTCATATCTTTTTACCTATTCCTTCAACAAACCTGCCTCCTTTATAGGGGCTGTGGGGGGGTCATAATACCCCAATAGGCAGTTATTGGATGTTTCGACTATGCTGAAACAAATAGCTATCTCAAAATAATGTTCGGACGAGTTTGAGGGAAAAGGGCGTGGGAGGGGCGGTTAGGTACCCTCTAATCTTTTTGGTCACTTAAAAAGGACACTAGAACTTTTAATTTAGTTTTAAGACACCTCCTTCCGATTTTCTAGGACAGCTGGTTCGATACGACCACCGCTGGAAAAAAAGAAAGAAGAAAAAAAAAATAATAACAAATACGCGCATCTGTGATACTTCTTCTGGCAATAACAATCCGTATTTTTGCTGATAGGAGCTTGAAACCATTACAGTAGAGTTCTCTGATACTCTGAATGTGATGGTGCAATTTTCAATCAGATTCTTTAACTTTTTGGGGGTGTTTCCCCCTTTCTCGAAAATCAAACAATTTTTCTCAGGCTCGTAGCTTATGATGGGTAACACTAAACGTAATGAATCTTATAGGAATCATTATAAAATGTCAATTTTTGTAAGCATCTATTGATACGAAAATTCTTTTTTAGGGTTTCGGTTACTATTGAGCAGAGTTGCTCCTTACTTACAGTTCGTTATCGCAAACTGTTTGACGGGCTAAACTTAGAAAATGAAGACTTGCGGGAAAGGAAGCTAAGGAAATTTGCAGCGGCGATTCTGGACTAAAATTTGCTTTTTCGTATGTACTTCTTGATGCACTCTCTGAGCAAGCCAGATTCTCAAGAAGAAACTGTCTTCAAGATATTTGATTTAATGTTTTATTTTTCTTTAGTTAGGATTAGTTTCATCATAAAGTGCTGGTATGTTTTCAATTTCATTATCCAGTTCTTCTCGAGGGGAGGGTCAACAGGGCAATTTAGAACATCAAATCATGATTAAACATGTGTTGCCCTGTTGACCCCCCCCGTCTCTTAAGAACAAGTTGATAAACGTTATTGACAGCAATCTTAGAAGCGTAAAAATGTCATATATGACTTTTAAGTGTGACAATGACACCGTGAACTAAGTGGCACTGTCAAAGAAATACTTGGAACTGCATTGGTAAGCTTTTTAACACAGTTTTGACTGAAGTTTTGTTTATTATATTTGAACCGTGGTGTTGGTCTCTAATGCCACAGGGGCTGTGTTTGCCCGTAGATTTGTCTTATGGAAAGAGTTTTTGAAAGGGCACAATGGTTTGCAGTTTTTAGCCATTATTTTTGTTTTGAATTTAATATTTGTCTTTTCTGGCTTGCCTTTAAATTAGTGAGCAGCTTTTTGGGGTTTCTTGGGCTGAACAAAAAAGTTGCGATTTGATACCTTTTCCCTATATTAGGAGACATAACGACTGCAAGAATGTGTCGATAAATTTGCGTGTTTTTCCTGATTCTCTGTTGTATTTACTGTAATTTTTCAGTTTAAGAAACGTTTTCAAGTTCTAGAACGTGAAATTGTTCAACATTTTTTATCATAAACTTGGAATCTAGGGCATTTGAGGAAAAATTAATTTTTAATTCATAGTATCTTAATGTTTTTTATGCTAAGAAGTTGGAATATGCTAAGAAGAAGTAGGTGTGATCCTTTCTATTTGATATCTACTAATTAGGAAACTACCCAACTTTGAATAGCCTCATTTTTTAAGAATTATCTGTACTCTATTGTACACTATTTGTACCTTCCTCAATGCCCAAGCTGCCGGTTGGTACGGGCCTTTTTCATTTGTTTGCTAAATAAACCGATCCCTCCCTTCTCCTAGACGTTCCATCCTAGTAATTTTTTCCAACCCACTATTGTCTTCCCATCTACTCTCTTCCTGAAGAACTCACCCTATTCTACATCTTCGAATCATATTTCTGAAAAAATCCATCGTTTCATTTTATTTTTAGTGATCACCCTATCCATGTGATTCAGACTTGAAAGACCTCATGTATGCTATTAATCCTACAAGGTATACTACCTGATCTCATTTGTTATTAAATAAAAAAAACTAGTTTTTTTAACTGAAAGTAAGGAGCGACATTAAAACGAACAGAAATTACTCCCGTCCTCTATCTGTTCCTCGCCAGCCTAGCCGCCGGTGCCGCTTTGTTTGGTAGCATGGCACTCGATTCAAGAAGCGCAACACGCTTTCAGGGCGGGAAGCGCGCCTTGTTCTTAGCCCTTGGCTGCAGCATAGCAGGTGCGGTCTGCCTCGTGCTGGATCTGACCCGCCCCGCTGAGTTTCTCCTAATTCTCACCAGCGCCAATCCCGCATCCGTCATCTCCTGGGGCGCAAGGATGCTCGTCCTGTTCATCTTTTCATCGCTATATGTGTGGACCACCGTATCCGGCTGGAATTCAAGTACGATCACGAATGGTTTCCGCGGTACCGATCTAGCCGGCCTTTGGATCATGCGCATCGCAGCCCTCGGCCTGGCCATCTATCCGGCCTTTGTTCTGCGTCAAGGCGAGGCCTTTCCTCTATGGCAAAACTGGGCCGTGATCCCGCTGATCACGGTTTCCGCCTTTCACGTTGGCATCACCGCAACTGCTTGGATGACGCCACCTGCCGCTACGGACCAAGCAATTCGAAAGGTCGAGATCGGACTCGCCGCAATCCAAACCTTGCTTGTCGCCGCGCTGCTTACCGGCGGCTCGAGTTCGCGTCTGGCATGGGTTGTGATCCTGATAGTCGGCTCGTTCCTGCCGCTCGTCCTAGCAGCCCTACGATTTCAATCCACCCTCCCCTTGCGAGTCGGCCTGGTCTTGTCGGGAAGCTTCGCCCTCCGCTACTGGCTGATTGCAGCCGGTCAATCCGTTTGAGAATGTCCAACACTCTGCCAGCAATCAACCGACGCGACCTCCTCAAACTGGGAGCTGGAGCCGCCCTAGCCATTGGGACTGGCGTAACCTCCATTCCGCTCCTAAAGAGACTCGCGGACAAGGAACCTCCCACCATCGACATCAGCCGACTCATCGCCGGCAAACTCGACTACACCAAGGCGAAAGCCGTTCCTACCATCTGTTTCGGCTGCACCACACACTGTGGCGTCATTGGTTGGGTCCAAGACGGTCGCGTGCGCAAGATCTCATCTTCCTGCTCATAGCCTCATAGACAGACGAACAGACCGACGGACAGAAATTGCGATCGCTACATTTTACTTGATTGACGCAACAGACGCGCATTTTCCTTCAAGTTGTTTTCTCCGTCCAATCTGCGCGATTTATTCACAAATGGGCAGTTATCGACAGATGTATGACCCTATATAAATGACCTCTGCAAGTTCGTTCAAAGTATGACCCTAAATGAAATACCTCAGCAAGTTCGTTCAAAGTGGAAACTGATCATTGGCCTAACTTATTCGAACAACCTTCTTGATTAGAAGTTTCCTGATAAAGGTATTATGGTTTTAAAGCTACACGAATTAGCACTACTTTTGGTGATACAAGTGAAAAATAAAATAAATTCATCAAATCAAGAATCCTCAAAAATCAGGGATATGCACAGGAAGTCCCCAAAATCCAAAAGCTTACGGAATTTCTGGCCGCTTCTTACTAAAGTCAACAAATCAAATTTGTTTTTTAATAAGTAAGTCCTCCGAAAATAATTGTTTCGTACGTGCCTACCAAAAATAAAGCCAAAAAATGAAAAAGTACACTGCTCAAATTTGTGTGATCTTCTTCTACAAAAAATGACAGAAAATGAGCAATGCCAAGGTATTATTAACTAGCAAAAGGGCACAAGATGTCCAATCATAAAAAACAAACACATTGATACATTTTCGGGTTCTTGTTTCGCTAGAAATATTTATCGGAAGAATGATCAATGAAATGCTCTAAATGAGCAATAAAAGTGCCTAAAACCCTATTCAATCTAGGTTTAAGCCAATAATTTCCGAAAAGACCATTTACGAACACCGGTAAGGCCCTATTGGGATTAACTTTGTTAGCTCACCCCCATTGCCAGGTGACGGGCAACTTAAGTTATAAGATAAATGTTCTTGCTTGATTTTGACGGAGAAAGCGATCAGTACGAGTTTTACCGAAACCAGTATTACTATGCCAATTACCTGAATTGTCCGGGTGGGGGGTTGCCAGTTTTACTAAGTTTTGATTTTTAAGTTTGCTCGTCCCGCCATGGTCTCCTATAAGCCCCACGACTTAGCCATGTCCAATCCTTCGGAGCTGACCGATATTCTCAAACGCTATTTTGGCTTTGACGCCTTTCGCCCGCTTCAAGCCGAGATCATTCAAGACGCACTGGCCGCCCGGGATGTTCTAGCCGTACTCCCCACCGGGGCGGGCAAATCGCTTTGTTTTCAAGTGCCATCGCTGGTTCGCGGCGGCACGACCCTGGTACTGTCCCCCCTGATCGCACTGATGAAGAATCAGGTCGATCTACTCAGCTCGGTTGGAATTCCCGCCACCTTCCTCAATTCCAGTCTCAGCTCGGAAGAAAACCGCCAACGCCGTCACGATTTACTGGCCGGGCACGTCCGCATCGTCTACGTCTCACCGGAACGCTTGCTCGCCGGCCATCTCATCGAAGATCTGAAGCGCGTTTCGCTCGATTTAATCGCGGTCGACGAGGCCCATTGCATCTCCGAATGGGGCCATGATTTTCGCCCGGAATACCGTCAACTCGCCAGCCTCCGAGCGGCGTTCCCCGAGGTCCCGGTGATGGCCCTCACCGCCACCGCAACACAACGCGTCCGGGACGACATCCAAAAAGCCCTTAACCTACGCTCCAGCCAACCCTACGTCGCAAGCTTCAACCGGCCCAACCTCAGCTACCGGGTCCAACTCAAAAACAAGGCGCTCTCCCAGATCCTCACCTTCCTCGCGGCTCGCAAAGGCCAATCCGGCATCGTCTACTGCAGCAGCCGGAAATCAACCGAACGCTTGGCCTCATCCCTCCAACAACAAGGGATCCAGGCTCGTCCCTATCACGCTGGCCTGGAGCGAGAGGAGCGAAGCGCCAACCAAGAAGCCTTCATCCGGGACGAATGCCAAATCATCTGTGCCACCATCGCCTTCGGGATGGGCATCGACAAACCCAACGTCCGGTTCGTCATCCACCAGGACCTGCCCAAGAACCTCGAAGGCTATTACCAAGAAACCGGGCGCGCCGGCCGAGACGGGGTGTCAAATTTAAATCAGTTTTCAATTAAATGTGTTGGTATAAAGTAAAACCCCACCTTCATTAAAAAAGTAGTAGTTCTTTGAATATTATCTTTAATAAAAATTGATTGGTGTTTTCAAAGGAGCTAACTAATATGGCGCAGCACAGTTCTGAAGGTGGAGTCGTATGGCTATAACTCCGAATTGCCAAAGGTTTGTTAATAATGAAAGCCATTATGTGGTAATGCTTATCCAGCTAAGAAATGCATATATTTAAGAGATAACCGAAAGGTGATATTAAAGAACTAAATTTAATAACATAATAATGAAGTTATGGCCTTGGTTCCTTGGGTCGTTGAGTATTATCGCTATATTATTTTTCTGAAAGTCAGTTTCGTTAATATGTCTCCGGCTACCATTGGATTTTGTCCCTAACGGTGGAAATTTACACAAGGTGTTTTGATTTTGGAAAAACAGGTTAGGGGGTCTTGTTACCCTCCGATCACTTTGGAGTCTTGATTTCAAATCAAATGAGCCTCCTCCGAAGTTTATACCACCACATCTTCCATAAGAACCTAATATGCTAACAATGGGCAACTAGCATAATTTACAGCCCTTGTCCTTGGGGCATTTGTGTGTTTTTATCAACCCAAATGGCATATTTATCTGACATTTAGGCGATTTTGCCCAAAATACCCGTCTCAAAATTTTGATCGGATGTATTTGGAGAAAAAGGGGCGTGGGTGAGGCTAGATACCCTTTGATCACTTTTGGCTCATAAAAGGGCACCGGAACTTTTGATTTCCAATCGAATGAGCCCCCTCCGAGGTTAATATGACTTCCCGTTCCATAAAAACCTTAACCCCAGAGTATAAGTTATAACCCTTGCCCCTCAAGCTCTGGAAGTGGGAGGCTGTGTCTACCCTAAAAGCATTGTTATATGATCATTGGATTATATTTAATAAAAGGACTATTTCAAAATTTTTATTCGATGTATTTGGAGATCAATCTGATCACTTTTGACTCTTAAAAAGGACACTAGAACTTCCTGCTTCAGTTTATATGGAATAAATTCCTCAACAACTATTTCTTTTTTCTGCTTCTTCTTCTCTCGTTTTGCTCTGGTACCTTTTCTTGCAGCATAATTTCTTTGCTGCTGAAACAAAGCTAAGGAAATGCTTGCAGGAATCTCATCCTTTCTCAAAAGGTTTGGCAAAAGACAAATTGTATTCCTTGACGCTGATTTTCTACAGACAGAATATAATAAAAGCGAGCCTGAAATAAACAAGCAAAGATAGGGCCTTTCTTTAAACAAATATTGTGTTACAGAATGGACAAGATAAATGAAATAATGCCAAAAACAAAACTTCTACTGTCTATATCCCTATTGCAAATATAAGCTATGCAAAAACAGCCCTTATGGGAAGGGGAGAATTTTACAGGATTTTTCATGGCAGGGGGAGAGCGAGGGTAATTGAAAATGAACTTAAACTTTAGCCTTTTTTGTTTCTTTGGGGGTGGGCTAAGACCTACAAGAGATCTTAGGCAAATGGAGGATGGATTTGAGGGTATGCCCAAGTTCTGTCATTATTGGCAACATTATTGTTGTTTCAGGTAATACTCAAGTTGGAGTCCATAATTTACTCTGGACATGTGATCTCTAAGGACAGCATCCAACCCAGAGAAAGTTAAAGCTCCAAAAAATTTTCTCATCATGCAATCATGAAGAACATCAAATTTTGTATTGAGGGAGCCAGGAAGGATTTAATGACTCAATAGCTTGTTAAAAATTTTGACAGCACTAAACCCCTGTTTTATAGGAATCTGTTCCCGCGAAGAAGTCATGTAGTACGAAAGAGATAACGTGATGTCTGCCCAGTTTGTGAACATAGCGCATCCTATTATTTCAGGAGCAGCTTGAGGTATTGAGTTTAAATTTTCAAGCGGTGTTGGAGGGCTAAGTGGAATATGAATTGTAAATCTAAAGACACTTTGCTATTCAAACGGCATATCTGTAACACCTTTGCAATAACAGGTGGGATTCAAGCGAAGCTTACGGAGTGTTGGAGAGATCGAGCAGGCTGCCTTGACCGGTCTGGCTCCAGGCAGCATGGGTCCGTACAGTCTTTCCGGACAGTTACAGGTAAAAGACCGCAAGCTGGATGTCACGGCCCACATCAGTGTCATGCGCCTGGCGAACGATAAGATTGTTGTCGCCACACGTCAGCCGATCCTGGTAAACGCCAGTTCCGTGGGGTTGGAAGCCGGCGTCGAAAAACTGCGCGAGGTGGCTGGCCTACCCAGCATCAGCCAGGCTGTGCCGGTAACGTTCATACTGACATTTACCGACAATCAATAGGCACCAGCGCTTAAAATGGCAGCGGATCACGGCTGAAGGCAACCAGGAAAATGTACCCTGCCGACAACAGCGCACCACCCAGACCCAGCACACGCAGCTGGCCCTGGGCACGCAAAGCCAACACACCAAAGCCGATGTAACTCACCAGCGCCAGCATCTTTGCTACCAGCCAGCCCTGCCAGAAACCGCCGGGCAGCTGCAACGCCAACACCACACCCAACAACAGCAATAAGGTATCTATAACATGCGGCGTCACCCGCACCCACTTCTGCATAAGCAGATCGGGTGCTACGTAAGACCACCCTGCTCGCATGATAAAACCTGTTACTGTCAGCATGGCCAATGCCATGTGTAGCGCTTTGAGCATTGTTATCTCCTCGTCATACCCACCAACACCCCTACTTAATGCGCAAAGAGTACGCGTAAGAGTATGCGCAAGCTCGCGTTCGTCAGAGCGTCACTAAGGGCGTGCATTGTTTGCGTTAAAACGTCAGTATAGCCAGCCATGAGTGCAGCAGACCCGGCCACCGCGGCCAATCAAGCCAACATCGACACAATCATTGATCAGGCCATGCGGCCGTTAGCGGACGCAGCTTCCGGCTTCATCTTTTTTTCTGTTGAAATGTTTGGCGTTGATATTCCCCTGATTGTACTGTGGCTGGTCGCTGGTGGCGTCTTTTTCACCATCTATCTCGGCTTCGTAAATTTGCGGGGTTTTGGCCACGCCATCGATATTGTGTTATCTTGCAAATATGGGCAAAAGCACTTCTTCCTTCTTTTACTTATTGAAAGCATAACGCATACCAAGTATTATATACACGCACCAAAACCTGGATGAAAAAGCTATATACCCCGCTAGTTCTACCAAATGATGTACAAACTTCAATTCGAGAAGAAAATGGACAAATAAGAAGGCATATTAGTACTTTCCACGTAAAAAATGTTTGTTTCCTTGTTATATAAGCTGGAGGACTGTAAACCTCCTATAAAAGATTCTCAACAATCAGGAATTAATTATGCATTTCACTTCAGCTTCATTGCTTAGTGGTTTCAGGCTCTTTTTCGAAACAACCAAAAATGTCTCCTCTGAACTACAAATTGCTGTTCAGTTATATCTGAATGAAAAATTCTATTTCCGAGAAAGTTTTACATGGGAAGTTAGCAGCTGGTTTTGTATTAAGTCAGGAGTTAAGCAGAGCTGTTATCTATCCCGCTTTATATGGGTCTTTTTTCCATTTTGATAGACTTAGTCTTACGGAGAACAGGAAAGGCAAGGGAAGATCACGGAATGAAACGGGGAGGAAAAACTCTCCTGGACTTAGATTATGCTAGAATCTCCTGGATTTAGATGAAGCACCCTAGATAAAAGTATGAGCAAAATTAATAAACTTTTGGCGGTTTTGCGAGTTTCAGGATACTAGAATAGGTTTGAAAGTAAATGTTAAGAAGACTAGGTCACTAAGGCTAGGAGTAAGTGAAGATGAAAAGGTGAAGTTGGGTAACAAAACGATTGATCAGGTAGGCAGCTTCACTTACCTTGGTAATATTATTAGTAAAGACGGTGGGAGCAGTGAATATATTAAAAGTAGACTGGCCAAGGCTCAGGATGTTTTTTGACAGTTAAAAAAAGTTTAGAGGAATAGGAAGATAAGTCTGCAAACTATGATTAGAATATTGGAAGCTACAGCGATGACAGTGGTCAAATATGGCTCTGAAGCATGGGCACTCCGAAAAGCAGATGAAAATTTACTAGATGTTTTCCAGAGGTCGAATTCCAGACCGCACCATACCAATGCTCGGCCCAGACGCCGTCATCCTTGTGCCCGCCCTTGGGCCAGCTCAGCATCTTCGGGGAATACGGAATGCCGATCGCCTCGCACAGCTGTTGCAGCTTGGCCGCCGGGTCCGCACGGATATCGTGGCTGTCCACCACCACCGGCGTCTGCCCCCAGCCGCGCACCAGGTCAAACAGCTCTGCCTGCTGGCGGAAACCTATGTCCTCCAACGTCGGATTCTCCCGCTTGGCCGCATAAGAGGCGATGACCCGCGCCGGATGGCGGATCAGAAAAACATTGGCCGTCTCGCGCATCCAGTCCCGGGGCACTCCCGGGATCATGTGCTGGGTCATGTGTTTCTGGTAATAGTTCGGCTTGGCCCCCGGCACTGGCCCCAGCAGCCCTTGCGCCACCGTTTCGGGATCCTGCGGCTGGCTCTCCAAAATCTCGCTCCGCATCGGATGGTCGAGACCGGTCATCGCCAGATAGGCGGCATAAAACGGTTCATCCACCACCGCGCAATCGCCGCGGTTGCCAAAGGCATACATCATCGCGGTCGACAGGTTCCGCGGTCCTGACCACATAGCAATCCGCATTACGCACACTCCTTTTCAATCAGCTGCTTGTAGAGGTCCCGGATGCGCTCGGTCACGGGCCCCATCTGTCCGCTGCCGATCTGCCGCCCGTCAATCTCCCCCACCGGGGTCTGCGCGCCGAAGGTGCCGGTGAGAAAGGCTTCATCCGCACCGTAAGTGTCGACCAGCGAGTAATTGCGCTCATACACTGGGATACCGTTTTCGCGGCACAGATCGACCACTTTCTGCCGGGTGATCCCGTTCATGCAATAGTCTCCGGTGGAGGTCCAAACCTCACCCTTCCGCACGATGAAGAAATTGCAGGCGTTGGTGGTGTTCACAAAACCGTTCACGTCCAGCATCAGCGCTTCATCCGCACCCGCTTTCTCCGCCGCGATACAGGCGAGAATGCAGTTCAGCTTTGAATGGGAATTCAGCTTGAAATAAAGCAAAATTTTATGAAAATATAATGATTTATTGACAAAATTGTGAAAACTACAACACAAAATGATACTTATGCATTATACGAGAAACACTCAATAATTTGAATCGCAAACATGAGACATCGCCCATTTTTCACGGTGTTAATACCAGACAATTAGCTTCGGATCGCTGGGAATATACATTGTAATTATATTTTAATTAAACATTTAGTGAAGGTTGGCTAATGCTGATGAGATAAAACAAAATATGATGAAGATGTAAGGTACTTGTGCATAGGTACTCGTAAGCTACAAGGTACTTATGTAAGGTATGTAGAGATGCTTATGTAAGGTACTCGTGAAAAACGGGTAATATCTCATGGTCGCGAACCGAATTCTCGAGTGTTTATCGTATAATGCATAAGCATTCTCCCGTAAGTCGTCACGTGATCCACATTTTCTATTCTTTTTTCGTCTTTTCAAACTGTTAGCGTCTTTCCAAATTCCGCTGTTCGTAATCGGCACTTGATTCCAGAAAAGAGAATGTTCTACAAACGATAATCCTCTTTTAACTACACACATTTCAATGTAGGATCATTCAACAACATTATTTTTCGGCTTAAAAGGTTGTTAAACCAGATTACACATTATCGGGGAATTTTGTTCGAGTTTTTCTCACGTTTGCCTATTTTCAATTTATTGTTGGGTAGCAACAACTACCCAATTTATTGTTGGGTAGTACAACAGACCCATTATTTTCTTACTTTTAGTAAACTGAGAACTTCTTTAAACCAATATTCAATGAAGAAACACAAACACCTATAAAAGGGCTAAAATAAGCAAGCAAAAGCGTAAAAATACCGGGTTCCTTCTTCAAGTTCTAGATCTTGGAAGCAGCTCCTCGGTCCTTCCTGTGCAAAGTCGATGGTTCTTGAGTCAGTTACGGAGCAGGAACTGATAATAATGATTTCGTCTTTAAATAATTCTTCATCTGGTTTGCACCAAATTAATTAAACAGATTCTTCCCTCAATTATTACACCACTGTAGTTGAGTTAGGAGAATGAAACCTTCAGGTTGAATCAAGAGCCTAAAAAATACCATGGGAAGGCACTGCCAAGCTACTATCTCAGTATAAACCCAGGAGACCAGCCATACATAAGGAAACATGCTAAGAAAACAATTCTTACTTCATAGCACACAGAATAATCCTAGTTAACACATTTTACTGGGGGAAAACCTTTATCTTCACTTCTTTCACTGTTGTACAGGTTTTTTTTTAACAAATTTCTGAAAAATAAACATGGATTCAACCAAATTTTTCCATTTGCAAATATTCTATGTTTAATTAAACACCATCAGTGCCATCTAATTATTTCTTACAAAAACATATATATAGACAAATAGTGATAAATTAGGTTAGGTTAAATGGCATTTTTTAATAAATGCTTTTCAAGGCTTAAAGAAAAGATCTAAATATTTAGCAATGTGATAGAAAAAATAGAAATACAAGAAAAGAAGTGAAGATAAAGGTTCTTCCCCTGCAAAATATGTCAACTAGGATTATTCTACATAGTATGAAGTAAGAATTGTTTTCTCAACATGTTTCATTTTTATGGCTGGTCTCCTAGGCTTATACTCAGAAGGGGATTCATTCACTGAAATACTTGTGCTTGTTATTAGACATTTTTAACTATTGTAAAATTTTAGACAAGCCACTTTTGGCTATATTAGAAAGGGTTAGGTTAAGAAAATGAAACTTTTGGGGATGAATTTACATACTAAAGAATGTTCCAGGAAGGTATTTAAGTACTTCTACTCCTTCTCCCTTTAGAGGGCACTGACATTCTGATGAACTTGAAAAATCTTTGAGTTATAAAAATGAAACCTTGCAAAATAGATCTACCACTTAAATGAAGCCCAAGAAAAGTGTTTTCAGCTTCACAACTTTGCTTGATCCCAATTTATGAGATTTCAAAGATCCTAAAATACATTTCATTAATTTAGAACAAACCCAAAGACATGCCTTAAAATTCTACTGCAAATAACAGGAATTGCATTTTCAAAACTAAATCGAAGAGAGCAAAAACTTTTTCGCCCACGCGCATTTTGTGATGCCGGAGATTGGCTTCGGCGAAGACCCCCACTGGCGCCTGGAAGAATTTATGGGTGAAACCATCGTGCTGGGTTTCCGCACGCTCAACAACATTGTAGGTATTTATGAGGTCCATCGCCTGGAGGAACTGAATGGCACAATTACCAGGATGCGGTGTTACTGTTTTTGCCCGGACACCGTGCAGGCGCTGGGTGAGGAAATGAAGCTGCCGGCCTTGCCACGCCCCTATCGCAGCCCCTCCTGAAGGCTTATTTGCCGCGTGTGATTGTCTTCGCCAATGTAAAAGCTCTGTCAAAAACCCGGCGCGCAGGTAGATATTCGAGTTAGAATAACCATGATGCATCATTCCAGGATGCATCTGTTTTTAGTAAGACAAATAATAAGATGTAACTATCACTTGACACGTGGGGAACAAACAAAATGGCTGGAAAATTCGAACTCTATAAAGACAAAGCTGGAGAATTTCGTTTTCGCCTGAAGGCAGGTAATGGCGAGACCATTCTCACCGGCGAAGGCTATAAAGCGAAAGATGGATTGTTGAACGGGGTAGAAAGTGTGCGTAAAAACGCCGCAGACCCCGCTCGTTATGAAGTGAAAGAAGCAAACAACGGCAACCCGTATTTTGTGCTGAAAGCGGCAAACCATCAGGTCATTGGCCAGAGCCAGATTTACAACTCTGCCAGCGCCTGCGACAGCGGCATAAGTTCTGTGGCTAACAACGCCCCGGACGCCGGTGTCGACGACCAGACCGGCTAGCAGCAGACATTTCTGCATAACCTGACACGACAAGGCAGTGCCATTTTTGGCACTGCCCACTCTCGGATCACCCGCTCCCGCCTTCCGCTCCGCCGTAATTGAACCCATACACAGCTTGATTTCTGGGTGCCAGCGTATATTGTACGTGCGCTTCAGCGTGACGTGCTCACGACCCCGCCCGGGTGGTGAAATTGGTAGACACAAGGGACTTAAAATCCCTCGGAGGCCCGAGGATCAGTCCCAAGCAAACGGCCTGGCCGTGCAGGAATTTCTTCCCGGTCCCAGCTTCAAGTGCGTAGAAGATGTAATGTTCGACGCCCTCGATATGCCGTGGGTTCCATCCCGCACCATGGTAGGACGCGCCACCCCATTTGAGGGCATCGACGATCAATTCGATGCCGCGTGGCGTGAGCGACTTGATCTCCTCCAATTCGCCGAGGGCCGTCTCGGCTTTGGAAAGCGAGATCTGTGCGAGACTGTCGTCATAAGGCCAGCGCACTTCGCACTTCCCCTTCTCCTCGGCATAGCGCCAATCCATCACGCCAGTGATGAAACAAAATACGTCGCCAATGCCGCCAATGTTCAACGCCGGAGGGCCAGATGCGATGATATCTAGGTCGATATAGACGGTCTGTGGGACGGCCCAGCCCACATACTTCACGATACCATTTTCGCGAACACCGGATCGGTGACCGAACACTGCATCGACCGAAAGCGACGTCGGGAACTGGAACAGAGGAAGATTGAGACGCCAGGCAATATATTTGGCGGCGTCGATGGCTTGACCACCACCTAGCCCAACAATTGAGGAGATATTGGCAAGTTCGCCGACGTCGGCCTCGAGCCTGGTTCGCTCCATCGATTGAACGAGATAAACTTGCACGTCATCAGGAAGCAGGTGGCGAAACAGTGGCCAAAGATCGTCCATCGTGACCACGAGCATTTTCGGACGAACAAAGTTTGGGGCCTCTGCAACGAGATTTCTGCCAAGAACAGTGCTGAATTGCTGAATGTCACTTTCCCTGTAGGGCATTGTTCAGCCTTTAACCGCCCCAAGAGTTAGACCCTTGACGATATGTTTTTGCGCGACGATGGCGAACAACAGCATCGGAATGATGGCGATAATCGAGGCAGCCGTCATGGCGCCCCAATCGAGAGCGGCGTAGCCGCGAAAACTGGTTACCCCGAGGGTGACGGTTTGCGCTTTCGAAAAGGTAAGGCCAATCGCAATTGCCAGTTCGTTCCAAATCCAGCTTGGAAGCACAGGGACAATTTTGCCAATCGTTGGTTATCTGGCCTCATTGAATTTAGCCATCTTATCTTAATGGCTAAATTCGTCATTATTTTAAGTTTTCGTCCATATACATAATGTTTCGCTTCAAAGACTGTTTTTAAGCGTATGAAATGTATTCTGTTTAATTTTGGAATCTAAAAAAAACTATTCAGCAGTATATAGCAAATATTTCTAATAGCGGTGGTTCGTATGGTTAGTTAAAAAAACATCAAGAGTAATTGTGTTTCTCTGTCAGCACCGGTCATCTTTGCGTAACACCAAATAGCCTGAAGAACCATTTTCCGTTAGTCTAAGTTGAAGGATGCACCTTTAGCTATTCTTTGCATAAAATAGCTTCGAGGGTGAGGATGCACAGATGGAGTGGTACCTCGTGTCGCAATTGCGAAGGCAACAACAACATATTTTGTTCATGTTCATCATAGGCCGTTTTACTATATTACCTTTGACTTTTTCGAGGAGAAAAATTTAACTACATTTCAAAATGCATGAGAATTTCCTTCTATCTAACCTTAGCTTAGCTATATCTTACTAGCTGTCACAAAGCTAAAAATGTATATAGAACAGCTACATTGCGCATAAACTTGTTCAAGCTACCTCCTACGTAATGAATATTTCCATTGAGATAAGGTTCTTTTTAAGCCTTCTAGACACAACAGTTGAATTAGAAACTTGTTGTGTCAGTTACTAAGCTAACTCTACATTACGTGAAGATAGAAATTGTGTTGATTCGCATTAATACCTTCAACTAAGCTTATTTGTTTCACCCTTTCTTTATCTTCACGGAACTGAAAGATACAGCTACTGATATTCATGAGGTTTTCAAAAAACTCGTAGTAACGAACTGTAAGTAAGCAGCAACAAGGCTCAATAGTGATCAAAACTCAAAAAACGGGGTTTTTATATAAATAAATATATCAAAAGAATTGGCTTATTCTGCTGATTCTAAAAATATAAGATTCATTATGGGTAACAGCTTAGTCTTACCTTTTAGAAGTCAACTACGTGGTAGTAATCGTAAAAACACAAAATCAAGCACCAATGGAACTCGTGATACATACACTAGACATCTTCATTACTTTAACAACTGGGTTTTTGGAAAGCCATTAGAATATACAAAAGAAGTTCAAATAAGCAATGACTCTTACAAAAAAGAAAAAACAAAAATCACTATCAAAGGAGTTGAACATCTTCTAAAAATCTATTCAGAAAGTCATTATGACAAGAAACCTTTTGCAAAATTGATAAAAAGTTACTTTTTAGATCCTAGTGTAATATCCAAGAGTAAATCTCTTAGAAATAACGCATTTTTTGCAATAAATGAATATTTCAAAAAGAATGATGAGCCTATAGGACTAAGTTTTGATCCAAATGCTGGAGTTCAACTTGATGATAATGATCTAGAACCAATTATGACCTTAGATGAATTTTTGAAAATCTTATCTATTGGCAATCCTAGCATTACTGAAAAAGCAGTCTTTTTGTGTAAATTCCAAAGAGGGTTGGACTCTTCAACTTTGGTTGATAGGTTCAACTTTGAAGTTTGGTCTCAACTAGTTGAAGCATTTGGAACTGAAGATTATAAAAAGTGGGATTTAAAAAAATGTCCTATTTTGATTGGACTAAGTAGAGTAAAGACAAACGTATCTCATTCTGGATTCCTTGATAGAGATTCTATTTCTGCTGTAATTGATTATCTAAAGTATAGAAAGAAAATCACTGGCAAAGAAATGCAAAACAAAGAACCGTTATTTCTAAACAACTTTCAAAATTCTATCCATGAAGGCTGGATTACAGATAGCTTCACTAGAATGAGAAAAAACGCAGGTTTGGATGAAATTCTAAATGAAAAACAAGTATCTCAAGGCGCTAGGAAAAAGTACCGAATAACTGCTCATGAGACTCGTGATTTGCTAAAATCAGTTCTGATAGAATCTGGTGTTAGATATGATCTAGCCGAAGAGTTCATCGGACACAAGACAGGTGATTCTTATGAAAAGCAGACAAAATTATTACACTAGAGCTTACTTTACTGCAGCTACCATGATCATTGCCGTTCCCACGGGTATAAAGATATTTAGTTGCCAATACAACCACCCTGGGATAAACACAAATTCTTCCTTAAAGATATAACCTTTTTAGATCGATTTTGTGGCCTGAAATGTCAAATGCCAGTTTTAAGAAAAAAAAAACTATTTAGCCAGTCTCAAGGAGGGGCCCCGTTACTCGGTAACCGGCAGACTTGTATATATTGATTTCTTTTATAAGCAGCAACCTCCAAATGAATCACCTTTGTTTCCTATTCTTTCCTCGGGAAAATGGAGAGCTCCAAAAGGAATACACATAACGTTGTAGGGTCCCAATGATAGTGATAGCGTTGTTCTAAGGTAATATTCCTTTCTTTTTCACTTTTATTTTTGACTCGGTCTGATTTTTGCTGTCACTCGTCTTCTCATAGCACGATTCTTTGTCTTTCACTTTATTTGTGACACGTTCTAGAGCTCATGCTAAGCTTGTTATTCTTGCTGCCGCTTATGTTCTAACCACATATTTCTTTGTTCTCACCGTGGCATATTTTTTGTTCATCACTTTCATCTTCAATTCATTCGACTCCCATTTGTCACTTGTCTTGTAACCACATATTTCTTTGTCCTTCCCTTTTGTTTTAGACTTTTTTTAATTCGCTTTTCCCTTTAACCGCACATTTCTTTGTTCTTTACTTTTGTTTTTGACTTGTTTTAATTCTCGCTGCCCCTATCTTCGAACCGGATATTTCTTTGCTCTTCACCTTTGTTTTTGGCTTGTTGTAATTGTAGCAGACAAAAGTATTTTAGCATTAAAATTTTTGGTTCTTCATTTTCGCTTATCATTACTTTTTTCAATACTCTTTACCTTAGCTACTCGGATTGGCCTTGTCACATTTCTTCCTTTTGAAATGTTGCATGTGTCATTGATATAAAAACGATACGATCACTCCTGGGGAGGGGGGTAAGAAAGGTGTCACCTATTCTCTTGAAATGTACTCATAAATTTGACGCCACTCAGGTATTTTGAGAAACTATCATACCGTCCATGTTTCAGTCTGCCGCGGGATCGTTTCCAGCCGGCTTCTTTGGAGCGAAAGTCCAGCACGATTTCCGCAGGTAGGAGAGATGGCATTCTATGGAGATCACCGTACCACTGTAGAGTTTGCTCTGCACTTTGGATGGAAAACAGAGTCTGCGGCATTGTCTGTAGTAACTTCTCGTTGTTGACGAGGTCGAACTATCTCAGACCTTCTATTCTCCTAAGGCTTTTCGTCTGGAACACGTCTATGGTCGAGAGAGCTGTGATTGTGGCCGGCCAAGTTTCTGTTCCGTAAGGAACTACAGACCCGACTAGGTCGTTGAAGATTCGCAGCTTCGTGTTTCGGCTAATACTTGGTTTCCGCCATAGGTGACGATTTAACCTCCCCATGCCAGCAGATGTCTTGGCTATTTTTTCTTGTAGTTCAGAGAGATGCGAGCCATCAGCAGCAGTGACAGAGCCCTGGTACGTGAACTGCTGAACCACGTCGACAGTAGCTGTTTTGTCTAGGGCCACAGGAGGGCTTTCGTTGCTAGATGATGGATCAACGACCATAATCGTTGTTTTGTCCCAGTTGACCTGTAGACCTACTTTCGCAGCTTTTTCTTGTAGGGTGTGATGTGCTTCTACCAGTTGATCTGTGGATTCTGCCATGAGCTCCAGGTTGTCGGCAAAATCAGCGTCCGAGAGGGTGCGATCGCCAAGTTTAAGTCCAAATCCAATCCTTGAGGTCTTTTTCGCCATGACTTTGTCTATGAAGACGTTGAACAGTTGGGGCGCAACGGAACAACATTGCTGAACCCCTGTGCAAATTCGGAAGGACTGGCTCTGTTAGCTGTTGACTGGGATGCAGCTCTGTTTCATGATAGAGTGCTTCGAAGAGTCTGTAGTACTTATCTGGCAGGTCAATGGACTTCAAGATGCTCCCCTGTGTGAAGTCGACAAAGGCGATGAATGCTTTCTGTCGAAACTTTCCGTTTTTTTCGAATACTTGACGGACAAATATCATCCAAATATCTATTATTATTTGACAAAACATGTTTTAAATTATTTGGATTATTTTTATCCATCATATACTTATATTCGAGTTGACTTAAAAGCAAGTCATCTGTAAATGGGCTGGCATGTTTCCTGGCGGTACTTCCTTATGATCAGCTTTCTCCCGTTACTTCAACGAAATTTTCTTTTACATTATACATTATTTTATTCATTAGTTACTTGTTTTTCTCACAAAAAAGTAAAGTATAGAGCAAGGGCGTATCCAGGATTTTTCTGCAGGAGAGGGAGTATTTTTTCCAGGGGATAAGACACTTTAAAACCATAAAAAAGATTTTGCGTGGATTTTTGTCACGGCTTTTGTTACGAGTCAGACAAAAAATTGGGGATGAGGAGGCTTAAACCCTTTCTGATTAGCACTGAAACTTTACTGAAAACATCTTTTATCCCAGATTTGACATTATTTTACCATCAAAACAATTAAAGATTATAATGAAAAGAAAAACTTACTTGCAAAAGCTATAGCCTATATTTTGAAGACAGTGGAACGGTGGTAGCTTGTTATTCCTTATTTCCGGAAGCGTTCTGCTTAGCACAGGAACATTACTGAAAAGACCAATTTTTACATTATTTTCGTGTTACGGCACCTTGAAGAGGGAAGAAAAAAGGAATTTGTGGTATCAGAGATACAGCTGAATGCGCAAAGGATACAAATCCTCCTTTTTTAACTGAGGATAAAACTCAGAAATATAAAGAACTGAAATATCGCAAAAGCTGAAAATACTTTGTGCAAAGCTTTGCAGTTATATTAATCTATATTTAGAACAATTCTGGAATAACAAACCCTAGGCCGTATACAGCGGGGGGTGTTTGAACTCTACCCCAGAAATTTTTGGTGGACTAAAAACTCTAGTAAGAAGGCATAGAAACAAATTTTTGGTGTGTTTTTAAGTTTTTTGTCCCTCCCCAAAAAAAACAAAAACCAACCCCCTCCCCTGCCACAATCCCTGGATACAGCCCTGAACGAGACTGGAGCGCGGCACACCTCGGCGATCTTGGGGCCAAAGCCAAACCCGCACTTGAAGCACTGAAGGCGTCCGCCAATGAACCCTCGCTTCCCGTGCGCATGGCACTCAACTATGCCCTCACCCAAATCGAAGGCGCCGGCCCGTGGCTGGTCTCCTTGAACCGAGGGGTCCAATCCAACCAACGAGCGACGGCCTGCGCTGCGGCGGACTTCTTCAACCGCATCGGCCCCAAAGCCAAGGACGCCCTCCCACTGTTGGAATCCGTTTTCAAGCGCCAGTCACAAAAGGGTGGTGACTACCACATTCAAGGCGCGGTCAAAAACGCCATTCGAGCCATCCGGAATACCGGCGAACTCGAACATCACACGCGTCCCACCGGCGGTGGCCCGGCCCGCGATGGTACCCCCACCAACAAAACCTCGGGCCCGGGACCACGGCCCCAAGCCAACCAACAACCCAACATCCTCTGGATCAGTTGTGAAGACATCAGCCCGAACCTCGGCTGCTACGGAGACGAATACGCCTCCACCCCGCACTTGGATCGCTTAGCCGAGGAAGGCGTACGGTTCACCCGGGCCTTCACCCCGTCCGGTGTGTGCGCCATCAACCGCACCGGCATCATAACCGGAATCTACCCAATCGCATACGGCGGGCAACACATGCGCACCTCCGTCCCCTTTCCGCCCGGCGTTGCTTGCTTTCCAAGCTATCTTAGACAAGCGGGTTACTTCTGCACCAACAAGTCCAAAACGGATTACCAGTCGGAACAAGACTTAAGCCAAGTGTGGGACCGGCAAGGAAACGACCACGGTGATTGGCGAGATCGCGCCCCGGGCCAGCCCTTCTTCTCGGTCATCAACCTCACGATCACCCACGAAAGCCAGATTCGGCACGGCGAACGAACCCACGCGGAAGTGGTCTCTCGCTTGGATCCCGACCAAGTGCACGACCCAAACCGTGCCGGAACGTTCCTCCCTCCGATTTCCCCCAATACACCCGAAGCCCGTAAGGACTGGGCCCGTTACCACTAGAACTTAAAATTTTCGTTCGAATGAGCCCTTTCCTGATGTTCTAGTACTACTGATCACCTCTGAGAAAAAAAAAAAAAATCCACATTTTTACAGATAGGAGCTTGATGCCTCTGGAACCGGGTTCTCTGGTATGTTTAATCAGCGTATTATATGCTGAATAAGCTGAATCAGCTGGTGTGATTCTCGTTAAGATTCTTTGACTCTTAGGGGGCTGTTTCCCCTCTTTTTCGAAAATCAGGCAAATCTTCTCAGACTCGTAACTTTTGATGGGTAACGCTAAACCTAATGAGTACTATATATTTGGTATCAGTATAATAAGCTAATTCTCTTGATACGTTCATTGATATCGAAAATCCGTTGTTAGGAGTTTCGGTTACTATTTAGCCGTGTCGCTCCTTACCTACAGTTCGTTACCACGAGCTATTTGATAGAACTCCCAGGCGGACTCCCAGGAAAACTTTCTCACTGAGACAATTACTGTTCAGGAGGAAAAATAGATGTTTTATAGATTAGCCTCTACTTACAATTACAGAAGATACCCTAGGTTGGTCTTGCTCCAGGGCCCGTGGATTATTTCTGTCGCCCCCACTTTGTCTCAAACTATGCAGGAACGGAAAGAAAGAGAACAGGATTAGTAATTTGTCTATTGGGGTTCTTTGTCTGGTAATGGTCTTGTTGGTCAGAGGGTTAAAAGCTTTATTTGCATTTTAATTATTTTTCGTTTCTTAGGTTTTCAAAGCCAAAACAAAAACCGGTGAAGACGTGGCTGTAAAAGTGCAGTACATCGACCTTCAAGATAGATTCAAAGGTGATATAGCGACGGTTGAACTGCTTTTAGACTTAATTGCGTTTATGCATCCAAAGTTTGGACTTAAGTGGGTTATACAGGTACTATTTGATCTCATTCATGAAACGCCTAGTTGAGGCAAAGATTACTATGAAGTAACAAAGAAATATGCTGTTCGGATGCCATATTTATTAGATCTACTATTTGAATTTTTGTTATAAAATATTTGATTGAGTGTTCTGGATTTATATATATTGATTTCGTCGTATTGATCTTGAAGTCCATGGTTTGGTCTGGATTTGTAGGGTTGGCTCTGGTTTTTATTAATTCGTGTCGGATTTCTATGCATTGGTTACGATTTCTATGAAAGTGCCCGAAAAATCTCTTTTGTGCAATAATAGTTTCCAGAGGATGTCGTATGTCAGCCATTGAGTGTCAGAGGCTGGGATTTGCCATGAAACATCGCAATATAGCAATGAAATGGCAATTTTTTGCTGTTCAAACGAAAACAATGGTCATTTTTTAGTTTGTACGTTTATTTTTTAGAGAAAAGGGATGAAAACCCCTTTTGTGTGATAATTTGAACCCCCCCCCCAAAGGGTGTCATCGTGGATGCTACGTTGTACAATGTGGCCTCATTTGCTATGAGTCATTAGAAGAAACGCTAATAGGGATTTTTCATTAAGTTTAAACGATTGAATCCAGTGTAAAGGAATATTTTTGCAGGAAAATGCTTGAAAAATATCATATGCGTGATATTGTCTGCTAGAGGGTGCCGTGTGTCAGTCATTCACTTTCACAGGTTGGGAATTGCCATGAAACCGCTATCTAAAAATGAAATAGTAAGTTTTCAATGTTAAAGGAAAAAGAATGGTCATTTTATAGTTTATAAAGTTACTTTTGAGATAAAAAGTCAAAATTCCTCAGGTGTGATAATATGCCCCCCAGAGAGTGTCATTGGGCTGGTAAATTGTGCCACGCTGGCCTCAATTGCTAGGAGTCATCAGAAGAAACGCTAATGGGTTTTTTTCTTAACTTTAATGCATCGACTCTAGTGTAAATGAATATTTTTGCAAGAAAGTGTCCGAAAATATCATATTTGTCATAATATCTGTTAGAGGGTGCCCTGTGTAAGCCATTCAGTGTTATAGGCATGGAACTGCCATGGAATATCGCAATCTAACAATGAAATGGCAAGTTTTCGCTGGTTAAATAAAAACAATGGTCATTTTTGGTTCACAATTTTTTTTTGGGAAGAAAAAGGGGGCATATCCCTCCCCCATTGGAATCACTGATCATTTCCCCATATTTCAATATTTTAGAAACTTTTTTGTGATATATGTAGGCTAGTAGTTTACATTTTGGACACGGTGACTTGCAGAATTTTCCTGAAGCTTCTTATGTGGTTAGCGTTTTCTGGCAAGTTGCGTAGATTTTTTGCGTACCGGGTCAAACGCGGTACCTCCTCTGGATAAGACCTTGTAATTAAGACATCTGTTATTAGTAGTTATTCAATTGAAGTGACGAAGATATTAAAAATTGAACCCGATGGCTCGGAATGGGTAAAATGGAAACTCACACAGCCCTATACTTCTTATTAAAATAGTAAATAAATTAAACAGGTAAATATATTGGATTATTTTATAAAATAATTTAAATAAATCAAATATTTAATAAATTAAATAGGGAATCGAATTTGCCACGAATAAGACCTTCTTATGCATTTATCTACTTCGTGTTAGTAGTTGGCGCCAAATTTAAGAAAAGAAGAAACTGGGATAAGGGATCAGCAAATAATAAACTGATATTAAAAATAATAAACAATAAAATTACCACAGTTGAACGTGTTAAAAATTTACTATACGTGGCAATTACTTGTAAAAGTATGTTTAATGGTGTGAAATAGGTGGTAGCTTCGCATGTAAATAGAAACAAAAAAAAAAATCTTATCCAAATACCCAATGCTAGTATACATAACACTATTTGCTTTGATAAAAGTGCAAAAAAATGTTTTTGGGTTTATAATATTTACTGATTCTAAGGGCTCTGTTTGGTTTTGGTTTTATGTTTACAGTGGATAAAGCCCTGTATTTGCTTTCCTTTTTTATTTAAAAACGTTCCATGCCGATCGCAGAAAAACGATTCTTTTAATTTATTTTAATTTTTTTTGTAAAAAATTCCTTTTTGACTTATTGACATTTCTTTCCGCAAAGATTTTTAATGACGATTTATTGTTTAGCCGTGAACAATTTGATTAACACTGTAAGTATGAAAATTCAAATAATTAGCCGGGAGGACAGGGTCTGGTCCTGGTGCTGCTGGTTATTTAGTTTAAAATGGCAGTCAGTGGTGTGCCTCTGTAAGCTCATCCCGTGTTGAGCGAGCTATAAATGGGTACCTGGAGAAATATTGGGGGAAAGCTTCGAAATATTTGCCCCTATCCATGCATTGCACTCCCGTTCGAAGGTAGGGAAACTCTTTAGGCAGTATAGCCAACCCCTGATCTTTCAGTATTTGGCACAATTTCTGCAAAATAAAATACCACTGCTGATACAACTGCAGCAAACTCCTCACAACGTTGAAACACCTGAGGTAATTGCTCGTAATCTCATTCTGGTATAAGCTTGGGCTTCCTACTTTTTATCTTTCCTGTTTTGTGCAAATTGATAAAATTATTAAAGGGATTTCGTTTTTGCATAGGAGAGAAATTTCTCTGGAAAATGTTTTACATATCCTCTGATTCATTTTTTCAGACCTTCTTTCGTTCAGGAGTTAAAAGTATGATAATAAAAACTTTATTAAACAGACATGGACTCCGAAAAATTAACCTATTATCAACTAGCAAAAAGTAAAAAAAGGTTTATAAAGTTCAACGACGGGTACTTGCATGGTCACTATAAAAGCTTTCGTTTAAATAATAGGGATTTGGACCTTTAGCTTCCTTCTCCTTTGCACTTCCTGGCAGATTAAATTCCCTTCTCCAGCGGTTTGTCCAGTAAAGCTGACCTTCCTCTGGAAACTTCTCGTGAACACGATCTTCACGACATATAATTCCACACGCTACCAATCCACCAATTAAAGTGAGAAATCCAAAAACAAGCATGAAGACACCAAGGTACCTAAAATGAGAAAAAAATGCCATTAAAACGCTGTTCTTCGAATTTACTTTGGTGTTTTCCCTCTATTATTAGAGAAAAGGCAGGGCTTTGGCACTGCCTATGATGGATATGTATCCTCAGATTCCAGAATTACGAATAGTGCTGCTAGCATTTTCTTTTGCAACTTTGGATAGATGTAAGTCAAACTATGTTTCTCACCCATGTCCTTCAAAAGATTCTGTTTACAGTGTGGATGAAGTGCATCAATTATTATGTACATAGCTTTCTTCACACTCATCAACATCCTGGGCAGTTTTTTACCAAGAACATGGCTTAGAAGACATCAATGACTCCATCACTTGAAGCTGTAGACATAGAAGCTTGCAAGGAATTGAGTACCCATTTGATTTCTGCTTTCTATGCACCATCTTTGTTGCAAAACATCTCAAGAGTTTTACTCCCACTGCTAGCTGCTGACTCTTCTCATTAGGACTGCTGCCTAACAGATCCACACAACCATAATTGTAATAGATTGACTTGGATTGCAACCTCTTTCTTGTGCTTGTTGACAAAGCAGGCTGATTCAAGGCATAAAAGTCTTTGCAGCAGCTAAGATTATTCCTGCATATTTTGCAGTAAAAATAAAACTCATCATTGCCAATCTGACACAATGTGTTTATCTTTCTGCCAATCCTGTCTGCTTTGGTTAACCAGGAATGACAAAATTTGTAGCTGCCCATTGTCTTTCCTAAATAAATTGGGAAACCTGAAAGACAAGTAGGTTGAAACACAACAGGAAAAACATTAAGATTTTTGCCATCTGAATATTCCCTTTATGGTAGTCTTCTCACTCATCCTGCAGTTAGGTTATTAACTAACCTCAGGGATAGAGTATAAAATTTGAACCACTAGAATACAAGCCAGTTCAAACCAATTTATACTGGCATGGTTCACTGTATGAAGCTACAGCAAATTATCTATCCTTAAACTTCATGGCAATTAGACCAATCTATTCCACCCACCCTATAGGTAGGTTCCTCTTTATCCTTAAGTAGTGTTGCAATTTACCCAACTATCCCATCCACAATATAGGCCAATTTTATGCTGTAATAAGTTAATAAGTGTCCTACGTTTACAACAGTTAATAGACACTCTGACCAAAGACAAAGTTTCCACTGTTTTGTTGCTTCTTTCTGAACTGTGACAGCATAACCAAAAGACCAGTTTAACTGGATTTGTGGACATTATCGGCATTGTCGCGTTTGGCCCCATCAGTTTGAGTGATGACAATTCCGGACATTTTCTGGTCTCGCTTTTTCAGGTGGTTGCAGTATCGCTGTTGCTGAGCTGGGTGCTGGCTATTACCGTGGTGCCGCTATTCGGCCGCTACCTGTTGCGGCCGGGTGAGCCGGTTGATGAAGACAAGCTGTATTCGGGGTGGTTGTTTAAACCCTACAGGGTGCTGTTGCGTTTCAGTTTGCGCCGCGCATGGTTTGCAACCCTGGTGTTGATTGCCATCACCATGGCATGCGTTTGGTCGTTTCAGTTCGTCAAGCAGGGCTTTTTCCCCAACACAAATACGCCACTGTTTTATGTCGACTACCGTCTGCCCGAAGGCACGGATATCAAAAACACAGCAAGCGACGTCGCCGATCTGGAAGAGATGCTGAAAGAGCAGCCCGGGGTGATTGCCGTGACCAGCTTTATTGGCCGTGGCGCCACCCGGTTTACTACCATTATGAATCCTGAACAGCCCAATTCCGCCTACGCACAGGTGGTAGTGCGGGTTGCCGACGTGTCGCGTATGGATGACATGATGTTGGTTGCCCGGGAACGCATCCGCGCGGAAAAAGTAGACGCGGAGGTGCAGGTGACCCGTGCCGAGTTTACCCCGGGTGGCAGCTCTAAAATTGAGGCTCGCTTCTCCGGGCCCGACGATCAAGTATTGCGACATCTGGCTGATCAAGCGCTGGAAGTGTACTTACGACATCAGCTGATAGACCGCAAAACCGACTGGCGCCAACCGGTGTTACAACTGGTGCCGGAATTTGATAAGTCCAGAGCGCAACTGGCGGGGGTGACGCGCGCCGACCTGTCCCAGGCATTGGCCTTTGCTACGCTCGGGGTGCAGGTTGGTTTGTATCGCGAGCGTGACAAACTGATTCCAATAGTGGCGCGGGCGCCCGCCCAGGAACGTGGTGACATTCAGAGTTTACTGGACCGGCATGTGTGGAGCCCCGCGCAACAAAGGCACGTGCCGATGTCACAGTTGTACTTTAGTACCTGCTAGTAAAGAATATATTATACGATATTAGATTAAACAGTTCGTGGTAACGAACTGTAGTAAAGGGCGAAGGGCAGTAACCAAAACTCTAAAACACGGAATTTTGATACCAATAGATATATCAAAAGAATTGGAGTTCTATGCTGATTTCAAACATATAAGTTTCATTAAGTTTAATCTTACCCATCATAGGTTACAAGCCTGAGAAAATTTTCCTGATTTTCAAAAAAAGGGGAAACATCCCCTAAAAGTCATAGAATCATAATGAAAATCACACCGTCAGGTTCAGCGTATCAGAGAACTCTGCTGTAGAGGTTTCAAGCACCTATGTCAAAAAATGTAAAATTTTGTATTAAATGCCAGAAGAACGATCACGGATGCATGTTTATTTCTTTTTCATTCATTTTTTTTTTCATGGATGGTCGTATCGACTCAGTGGTCCTCGAATATCGTCACAGGGCTCATTTGAAGGGAAATTAAAAGTTCTGGTGTCCTTTTTAATGGACCCAAAAAATTAAAGGGCGCTAGGCCTCTTCCCACACCCATTGTTTTTGTCAACACTTTGAGATAGCCATTTTGTTCAACATAGATAAGGCCGAATAACTGTGCCTTTGGGGACATCATGACCCTCCCACAGTCCCTAGGGAAAGGTCTTTAAGTCACAAAATTTTCCCATTGTCTACGTATAGCGCATCTTGGAAACATGCATACAATTTTCGGATGAGGGGGTAAAATATGTGTTGGTGGGATTTTCCACCAGGATAATTATCCATGGGGAGGGAAGTTTCCAGGAGGTGAATTTTTCAGGGAAAGTTTTAGACTGGAGGAATTATCCTAAATTTCTATAGAAAATTCTTCCTCTGTCTTGTTTGAATTCTGTGTAAATTCTTTAGAACCATCTCCTGAAATATTATGTTCGTTAAATTAGAACAATGAGAAGCTTTTTATCAAAATGTTAAAAACTTTAGCATTAAGATTGAGGTGGTTTGGAGGAGTAGTCCCCCCCCATAGTCCGGGGATGGTGCGCACGCAGATTCTGGAAAGTGAGCGCACAAGGCCCGATGATTTTGCGCCGAGTGATGTCACGGCCGAAGAAGCGGCACAGGCGCATAGTGAGGTGATGCACCTGGCAATGAATACCGGGATTGAACCACAGGAAGTCGCCGACCTGGTCGTGCAGGGCGTAAAGCACAACCTTCTGTATCTGTTTCCGCATCCTGAACTCAAGGCTTCAGTTGAGGAACGCGTCGCTGCGATTCTGGATGCATTCGGAGAGGCGGACCCGGAACGTGTTGCCGCACAGGAAAAGTTTATGTCAGAGCTGTTGGGTAACTGACGGACGACAAAGTTTTGATTCGATATTGCTCAAGAGGAGAGAATAAATGTCATCACCGATAACCCTGTATGGGGTTCCGTTCAGTCAGCCGGTGCGCGCTGTGATGTGGCTCATGCTGCTGAAGAAACAGCCGTTTGAAATGGTCCTGATCAATCCCGGTTCGAGCGGCGATAACGGTAGTCGTCATCCGGACTATCTGGCGAAAAACCCCGGTGGGACCATTCCCTGCATAGAGAACAAAGATACCGGTTTTGTGCTGGCAGAAGCACACGCGATCATGTGTTACCTCTGCAATGTGCACGGCTGGGATGATGTTTACCCCAGCAATCCTGAGGCGCGGGGTGCGGTGGACTGGTACCTGCATTATCACCATCGCAACATTCGTGACGCCTCCATCGGTCTCGTTGCACCGAAGATCAGAAAGGATTTGAATATTCCTGAAGCTGTGCAGGCAGGTGCTAAGGCAACGTTGACCCACGCGCTGAAAGCGCTGGATGAAGGTTGGCTGAAGGAGAGCAAGTACATTACGGGTGATGCCGTGACCATTGCAGATCTGGCGGCGTATGTCGAAATCGGCCAGCTTCAGCCTGGGTTTACCAACGTTTACGACTTTTCACCCTTCCCGAACGTGCAGCGATGGTTGGATGATATGCACGCGATACCCGGACACGATGATGTGCACGTGGTGTTAAGTGTATTGCAGTTTAAGGCCAAGAGGTCGGCTGGTACCAATACGGCTCTTCCTACTCACTCTTGCTCTCTTCTGCACAGTAGATCAACATTAATAAACAAGCTCATTTTCCATTGTCTTTTTCAGGTGAAAATATAATGGAATCACAGGGTAGCGTTGATATCCTTTAGAAACTCCAAAATCTCTGAGAAAATCAGAGTTGTAGAACTCATTGATAATGGATATTTAAAGTGTATTTAAAAGTGTTTTTAAAAGTGTGTTTTTTTATAATTAAGGCTTAGGACTGGGAACTAGGAATAATTTCAGTTTTACGTCACTAGGAATTTAAAATACCTCACCTAGATCTTGTTGTATTTTCGCACTGATACATAATTTATAGCTTTTGTTTGAGCAAAGCTATTTTAAAACATATTTAGAAGGGTATCTTTGACCATGCACGCAGTATGCACCGTCAGGTACTAAGGGGTGCTATAGGAGAGGTACTGAGCAATATTGCACATATTTTCTGACTTGAAGAATCAACACAGCATTTTTTTTCAAAATCTTTCGTCTTCATTAAGGTTCTCTTGACCCTGTCTGCATATAAATTTTAATCCAATCTAAAAAAAAATCTGCCTGTTGATTTTCCTAGTTAACGGGTGGAATACCTTTTTTTTGTCCTTTTTTGGGCTCCATTTGACCCAACACATTTTTTGCAATAAGTTCACTTTGGTTCAAGGTCTTACGGCTGTCAGTTTCAAACTTATCTAAGACAACAAATTTGTTTTTGCCTATCAATTGATCTTTAGCAGCCTCCCCAACCCCAGTCAAAATGTACGGTCCCTTAGCCCAAGAACTTAGGATTATGTTTTGAGCTGAACAGAAAAAAGCTTTTTTGCCCTTTTTCGGGCTCCAGCTTTGGGCACATGTCCCCAAAAAGATTTGTTTCTGTCTTAATGTACTCTTGGCCGAAGAACTTACAATCTAAGTATCAAATTGATCACGGATTAAAAGTTTTGGCCCAAATTTATCCGTTCAGTACTGGGAGGCCGAAGGGGCACCTCCTGGGACTTCGGCCACGAGCTGCTGCCCGACGACTTTGACAAGGTCGAGGATTCCATCGCCTTCGCTTACAAACGCTTCCCGGCGCTGGAGGCCGCGGGCGTCAAATCCGTAATCCACGGCCCCTTCACCTTTGCCCCCGACGGCAACCCGCTGGTCGGCCCGGTGCCCGGCATGCGCAACTACTGGTCCGCCTGCGCCGTGATGGCCGGCTTCTCGCAGGGCGGCGGTGTCGGCCTGATGCTGGCCCAGTGGATGGTCGAGGGCGAATGCGAGCGCGACACCTTCGCGATGGACTGCGCCCGCTTCGGCGGCTGGATCACCCCGGGCTACACCCGGCCGAAAGTCATTGAAAACTATCAGAAACGCTTCTCTGTCTCCTACCCGAACGAGGAACTCCCAGCCGCCCGCCCGTTCCGCACCCCGCCGATGTACGACATCTTCGACAAGATGGGCGCGGTCTGGGGCGCGCAGTACGGGCTGGAGGTGCCGAACTACTTTGCGACCGGCGATGAGCCGAGGTACGAGACCCCCTCCTTCCGCCGCTCCAACGCCTTCGACGCCACCGCGCGCGAGGTGAAGACCGCGCGCGAAGCTGTTGGAATCAATGAGGTTCACAACTTCGGCAAGTACCGCGTCACCGGACGCGGCGCCCGCGCCTGGCTCGACCGCATCATGGCCGGCCGCGTGCCCAAGCCGGGCCGCCTCTCGCTCACTCCGATGCTCTCGCCCAAGGGCCGGCTGACCGGCGACTTCACCATATCCTGCCTCGCCGACGACGAATTCCAGCTCACCGCTTCCTACGGCAGCCAAGCCTACCACATGCGCTGGTTCCAGCAGCACGCCCAGGAGGGCGTCCGGGTGGAGAACATCTCCGACATCCGCACCGGCTTCCAGATCGCAGGGCCCCGCGCGCGCGATGTCCTGCAAGCCTGCACACGGCAAGACATTTCGGACATGCGCTTCCTGGACGTGCGCCGCCTCACGGTGGGCATGGCCGATTGCATCGTGCAGCGGGTAACCCCTTCTGACTTTCCAGTCACAGGCGTACTAAAAGACTTACCAGATGAATCCCATATGGATCTGGATTTTCTGGTGTATATGGATCCGGTTTGGTTTGCAAATGCGCCAAATATGCTAGAAACCTGGACCAGTGTGAACGTCTATACCTACTTTAAAATGAAGGAAGGTGTTCACGCTTCTGAGTTACAAGAACGCGTTTATTACTGGATAGATAACGAAAGTCCATTTTTGGAAATGTACAAACAAAATATTGGTGAGTTACCAGAAGGCATGAAAGTTAGTGATGAACTAAAACTCAAAGTTATGCCAATTGCAGATATTCACCTAAAAGCCAGACAACACGCAGGGAATTCAGGTGATATGCGCCCTCTTGGCGATATCAATATGATTTACACCTTTTCAGTAGTCGCTGTGATAATACTGATTATTGCCTGTATCAATTTCATCAATTTAAATACGGCGCAAGCGGCTAAAAGGGCCAAAGAAGTGGGCGTACGCAAAACTGTCGGCGCGCTCCGGTCCAATTTGATTGGGCAATTTTTGATCGAAACGGGTACGCTGGTTTTTCTCGTTTTGTTAATATCTTTTGGAATCATTCGTTTTTTGATACCTATTCTCAATGAATTTAGTGAAAAGGCCATAGCTATTCCATATTATACCCCTTCTTTCTTAATTACTTTAACGGCGCTTGGGCTTGTCCTTACGCTCATAGCGGGGCTCTATCCAGCTTTTGTCTTATCCAAATTCAAACCGGCCAAGGTCTTGAAAGGCCGTTTATCTTCTCGATCCGGTAAGGATTATCTACGAAAATCTCTCGTCATTTTTCAGTTTGCCTTATCAGGTATTTTGATTATCTCTACCCTTACGGTTCGCAATCAATTAAATCTTATCCAGCATGAAAACCTGGGCTTGGATCGAGACAATGTTATTTCACTGGGTATGAACGGGCCGGTCTACGAAAAATTTTCCGTTATTAAGGATAAACTATACCAAAACGACGGCGTAGAGCATGTCGTACGTACCGTCTTTTCGAGCTTTTTAATGTCATAAAGATGTCGTAATTCCAGTAGACATGATTTATTCTTTAAAAAAATCTATAAATAAATCCCCTCTTAACTCACTGCTTTATTGAGGATTGGACATTAATGTCACGCAAGCTGTGTCATTCTTCTTTAAATACCCATTGTTTTGAAAAGTTAGGGTTTTAAATCTTCAAAAGACTAAAGAAATCTGTTCCTCAAAATGTATCTTTTTTGTTAAGAAATGTCTAATGAAAGTTATGTCTAACGAGACAGTTTTCCCACTCTGGTTCAAATGCAAAAAAATAATAAGAAAAAATGTCTTGCTTGGGACTAGCGGAATACGAAATTTTATTACCCAGCAAATTAGTCTGTTTGAAAAGTTACATGTGATATTTAATCACCTCTTCATAGCGTCAACTGAGCAGTTCTACAATAATATCTATTATAGCTTCTCATGTCTTTGTTTTATAGCGTCAAAACACTTAATTAGTTCTTAATTTAGTTAATTATTATTAATTTATTGTATTATTTTAATTATTATTATAATATAATTATTATTATTATATAATTATTATTATTATTTATTTATTAATAGTTATTATTATTAATTAGTATTAATTTAGTTAATTAAGAGGCGTATGAAGATTCCCTAAAGGTAAGAGTTAGTACCTGAATCAATCTCTCTGTATCTGTTAACTACGACATAACTTTTCAGAAGCTTTTTTGGCTAAGTCTGTTCATAATATAAACTTAATAAACATTTTGCCATTTGATGTATTGTAAAAATTGAAGGGGTCCTTGGATGTCAATAATTAAAAATCCCAGTGATCCAAACAACGTTGATATTAAGTTATTTATTAACCAATTAAACTTATTGTGCGAAACCTTCTCAGACATTAAACTAAGAGTGAAAATTTGGTCGCTCAATCCGAGCGATCAATGTTCATAATCTTCAGTAATTTATCTCTAACTTTACAACCATCATATTTATTAAACTCAGCTGAAGCTCAGTATTTTTTAATCTTTTCCCCCATCTCAAAGTATTTACAAATATTTTGGCGTTTTCGATTAGACTATAGTATATCTCACTTTCAGAAACGTTACAAATCCTATAGTGTTAAAAATGACATTCCACGCAAACGTCGTGTTTCCATGGGCGCCCAGAAAGGTGTGGAAAATCTACCATTTGCCCCTACTTTCTACCTCTTGAAGACAAAACAAACTAAAATGTAAGCATTTGAGATATTCGGCAAAAATATGCCATGTTTTTCAGAATAAAACTTGCTTTCTAAATTTTATCCCCTACTCCACAAAAAAAAATTCCGCTATTATTTCTCTCTGAAAAACTTTCTGTGTTCCCCCCATGGGCATTATAACTGTTCAGTTTTCATTTACTTTCGGCTTAGCTTCCATTAGCTCCCATCATTTGAGTTCAGTATCATCATTCCCTCTCTCCTGAAGAAGAGAAACATAAATAATATCAGAATAGCATCAAAATACTTTTTTGACTTATTCCACAGCGATGAGAATCTCTCCACATAGGGGGTGATTAACACATAGGGATGGGGGATAAAAAAGGTAGCTTTAACAGACCTCCTACCCGGGTCACTCCACGAGACCAAAAAATACCTACCCTTTTACTATTGTTAACTAATATTAAATATTAAACTACAGATTCACTCCTAAGACCAAAGTCAGCATATTTCTGTCAGTGGTATATTAAAGGCTATTATAAAATCAGCGTGAGCAGATTAGTGCAAAGCTTTTCGGCTAGTAAAAAAAAATATATATATACATATCGATTAAGCCGTGTGTGACAAAAGAGACAGATGGCCAGTAGAACTGCGAACTAATTGAGTAATTTTAAGATTCTGCTGATTAAGTAATTATGTGAAACTGAATGACTTGATACAATGGAACCATTATTTTTACTGTCTTTGCCGCCATATTGACTCAATATCAATGTCATTCTCGGTGATTTACTGTTAAATGAGCCGCTCTAGATGAATCTTCGGCTGAAAATTAGCCATCCAAACGCATCATTTCTTTTTCTTATCAACACGCTTTGATTGCCGGTCAGGCGGAACTCGCCCTTGTGCACCCGCGCAATCACGCGCAGGCCTGTCATCAATGGTTGCGTGTCGGTGTCTTTGATCCGGCCGTTTTCGACAAAGACGCCGTAGTGCCACAGCCCTTCATCGTCTTCCAGCCAGCCCGTCACGTCCCCGCGCTGGGTAAATGCGACCGCTCGCGCTGGCGCCAGAGTGACACCCGATCGATCGACCACCTGCTCAACAAACCAATCCAGGCCACGATCGTCGATGGTGTATTTCAGCCGTGCATGTTTACGGTCTGTTCGATCACCAAAGTCGCGCTGAGTCGTGATTACCGCTTCGGTAACGGCGATCAGGTCATCGGCGCTGATAAAGCCGATTTCCTGCCCCATCATGGGATAGGTTTCACGCACACCGTGGGCCATACCCATACCGCCGCCGACGACAACGTTAAAGCCCACCAGTTGCCCGGCCGCGACGCTGGCCACATAGACCAAGTCCTGGGTGTGCACGTCGACATCGTTGACCGGCGGGATGGCCAGCGCCATCTTGAACTTGCGTGGCAGATAGGTCGGTCCGTAAAGCGGCTCCACCTCTGCTTCGCCCGACTCGACCTTTTCGCCATCCAGCCAGATCTCGTGATAGGCGGCCGTCTTTGGCGTTAAGTGATCAGACAGGCGTTGAGCCCAGTCTGCGACCTCGCGCTGAACGCTGGCCTGCGCCGCCAGCGGACTGGCCATGACATTGCGATTGACATCGCCACAAGCTGCCAGCGTATCCAGCAGGCTCGCATTGATCCCGGCAATGGTGTCTTTCAGCTTACGTTTGATCACACCATGAAACTGAAAGGCCTGGCGCGTGGTCAGGCGCAAGGTGCCATTGGCATGGGTTTGCGCCAATGAGTCCATTGCCAGCCACTGGTCGGGCGAGACAATGCCGCCGGGCATGCGCGCGCGGATCATAAAGCTGTAAGCCGGCTCTAATTTTTGCTTGCGCCGCTCGGCGCGCTGATCACGGTCGTCCTGTATTTTATATTTCGTTCTCTTTTTTTTTGTTTATTCACTTGTTTTTTTCCCCCTTTATTTGACCATTTTATCCTTTGAACTCTTTTATTTACTTTATGCAATTAAATTACTGAGACTTTTTTAATTTTTAAAAAAGTGTCCCTTTTAATTTATATGTATATATATTTATATCTTGTTCTTTTTTGTATTTATTCGCATATTATGCCCCCTTCCCCTTTTTTTATTGTCCCTTTTAATTTTTTTTTCTGACTTGTATTTGTTTAAGTTTAGTTTAACCATTTTTTATCTTTTTAACTTTTTAATTGAGTTTTTAAAGTTTAATTATTGACTCATAAATGATTATTCATTTTTTCGCTGTTATTTTTTGCATTTTTGCCAGTTTTTGTGCAACCATGCGACTTGCTGACTCAGAAGTCCGAATTCAGCCCTTTGTGGGCTTGTCATATGGATTGTTTGAAAATAAATGTCTTATCTTATTATTGAAATTGCGACCCAAATTAACCTGGCTTGGTTTATATTTATTGTTTTGAACTTTTGCCAAAAAAAAAATTTTGACTTGGAGATTGAGTATAGTCTATAAGAGAGGCGGCAAAAAGCTGCCGAGGCCGAATCTTTGTTAGCAGATATGTAAAATTAAGCATGTGTACACGCTTACAAGATGGGACCACAACTAATCACGCCAGAAACGTGAAAATTTGTGTAGAATAACTTGGGAACGATATCTATGGAAATAGGCTACTAACATCCAAAACGTATAAAATAAATAAGATAAAACGAAAAAAGCAGTAATGTGTCAAATATCTACAAAAAACCTGCCAAAGAGTTAAGAAAAAAAAGAAGAAAAAAGACTCGTACAAAAAGAGCACTCCCGGTTATATAAGCAATGCAATTGCACATATCTTTTTTCACAAACAGAATGAGAATTAGGTAAGACTAAAAGTCGAAATAAGAAAAAGAGTAGTAGACCGAGGAAAAAAAAGAAAATCAATATACCCTGGAAGACATCAGCTGAGAAGAAATTCAACCACAATTCGAAATTTTTCTTCGCCTTTTTTTCTTCTTCTTCCTTCTTATTTTTGTCGATGAAAAAAACTTGTTCTTTTATTTAATTGCTGGTTGTTCTTTAAATTATGCTGGGAAATAGTCACCCTTTCGGTGATAGTTCGGAATTTTTCTTCGCCTTTTTTTCTTCTTCTTCCTTCTTATTTTTGTCGATGAAAAAAAACTTGTTCTTTTATTTAATTGCTGATTGTTCTTTAAATAATGCTGAGAAATTGTCACCCTCCACAGGATAGAGGAGTTTGTTTCTATGTTTTATGCAAATGAAACCCCTATTTATTATTTGAGACTTTGGGTTGATCTGAAAATAAAGAACATTGATCTGAAAACGAAGATGGTATCAGAAAACCTTGGAAATCTATTGGATTTACAAGTGAGTATTGCTAAAATCTTAGAATTCTTTCAGATCTTTAAGATTTACCTGATTTTCATAAGATCTTGGAATTCTTTGACGCGTCCAAATCGAATCATAAATAACCAACAGTACAAGCATTGTATCATGGCAATATTATCGTAAATCATCATGGTATCCTCATAATTATCAATTGGTAGGACAGTGGATTGATGCTTGGCTTAGCAATACGAGGCCGAGGGATCTATCCTCGCTGCAGCAAGGTTGGACGACAGGCTTACCTGTAAAAGACTCCTCAACTGAAACGTCAATTCGACGCCCTATACGCCAGCAATTGCTCTGAAGGATCTTATCAGTTTTTATCATCACAATCAATTGTAGATTTAGGATAACTGGAGCTGATGACCAACATCATCCTCGTAAAGAATAAGTTTTACAACATAAAATTTATTTCCACTAGTGTTAGAGATGTGTGGCATGAAGAAAAGGATGATATTGATCTGTTTTCCAGAGTATAGATTGTTTACCAGGGTATAGATGGACTGATGGTTGTTTTGACAGTTATAAAAAATCAATGGCAATGGGAAATGTTTAATGGCATCCTTCACAACTTCGTTACTTTTCCTCTTAGTATCTTTATGGATGTCATTATTTGGACCTAAATATTGACTGTAATCGTTTTGATATTTAATTAGGCTGACTCTCCGTCTGTATTTATATCAGGCAATTATCCAAATAAGAAGCTAAAGAACAAAAGAAAACCATCCTCATTTAATAATGTATAGTTTACTTTTGTTCCCGAAACTAAAGGGGGTGGGGATTTCGTAGTAGAAACAATGTTAAAGTGTTGCAAAAACACTGTTTGCAGGATCCAGGACACTTGGATGTTTGGAAGTTTTTTGAAAATATCATAGCAGCTTTAAAGTATTTATTTTATTTATTATTTTATTTTATGGTGTTATATGCCTGAAATAATATATGAAACATATTTTCTTTGGCTAAAGCGATTTCTATGCCCTTAATTATCTTGCTTTAGATGGTTGTGTTCTTGCTCGATAATGTTAATTTAACTTAACCAAATCTAATTTTCCTCTGAAAAAAAAACGACGAGGATGGGATTCGAACCCACGCGTGCAGAGCACATTGGATTAGCAGTCCAACGCCTTAACCACTCGGCCACCTCGTCTTTGGCTTAAACAATTTTAATTTATCCTTTGCGGTCGAAAGAAAGGATACATCGTTATTAAAAACTATTAATTTACTAATTACGTTAAAAATTCCACGAAAATTTGCACTAGTGGCTATCATGGATGTACTGTTTTGGTACTTGTATTTTATTCAAAACACACTCAATAAGTGAAGTTAGCTTCTTTCGTGAAACTTACTACTATGCAGGTACATTTTAATTAAATATTTGGTGCTTGTTCATTGTTCAATTGATTCAATTCAGAACACATTCTGTTGAGGAAATCCGGTTTCATAGGCACAAAGACAGAACTCAATTTAGTTTGCTACACATAGTGATAGAAGATAGTGTCTGAACATTGATTTTGAAATGAAGATCGGGGTCGATAACTTCGAAGACCACAATGCCTTTCCATGACGAAAGTAAAACAGTTCAAAATAGGGATGATACCTTTTTTATTGACAGTGAAATATAAAATTATTGATTTTGTACAATTTATAATAAACAGACTTTAAGTTAAGAAGACTCAATATAGAATGTTTGTAGATTTAAGAAGATTGTCAAAATGACGACAATTTAATTCTCATGCATACCGTGCTTTCGTTCCTCGTGATAGGAGAGAGCAACACCTTTTTTTAATGACATTTAGCTTCATGCATATCATTTAAAGTTATGAAAGTTTTTTTCGATTCTCACAATGCGGCTTCACTTAAATTGGACAGTATTACGGACCTTGGCTCCGGCTTTTGGCCATTGTACCTTTTGTCGTTGATTGCAAGGGCTGGCAGCTCATGTACATACCCTCGCATAGCGTAATCATAATATTATTTTGACTGAATTTTATGCAATTTGGATTTTTGCCAATTTCGAGGCTTCAAGGTTAGTCTCTAAATGTTTCATATTTTTAATGCTATTAATTTAGTAGTTTTTTTCAGTCCATACATGGCCAGAAAGAAAAGGAAGACAAAAACGCACTCCCTCAGGGCCTTTTATACTTGTTATGTTGCCGTCATGTCTCTGGTTTATATTTTTAACTAGTATTTCCAATGTCTGTTCTCATGGTTTCGGAATTATTTTTTTACATTTTTTGTATATGTACATAATTTACACGTTAATAGCGACGAAGACTAAACTGCCATTCCATAACAAATAATAGTACTAATAACTCCTTTGATTCTGCTTTAGCTTGCCATATATTTAATAATCCCAGCCACACAATACTTTTTGAAAAATCTTCTCTCATTAGTAATGATTTGGGGATAAAACAGGTGGTTCGGGAATCAATCGAAATTAGTCTCAAAATAAATAATAATATTTCTTTGAACAGAGACTTAGGGGAGTACTCACTAAATTCTTTATACTCAAATTTAATTAAAAATGATCTAACAAAATATTTTACTAAACTGATTTATAACGGTATTGAACCAGTTACGAAAAGCCCATAAAGACAGGCTGGTAAAAATGCACGGTTGGCTCTGAGAAATTGCATTTAATCACTTTGTTCTCTAGAAACTATACAAAAAACAAATCTTTTTCAAATGAAAATAAGGAACAGAATTAAAAATAAATCAAAGTTCGATTATCCCCTGTATGAGCGGGGGACTTCCCCCTCTTCAGGTCCTCACCCTTTTTAACACCCAAGTTTAGAAAGCGTTAACAATATTTTTTATTCAAAGTTAACAGAAATTTTGTTTAATCTGTCGTTCTTAAAGAACTAGAACACAATTTCAAACTTTAACGTAAACAGCAAGGGTTTTAATAATGTGCAGTCCAACTCATATATGAAGCAATCTGTTCATTTTACATGACATGTAAAAGAACTGTTTTTTTTTTTTTTTAACTGTAAAAGAAGTCTCTCTTGAGTGGCCAAAGATTTCATACAGATGTAAATGGTTACGCATTAAACCCTAGTTCTTTTGATGATGAGTGTTCCGCATAATTCAATGCAAAAAATACAGTGGGATCTGACGCGAACGCCTCACCCGGCCTCCTTAAATACTTGATGCGAATATATCTAGCCAACAATCCCCTTCCTTTTCAGCAGCTAGGATTGAATCTCGTACTGCCAAGCAGAAACCAATCCACTGCGCTACCGCAGGTATTGGGTCAGTAAAAAGGCCCTTATTTTTTCCTCACTTGCACAAACGACCTCTAAATTTACTAACATTTCGAAAGCTAAAACTTTGTCCTTGCTGGTTGAAAATCTAACGACCGCATTGACAACTGGACGCTTGAAGCAGGCACTGAATTAAATCAGTATAGAATAGCCGATCTTAGGTCAAAATACGAAAAAGTAGAATTAAACTATTCAGGGATGTCAGGAGCATTATTGGTTAGAGGTTGTCTACGCAAACATTCCAATTATTTACGTCTGAGACTTGTTCTTGTGACTACTCTTATAGCTTAAAATATGTCGTCTTTCTTAATTGTCAAAATCACATATCATTTCCTCATTCAATTTTATTGTCCTATATCAAGGCTTCTTAAACTATGGGTCGCGACCCCATCTGGGGTCGTGCAGCAAAATTATGGGGATTTTTCCTTATTGTATAAATATGCGGTGATACTTAGTGAAATTAATGGCGATGCCACCAATACCACAGTTTGAAAAACGGTACCCAGCAACCCCCAATATTGATAAAACAGAAAGAATATACTGGCTGAAAAAGCCAAAGCGCCGAAAAATGAGGCGATTCTCATACCACGTGACACTTGTTTGTCGGTTTTTGTCGCGTCGATATCAAAGGTTTGAGTTAAGGAGTCGATTAGCTGGGTGTGATGTGCATTTATCACTTCCTTTGAACTCGCTGAAAGCTCAAAAATCCCTTCCTGTTCTAACGCGTTTAGTTCTTCATTAAACGCTTCAATTTGATCGCAGCGATGCTGGGCTCTTAGTTTGCTATCCATGTTTCGACTGTCTTCATTTTATTATTTTAGTGACAGTTAAAAGGTTATCTTTCGAGAAGAAAAATAGCCAGCCTTTATTGCGCTACAAAAAGTAAATAGCCATTATAGAATCACGTTCAAGTCGTTCCATACAATGTTAACTACTTAAGCGGTTACTCATGGCAATTGGCTTGGTGTCCTAATGAAAGCGACGTTACTAACTCTAAAAAGACAGATGGAGGATAAATGGTGAAATTCAGATACTGGGCGCTCCTCCTCGGCGTGTCACAAATTTCATTTGCGGGGAGCTGGGGAATAGGCAGTTTTGACAATGACAGTGCGCTGGATTGGTCATATGAACTAGAAGCCTCCGACAGTATAAGGTTCTTGCAAAAAACCATTGAGGGAGCTAAGAGAACGGGGTATTTAGAGGTAGACACCTGTGCTCAGGTTATCGCTGCTGCGGATGTGTTTAGGGGCATGAAACATGGTTCATTGTCTAATTTTCCGCAACATGTTCAAGGTTGGATTAAAAGATTTCAATCACAGTATGGCTCGATCGATTCGACCAAAGCCATTGCAGCGTTGGACTCTTGTGCCGATGTCAAATCTTCGGAATTAGCGCAACTTTGGCATGAATCTTCACCTGAGCAATGGAGCAGGTTTATTGATGGTGACAGCGGCTCCCCCCCCCCCCCGCATAATAATCTCTATTCTTTTAAGTTTTAATCTTGTTCCTTAATTTTAGTCGAAAAAACTTTTTTATGAAAAATGTTTCACAGACTTCATACAAGGTCTATGGTCACCGCAATTAAAAGGCATTTGTAGACAGAATGGATAGGATGGCAGGTAAGATAGTTACAATTTTAGAAATTGTGCATCATTTAATGGTGTAGAGATGACAAAAATTATGAGTGGCCTTTAAATTAAGGGGATTGACAAGGAATTTCCTTCCTCTGTCTGGATTTTGACACAAGCATGTTAAGGTCATTAATGCTCTCTTTGAAAACAACCCTTTCCCTGGCTACACAGGTGCTACTGTCTTGAATGGAAAGAGATAATGCTAGATTGCATTTCTCGATATCTTGCAATATTCTTTGTGGTAATTCTATACCTTCAGAATTAAGGATTTATCAGAGTTTGACTTCCATCATTTCAATTAAGCTGTCGAAATTTTGTACTGATCATGGATTGAATGAACATGAAACCCTTTTAAGATACGGAAGACCTCTTTGCACATCGGTCCAACTACGTCATAGTGTAGCTTGCAATAAATATTAAGTAAAAGCATTAACACTTCAAAGTGCCGAAAGTAAAACAGTTCAAAATAGGGATGAAACCTTTCGAAGTTATCTACATTTCAAAGTGCCGGTGTAGTGACCTTTACCTTAAAGCCAGAAACTGAAAAGCACTTTCGAGATTGTCGATCGATACTGACTAAGGACGTGTCGAATAAAGTGCAGGTGGAACTAGGACTGGATGGTTACACCTTTCACATGTCATACGATATATATTTTCAATGTTATATTTTTTTTCTTGTTCAGTTGCTTCATGGAAACTATGAACGCATCTCTTATTTTCTTTTTTTATCACATATTTCTTTTAACATTAGAACTGACATATATTTTGCACCATATATCAAGGCCGTATGCGCAATTTTGTTCGGGGATACAAAAAAATTAGACGCATCAACAATTTTAACGAAATATAAAATAATCCATTGAAATTACCATCGTTGAAAACCATTAACTGGAAATGTATACCCTCCTCCCCATCTTGAAAAACAAAAAAAAATTATTTTTCTGAATGGGTAAAACTAGTTTGACCGGTGAACTGGTTAACATTGATGAACACTGATATCTGCGTGATGTTTTAGAAATTTGTCTTGAAAATACCAGAGTTAAGCACCATAGGGCACAACGAATGACTATCTTTGGGTCCATGTCCCAATCGGAGAAGGTCAGTAAGGATATGTGCACCCACAATGGGTGCACAGCAAAGATAAATAGTGACCAACAGTTTGAAAGCGTGTTTTGCTAGAAATTGTCTATTGAGAAACATTTACCAACGAACACTTATTCAGAAATGATAACTATTATCGAAATTCAATAGAGTAATAATACCTAGTCAGGATTTTTTCAAGACTTTAAAAAAAAAGCCCCCTCAAACATGACGTCAAATTTAAATAAATCATGTCACTGACATTGCTATTGTTGAAAACCATAAGTTAGAGGTTTATAGTCCCCCTCCTCATGTTTAAAAACAAAAAAGACTGTTTTTCAAATGGGTAATATCGATTTTATTGGTGAACTAATTAACACTGATGAGCACTGAAGTGGAGAAGGTCAGTTAGAACATGTACACCCACGATGGGTGCATAGTAAAGATAAACCACTAAACCAGTGCCAGAAAATTTGAACGTATGTTTTCCCGGAGCCTGAAACTCATTTTAACATGACGTCAAACTGAAATTGAAAAATATACCATTAAAATTTGGACCGTTGAAAACCATAAAATAGAGGTTTATAACTTCTGTAACTTCTCTCTCCTATCAAAAAACGAATTTCTTTTTTTGCTTGGGCAAAAAAAACTTTTTGTTGCATGGGAAAGCGATAGAAACTCTCTCTTGCCAGTGCTAGCAAAATACAGAAAATACGGCACAAAAAATGACATGCTTTGGTACCTCCTCAAGAGTTGAGGAGGATACGGAACATAAGAAAGAGGACAATTTCATAGAATCTTTCAACCTTTCAAATAAGGAAGAAACGGAGGTGGGAAATATCTTCCCAATAGGGAAATAGGGTTCATATTTGAGTTGTGGATCCATCTTTGAAAGCCTAAATCTTTTCCAAGTATTTTGATTTTTGGAGACGTTAGGGTTTTGTTTGGGAAGGGGTTGAGTTAGTAACTTCGAAAATATTCCCAAACCCAAATTTGGACTATGCTCCCCATTTATTGAAACTTTGATTTGTAAACTGTCTCTCATCTTTTCCCTTTTTCAATATCGCGGGCCCCCTTTGTAGAATATCGTCCACTTTGTTTCTGCGTGGATATGCTTATAACTATATCTTACTTGTTTTATTAGATCAGTAAATCTTACTGATAAGCGAGACTAACGATTTGAAATCAAAATTAGAATCCGGCTCAAGGATTGTCAATGAAAATTAAGTTTCGTAGTCCTATTGTAAATGAATATTAATTTTTTAGCATTCTCCCAAGTTACAATCCAATTGTAAACGAAAAATTCACTGAGAAATAAAGTTGAAGCTTTTCTTGGGGGGGGGGGTCGATGATAAAATATCGAAAAATAATGTAACTTTTATTGTCAATCGAAACTGGTATTCAAAATTTTCCTTATCTAAACAATTATTTCGAAGGTTCTGAGCAATCATTAAAAAAATATTTTCCAAATGAATGATTTAAAAAATGGGTAGGAACATCTTCTGGTGCTATTTTGCTTTCGAATTCAAATGTGATTTCATTTTATTTTTATTTTTTGTCCAAAATGCCGAAATTCTGCAACATCAAAAAATCATTAGATGGGGAGTGGCATTCATTCGGTGACTTGGAGGCATGAAAGGGTTAAGTTTACCGATTACCTATTAATTAATTTACCTATGAATAACCTCGTATTTAAAGAAGATACCATTATTTAACAATGTTGTAAGAAAGTTTGTTTAGGCTGATTCAAAATAATAAAAAACATACCTAATTTACAGTTTACTTTTATTTAAAGATAATACTTGATGGTACAGACTTTGGCTCTTTTCAACACTCTTCTGCTGGACAGAGAAGTTAAAATTTTCAACTTTGAACTAAAAGAGGAGCGAACAAACATTCGACAACATTAAGATCATTTAATCACCGGATGGATGGAAATCTGGCCGTCGAAGGGTCGACGGTCGAATTAGGTTATTTTGGTTCTTTTCAAAACCTGGTTTACTTAAGAGAACGTTCAAATCTATCTTAACCTGAAATATTGATAAAACTAATTTCAAGTACTCTAAACAAGTTTGTCGAAGAAGAAAACTAAAAACAATTTGTTTCTACTACTACTACAAACAACTCACCGCAGTACCAGGATAATTGACGCCAAAACGACTACGCACATTCCTCCCCATCCCATTATATTCAAAGCTTCTCTATTTACAACCTCCCTGGAAGCTATCATTTTCCTTAATTTTTCCTTACGACGTCCTCTCAACCCAACCAAGAACGACCTGTTTTTCGTTTAGCCCTATACGGATGGCCGAAAAGGACGATCTTAGGCAATATGTTATCCTTCATCCGCAAAACGTACCCTAGTCACATCAATCTTTCTCTCGCTCTAGCCCTATAAAGTAAGATTGAACCACACCTTTCGCACAGCTTAGTGTTTGAAATACGGTCAGTCAGTCAGGGGCCTACAACGATCCGTAGGCAATTTCTCTGGAAAACATCTAGCAAATCTTCCTCCATTTTTCAGAGCAACCACGCTCCAGAACCATACCTGACCACTATCATCACTGTAGCTTTTTTAATATTTTAATCTTGGTTCGCAGACTTATCTTCCTATTCTTCCAAACTTTTTCCAACTGTGAAAAAACACCCTGGACCTTGCTGAAACCCCAACAAACATCCTCGGATTTTTTAAACGAAAAGCCATGACATGGATCTCTGAGAAAACGCTAAAACTCTCTGCAAAAAAGAAGGAAATAACCAGTGAAATGTCCGTTGCATAAACCGCTGCGTCAGGAATGCCATAAGTCTGCTAGAGCCGAAAAAAAAACCTACTGGTAATTTTTGACTGATTCAGATTCTCAAGAAATGTTAGATGTGTTTAGAAGAATTACTGATAACGGATTACATTTGGCATTTATGGCCCACTTTAATCATCTAAACGAACTTTCTACTGAAGCAGTAAAGGCTGCAATTAAAGAGGTAAGAAAAACAGGTGCAGAAATTAGAACTCAATCTCCACTATTAACTCACATTAATGATGATGCTCAAATGTGGGCAAAGATGTGGACAAAACAAGTTCAACTTGGTTGTATTCCATACTACATGTTTGTAGTAAGGGATACTGGTGCTCAACATTACTTTGGAGTACCTTTGGTGAGAGCATACGAAATTTTCAGCCATGCATATTCTTCTGTAAGTGGATTGGCAAGAACTGTTCGTGGGCCTAGCATGTCTGCAACTCCTGGAAAAGTCCAGGTCGTTGGAACAACAAAACTAAATGATGAGAAATTACTTATTTTGAGATTCTTGCAAGGCAGAAACCCAGATTGGGTAAAAGAACCATTTTTTGCAAAATATGATGAAAATGCAATTTGGTTAGATGATTTGAAACCTGCCTTTGGGGATAAATTCTTCTTTGAGGATGAACTAAATCAATTCAAAGCATCAAAAATGAGTTAATCTTAAAAAATTTTATAATTTACCTGACTAACTTGACAATTCTATCTTACTAGATAACATTAGTAAACAAATTTACTAAAAATATCAAAATTGAACTCTGATCAAGTATTACAAACAATTCAAGATGAAAAAATATCTTTCATAGATTTTTGGTTTGTAGATATTTTTGGTGAATTACATAATGTTGGAATGCCTAGTTATGCTATTGATAAAAATAGCTTTGTTAATGGTCTTGAAAAATTAGATGCAAGTTCAATTGTTGGATTCAAATCTGTAAATAGTTCTGATATGATTTTAATGCCTGATCCTAATTCATTCAAAATTTTACCTAATGATTATGATCCCGGTAATAGAAAAAATGCTAGAATATTTTGCGATCTATATGATGGTAACACAAACAAAGAAATATTATATAACTATGTATTCATATTCGTCAATGAAAAGAGACGGACTAAGGATAGGACGCAATTTGAACACTGTAGGTGCACAATTAACTGTACTCAGTTACCAAATCAGATACCCAGTTATCAGCTTAGGATAAATACCCGCTTACCCGCTAAGGATGAATAATAGCTTTCCGAATAAACTTTCTTTGATATTTTAAAGAAAGTAGAGAAGCCAGGGGAATGGAACATTCGAGGATCAGTTACATATAAAATATTCGAGAATAAATCAAACATATAAACTCGGAGAGTTTTAAGGAGTTGCTCGACTCCTTTCTTTAAAATAACACAGAAAATTTTCTGAGAAAGCAATTTTTACCCTGTTAAACGAAAATTAACCAAAGAAAACAGAGGGAGAATATATGGAGAGAGAGAGGAGAGAGGTGATAAAGAGAAACTACAATTAAACTAGAAACATTTACAAGAAGAAAAAAGAAGTCAGCAATCTCTAAATTCCAAGTAGAAAAAACTTGCTTGATAAAGTCATACAGAATCTGAATAAGCATAAAACAACTTCAATCCCCCAAGTTTAGTCTGATTTTCCAATTGAGCTCTCCCAGATCAGGGACCTAAAACCAAAACTCAATTTCACCCCCGGAAAAACATTACACTGGAATAACAAAATACGTCTCAAGCAAATCCAGAACGTGAAAAAAAGGTCAATCAGATAAGACTTTCATGCTAGTATGCTTTGATTTTGTTCACGGTAACTGAAAGCTTTACATTTATAACCAGTAAGCCGCATTTAAAAAAAAAATTGTGATAAATTAAAAGTAAAAAAAGTAAAAAAAACATCTAAAACCAAAAGAGGAGAGTCTGATTTTCAAGTGAACTGTAAAAAGGAGACTGAGCAATAAACCCCGAGTGCGGTTTTTACGGAAAGTGTGGACCTCAGGCCGGATTGATGATTATGGCATTACATTTTGGAAAGCTCCGCAGAACTCTTGCCTGGGGCCAAAAAGGATGGTTTTTGCTTGTCCACGAGCATCGCCAACATAGCGCAAGGTTGTAAAGCCAAAGAACATCTCGTGTTTCGTCTGTAACCCAAAATGTACTGGTTTTGACGGGTCTGGATTGGCCGGGTTGCGCGCTGAATTGTCCATCGCCCCTATGGCCATGAGGCGTGTACCCGCCGGTAAAAATACCGGTTCATCCAGCTCATAGTTAAATTGCCAATTGAAATCGTACTTTGGCACAGACAGCAAAGTCTCAGAACGGCCATCCGGATATTCCGCAACATACTTCATGTGTTTCCCACGGTAATGCATGTGCGGTGTCATGCTGTACAAATAGGCATCACGCTCAATCTCTTGTACCCCTTGCAAGGGATATTCCTTGGTATGAGGTGGCACAAAAAAGCGACGTTGTCCGGCAACACCACCTGCCATGACAAACTGCGGTGGCTTGTCGTGTAAGTACAAAGCAACTTGAGTTTCGTCGGTAGTTTCACGCCCAGAGGTGGTGTAGTGCATCTGCAATAACAAATTGGATCCTTTGGGAATCAAACGACCACTGTTGTCACGAAACACATCACCAGGTCGTCCCGGTGCAAAACCACCGACACTTTCACCTCGCGCAGCACCTGTCTCTCGGCCTCGAACCGTGCGGTCAGCGGGCGTCGATAGGTAGGCAATAACATGGTGCACAACTTCTGGATCACCAGGCACAAATTCCATAGCACGAACCCAAACATCTTTGTCCAAGTCCAACTTCACTGGCACATAACGATAATCCAGAACACCAGTGGCAGGAATGTTTTGCGTGGGAATGGTGTAGATCAAATCCGGTTCACCAAAGCTGAATTTTGCATCACTGAATGTAAGGTTAGTTAAAGGATCGACATCACCGTCCTTCGGTGCACCCGCATCTATCCAATGCACAAGTTTTTGCATCTCCTGCGTGGACAGGCCTGCAACATCTCGAATGGTATGGCCCACTTGTTGGTCGATTTGACCCGGCATCATACGTCGTGTCATCACTACTTCACGCATCATAGGCGACCAGCCTTGGACTTCTACTCACCCCCGACATTTGGCACCTACTTTTCTTTTTAAATTTTCGCATGCAGACCAATGGTCCGCATAGCTCAGTTAACGATTTCCTCATTCTACACTTTCGGCTGGGAATTCCTGGTTGGGGGCAAATCATCGGCCACTTTCTGGGTTTTCCCCCCAGATTTCTTCAGGTACCCATTTTGAGCTCGGTCGCTTTAACTGAGTTCATAAAGTAGCATCGCTGACCCTCATCCCAAATCAAATAATCAGCGACACCTGGACTCGAACCCGCGACCCGAAGGACAAACGATTACAATTCCTGTGCGCCAACCATTCGGCTAGGAAACGAAATGGAAAGATTCCTGAAAGTTATTTTTATGAAAAGGAGGCTTCTGGGATGTTTGTATTAGGAAAAATTGGTTTTTTTTTAATTCCTGGAGAAAAAAATCTGCTATTCTTATAACAATGCAATTGGTATTCAATTCAAGAATTGTTTCCAAGCCAAACGACTAGAGATTGACACAAACGGACAATCCGTTTCTTGAATTTTTGACAGTTCTTACTAAAAATTATCAAATAAATTGTGTTTTTTGAATCTTCCCTCCCCCTAAACAAAAAAACATGCGTGCGTGCATGCTTTCATCATTCCATAAAAACAAATCAAATCCTGTTTGAAACTACTTTTTTCTTTGCAGGAAAAGGCAATTTCAGACACGAACTTGAAGGTGAGCACACATAAAGAAGGATAAAAATATGTTGGTAAAATTTGAATTTCGAAAGTCTTTTTGCACTTTCCAATCTCGAAGGAACAAAAGGAAACGTGCTTCCGCATGTTTTAAAGTGAAACAAACGGCAAAATTAATCAAGACGAATATTTAGCTTGGACAATAAACTAGTTATTTAAATTTTACTGGAGACATGTATTGCTACACTACAAATTGACAGCTTTGGAAAAAAAGAGAAACAGAGATATTATGCTTCTATGTTAAAAAGCGTGCTTTGACTACATTGGTTTATTTATATGACGTATTTCTGAAAGCTGATATGTTAATGCCTCGTGTACTTTGCATTTCTTCATATATTTTACTAAACTGTAAGTGGAACTATGTTTGGTGGCCACCAAAGACATAATTTTGACTTTTAGATAAATGTAGTTTGTTTTGCACACGCATAGGAAAATTTACAACTTCCGTATAAATGATATTGTGATCCAATTTCTTGCACAATTTGGAATTCTTGTCTCTGGGACTTTGCATAACTTTCTCCTTCTGGAGGCATATTTCAGTGTGTCATCTCTTGTCGTTTACAAACTATTTTAACGTAACTATTGAACTGCAGGTCCGCTAGTCAGAACAATGATGGCTGCCTTGAAGAGTTCAGGGTGGTAAGTTGTTTTCATAGTATTTATAATTTTATAAGGTATAATAAGTTTTTAGTATAATAATCTTCTTTGAAGAGACGAATCTGTCAGATATACCTACCATTTTTGGACTACGTAGTAGGTCTACGTTCAACAAAGGTTGAGAGAGAGGGCTTTGAACCTCTGCCACCACTTGGAGGTCTTCCAATAATACGAGCAAAAAAACTTGTATGAAACTTAACTTCGTCTTTAATGAATAAAGAAAAAAAAGTCTTCAAGATATCTAAGTCTGTGCTTTGCAATACGTATCCAGGTTGTGAAAGGAAGTGTCGCTGTGGGTCTCTGATCCAATGCAGTAACTGGGTGAGGGTTCTTTTCTCGTCTGTTTCAATATATTGCCTGTGCATCTTCATCTTTCTGACATTTTCAAAGAAAGAATTCTCAAAAAGTACTTGTTTTTAGAAGGTGATTGACTATTTCTACAAAAAAAAGAATAGTTAACAAGCAGATAAAAGGGTACAAAAATTGACTTAAAATTATTCTTTGAATGGTGCTGCCCTTTTTCCCTTGACCCGTCACAAAGGTGGGGGGGGCAAGGGCGGGCGCCCCCCCCTGAGAGAATTTACTAGCATTTTCCCCCCCCCCCCCACCTGACAATCTGATCGGCGCATATATTTTTCACTTTAGTATATCATAATGCATCGGGAATATCAAATCATGGTTATAGCGAAGGCTGCAACCTAGTAACCAGCGAACAACGACCCATAGTAGCCAAAATTTAAAAGAATAGGCTTCAAAAAAATGTCTTGTGAAAAAAATTGACATCTGTTACTTATTCAGGAGCATTAATTGTTATTTCAATTGATCATAATGTGAAAATTCTACTTTGAAAATAAATATTCAGGAATTCTGGAAAAGAGCTAGAAACTCCTTGAAAATGGACGAAAGTGAAATGTAAAAACTGGGACATCATTTTCGAAGTCACTATATGCAAAATTACAGCCCCCCAACTTGAAAAACAGGAAAAATCTTTTTTTGCATGGGTAATGCTGTTGTGTCTGCTTCTTTTTTTTCTTCTGCTGAATGTTTTTTTTTTCTTCACCGCCAGCGGGACGCTGGAAATTCATAAAGAGCTATTTAGGGTCTCATTTAAAGATAATTTTTATATCTACATGCTTCTTATAAATTCATTTTGATAATGTCGCCAAAAAATGCAATATGGTAACAAAAAATGACACTTGTGGGTGCCATATTTGGAGTAGAGATGATAGGAAGCATGGAAAGGATACTATCACAATTTCCATCGTCAAAAACCTTAAGCCCGCATTTAAGAGCCCTCCATTTTGCGTACTCTTCTCCCAAACCCCCTGAATATTTTTCTTATAAATCGTCTGCTGACTAATCTAGGCTGGGCTAATTCTAGGCTAAAATGTTCATGGCAAGTTACAAGAATTCAGCAAGGGGAAACGAAATATATTTGTGATATATTTCTTTCAGTTTTTCATTGAAAACGCCGAAAAGGGGCATTTTCAAATGAAAATGTTTCAAAAGGTATTTCTCAAAACCTAGGCAAGAAACTAGAGGATAAGAGAACTCCCCCTCCCTTCCTTAACTATTGTCACTAGAAGTAGCACACAGGCAACGTCATAGAGAGATGTTTAAAGGCTGAATTCAAAGCTATTGGTCATTTATAGTAGATTTATAGTTGAAAAGAGCATTAAAAAGCTGCATAGAATCCACCATGCGCTGCCGGTTTCGACTCAGTATTACCGATTTGACCCGCCTTTGACCACAAGGACGGCCAAGACACGCGAAATGCTGCCAGTGTCAGGAGACCAGTTTGACCGGCCAGCACGTGTTTTTCGCAGAATCGGAAGCACTGCAACCGGCACACTGTTCGATGCGGAATCCGAACGTCTCGGCCTTTTTGAGTGCCGATTCAAAACGATCATATTCGCCGAGATAGATCCTGCCGTAGAAATCCGGCAGATCCGGGCAAAACGCCGAACGAACCTTGCGGATTCCATTCTTGCTTGGAAGATCGTCGAGAAAATAGCTGGCCATGGGCGGCGTCCTTCTTGAAGGTAACGCTTGTGCAGCCCACAGCCCGGCCACTCGTTTCTAGCGTTCGAATCACGTCGCCCCGGATTCGGTTGTATAATAGCGCCGGTTTCAATCTGCGGCAAACCGACTTGGATATCTCGCTTTTCAGATCGCGGTCAGCCGGCAGAACCGTCCGATTTCTTGCCTTCGAATTCTTCGATGACACCGAGAAACCGCCGCATCATATTTTCCATGATGCCCATGGTGCGATCGATCTCGTCTTCCGTCGGCATCCCATTGTCGAGTGAACGCCCCCCGGTGGCCAGGGCCTCCTCCAGCCGGTCGATACGTTCCTCCAGGAGCGTAATCTCATCCTCGAACACACGCCTCTCATCGGCTGACAGTCGACACACAATCTGTTCTTCCTGCATCCGACACAATGACATTTCACCGGTCTGGGTATCGAGACGCACGAAGCCCCCTTCGGCCCGCTCCATGATGAAGCGCCCCTCATTGGCCCAAGCTGTCGGTGCTCCTATTGCGGCGAGCCCGAAGATCAGCACGGTTCCTGAAACAAAGCGGTTCATATCGGCGTTTACCCCCGTGATTTCCACATCATCTGCGTATAGGTATCACAAAATCGCGCCCAAAATGCGAAGCACGGTGCCAAGAACCGAAGATCCGAGAGCATGAGCGTCATCTACAAAATCGTTCCCATGCTACAGAAAATATAGATATGCAACTGCTTGTTCAGACAACCATTGAGTAGCTAAATGTCTCACAACTCGGTGTTTTCTCACTTCTGTAAGGGTTTACAATTCGAATACTTCACTGGCCCTTTGGGCTATGATAAATTTGGTCGTATACATACTGACAAATCGTTTACCAGAAGCACCAGCACACAGGTGAATCGAAAAGCATGAACAACCAAGGACAAATAAATTTGGGTGGTCTTCTGACCACTTTGCCGGCACACTAACCCGCTTCCCCATTATAATCAACGCATTGTCTGTGGACAATTTTAACGTGTCTGCCTTCGAACTTCCAAAGTTTTGAAAGAGTAATTTAGTGACGGCTTGGCAAATATCTTCGGCTGTGCATTGCTGAACTTCTGTAAATCTCCTGAAGGAGTCTCTAACAGAAAGACTATCTTCTTGATCAACAGTTCTTATATCCAGTCGGTGAACAACTTTAACCAAGCTCTTCTTGCTACTCAAGTCTGTCCTTTCAATAACTATTATAGACAATATCTGCTGCTGACGATTTCGCAGAGATCTTTAAGACCAACGTCACCAATTTTCCCTCCAACATCTGATATTTTTCGTATAATTGCCAATTTTATAAAGTTGCGCCTCACTCCTCAATATATCCTCAATCCAGGCTAAATGTTACCTATATGCTTTGTGGTAGGTCTGAAAATTATTATTTATATCAAGACTAGTTCAAAGCTGGATTAACATACGTCATGAGAAATCAATCCAAGAAAAAAGTATACCCGCGATCACGCTAACTTCATTTAACGCCACGCAGATTTTGAAAACACATTTCTTGGCTAAGAAAAAATTCTTTGGTATTTACACTACAAAAAATCCTCCCCTCCCCCAGATTTTGAGAAATACTTTTCTTCATACAAGAAATTGAGATTATCTTTGCACCTCCACCTGTATTTTTATGAATTGGCGCTTCTAAACTATGCAATGTAAAATACACTTAATTAAAAAAAAAATTTTTTTCGAACTAACAATGTTAAATGTTCATTCCTGGGCCTGGAAATAAGAGGAGATGTCCTGCCAGTTGAGACGTGGCCAGATTATTTTATAAATAGGGAGTCAGAATATGTCAGGGAAAATGAATAGAATGGTTCAGAGGATAGAATGCTAAGTCCAAGGACGGTGACATATCATTTAAGACGAACGATTAAAATTTAATTAATTCTACATCAAAACATGAAATTTGGGATCAGCTGAAAAAGATAAATGGTAATTCGTGTCCTGGAACAGATTGTATATCTACAAAGGCTCTGAGGCTGGGAAGAACAACTTAGATATCCATGTTGGCCGCAATTTTCTAGTTTGTAGTGGCTAAGGCTTGTTGGCCTCATTCTTGGGACACTTCGGTAGCAGTGCCTCTTTTTAAGAAAGGTAATAGGAAGTTACATGAAAACTTTAGGTCTATCTTTATGGGAAATATTGTAAGTAAATTGTTTTGCATGGTTCTGGAATTTGTGCTACGAGATGGACGGGATAAGGAGGAAATATTTAGCCCGATGCAAGCAAGATTCAGATTGACATTCAGCACTATTGACCATATTTTTACTTTGGATATACTGAGAAGAAAATATGCTAGAAGGAAAAATGGTCGGCTATTCGTAGCCTTTTTAGACCCAAAAAGTGCGTTTGACTCGGTAAATAGGAGGTTGTTAATTGAAATTCTGTCAGAAATAAGCTAACCTTCAGATGCAATTGCATAGAATAAAACATTGTTTAGAAACGAAGAGTTGTGTTGCGAGAGCAACACTTTGGTTTTGTCGTGTTTTTTTTTTCCTAGCACCCCGATTTCAGCTTATCCCTAGAAAGTGATAAGGATCTAACCTCTGTGGTTTTTTCGGAAAGTGTGGACCTTAGGTCGGATTGATGAATATGACTTTGGATTTTGGAAAGCTTCGTAGAACTCTTGCCTGGGGCCAAAAAGGACGGTTTTTGCTTGTCCTTGAGCCAGAGCCTATAGTGTGTGAAGTGAAGTGGAGTTTTATAGCCTATGTCAGAGAGAACATTTAAAATAAGTTTTAAAATTTTGCTGCGTTACATTTAATTCAAGCCACAGATTTTTTTTTCTTTTGTAAATTGTTTCATTATAGACCATTTGTGCCTCAGAGGTTCTTTGTATTGCGGTATTTAGGCGCGCTAGAAGCAGGTACTTAGAAATCAAACCCATTTGAATGGAGTTTTAGAAATATCAGAGAACAATATAAAACAGAAGAAAAAAGGTGGAAAACAAAAAGCATCTCAGGAAAGGCTTAGGGTAGTATGCTAAAAATTTCGGGACATGTTGAGAGCGATAATGAACTAGCCAAAAGACACTATGTTAAGAAGTAAAAACCAAATCATAAGTTAAATTAAAAAATAAACTTTTGCAAATAGGAGTAAGGCTCATTCCCTCTGTGAATTGTAAAGACTAGAACGTTATATAGGCTTTACTGTAAACAAAATACATTTTAAGAATGCTTCCCTTTTATAAAGTTAATAAATGCTAGATTTTTCGATACTGGCGCTCTTGATAAACAGGATTTCAAAAGGTAGATCAACGATCTTGCTATGATACGAAAAATAACTACCAAGAATTTCGAAGAATTTTTAGCAAGTTAAACTGGATTTCAGGGAAGAACCGATAGCGCATGTGTTACGGTACTCGTGCGTTATGTTAGCTTTAGCACTTAATTTGTTGATAAGTCTATGTTTGTTTTTCCCACCCTTTTTTCCTATGTTTATTTTTTCCTGAGGCGAAGTTAAAATTTCTTTGAGAGATTATGTATGCTCATTAAGAGGAGGAGGGCTCACCGCCACAACAAAACATTACCGCATAAACAAAATAATCTGTAAACGGCGGGTTTACGCTGGCATACGAACCTTGCAGGATAGTACTTCTTAACTAAACACGAAACGAAAAATAACATGATGTGAATGTGGTGACATAAGCGTTCCAATAGGTCGAAAATATTCTTTTCTACTACCTTGGAATAATTTTAGTGTCATTACCCACGATAACTGCCAAAAGATTCCATCTTTCATCGTAGAATTCACTAGATATAGAGTAGGATATGATTTATTGGCTAAAATAGCACACAAGCTAGCATAAGCATATTAGAACGATTACAATGATAAAACAAGTGATAAGGGATAAACATAATTACAAAGTTAAATCAATTATTAAAATGAAAAACATAGGCAACAAAAGAGTTTTTGTACCTCATTGTCAACATTTGGGGACACAAGTCAAGTTGGGTATTTTGAGCTCTGTGAGCATTAAGCCTTGTATTAGGAGGAATTGGGGGATTTTCTTTGAAGTGGGGAAAAAGACGTCAATGATAGTCAGAACTAAGGCACTTGTGCCCAAAGTTCATGGTAAGGATATGACGTTGTGAAAACAATACCACATCCTTATAAAGTAAATAGTCATTTACTTTCAGATAAGTTATTTAAATAGCTCTCTGGTCTTCCAGTGCCATGCTAGCAGTAGAGAAAAAAGAGATCCGTGCCACTCATGCAATAAACTGCTTTTCCCTTTTTTTGAGGCATAGTACTGCTGTAAGTTTTCTATTTAAGGGTTTTGGTTATGGATTTAGGGGTTTGGTTCCTTTGATTTTGATCTGACCCCATTTTTTAGGAGCTTCAAGTTGTTTGTTTATATTCTCATAAGTTTGCTTTACTAATTGAGAGATTAAGACTAATAAAGATTTCTAACTTTTTGATTGACTTGATTATAGTTAAATTATTGACTTACAAATGCTTATTCAAAGTTATTTTTTCTTTTTTGTTGCTGTTTTTGCATTTGTCATTTTTCATGTAATCATATGATTTGTTGACTCCAAAGTCTGAATTTGGCCTTTATGGGCTTGTGATAGTGATTTTTTCTTAAATATCTCATCTACCATTCCTGGATTGGTTACAGGTGGTATTTTTTTTTCTTGTCGCTTGCCAGTTTCTTTTAAAACACGTTTTTAATTTTTAATTTCTTGTGGGTTGTGGTTTGCTCTTTACTACTGATGCAACCATGACAGGTACATAGTCAATTTGTTGACTAAAGCTCTATTAGAATCACCTCTTAAAGATTTTATGCTTGATAGCAAGCTGCTGTATTTTCCCTCCGATGGTTTAAACTTCAGCAATATCTGAAGAGGGTGGTAAAGCAATATTTTTTCTGCCTTGCCAACCCAGTGACTCGTCTAAGCTTTCCCATTTGAGATAGAAACAAGTTAGTTTTTTCAGTAATCTAATATGAAAACTTGTAAAAGAAGTGTTAAAAGCTGTAAATTAGCGATATTCTTGCTTATTTTGTCTTATTTTGCTGAGGAAGCAATGTTGGGCCGTATTTTGTTGTTGCTTTTTTGTCCTATTCCACCTATTTCAACCTATTCCACGAATGGGCTACCGGTGTATTTTTGACGGTTTTTACGATTTTAATCCGTTGTTTTCGACAGTTTTAAATAAATAAAAGAAAACAAACTCTGCACAAGTTTCATCGGTAAGAGAGTAAAAAAAAAAATTAAAGCAAAATCATAATTTTTTTTAAAAGAGTCTTCCTCGCCATTTCACTGACAACGGCTGTTGCATAAATAGTCGAAATATCCGCCTAGCTTGTGTTCACTGTGCTGTTCACTGAGTTCACTAATTTCCTTATAAGCTTCAAAAAACGCATTAAAAATTTGTTTAAATTGATTTTTATTTTGTTTTTACGAGTTGGACAAACAGTTCGGGGCACTTGCCTCAAACCCCTTTACCCCCCCCCCCCCTGGATAAAACCCTCTCGATAATTTTTCTCGATAATTTCTGTTTGTCTAGGTCTTATTGTAACTTTTACTTTTATTTGTAGAAGAAAACTTTCATTTAATTTCGAAAAAGGTGGGGGGAGTTCTCCCCTAGGAGTGCTTTGATCCCGACAAAAACTGCGTCATAAATTCAACATGTTGTGAACAAAACAAAGATTTCAAGCTCACATTTGCAAAAACATGAAGTTTCGTTTACTTCCCATGAAGGATAGTCACTGATGTATCTCAGATGTACGTTTTATACAGTTATGCCGAATGATGAGCTGTTTCTTATTACGGAAAAGATGTTGCATTCTTGGCAAGTGATCAATTGCTTTGTCTTTGCATTACAATTTAAGGGAAGAATCTGATATGGCCATACTATTTGTCTTACTGACATTCACCGTAAGTCCCACTTTCTCCCCTCTTTGTCTATGGCATCGAGCAGCTGCTACAGTCATTGTTACACTTCTAGAAAAACAACGCCACATACGAAGTCTCGATCAAAGATATGCCGGCTGCTAATCTTCACTCAACAGCCTGAAGAGTGCCGCAGAAAAAATTCCATTACAATGACAAAAAAGAGCCGGGATAAGACTTATCTCTTTTAACTCCAGACATTATCTTGCAGGAACTCGTATCCTTATTTCCTGTGTGTCAATTTGTAAAAATGATATATCAGTTACTATATCTTTACTATCCACTCTAGGTCTATTTAAGGTCTTTTAAGTGAGACCCGTCTCTTGTCAGTTTTCTTTGGATCCGAGAGTACATCACCACTTTCATCTGTTACATTGGATGTTTGGCTTATTTCCTTTACAACTATCTCGTTTGAAAGTTGATACACAATTTTCGAGTCTCCTTTTTAGCAACTTTATCTGCATGTGCTGCTTTCTCCTCTATATCGTTTCTTTTGTCTTTCCTAATACTTCTTTTAACCACCTAGTCCTCTACTTTTTGATTGAGCTAGCTGGGCTTTTTAATCAGGGCTCAACACATTTAGAGTAAGATTTCTGGTCTTCTTGAGTTACTGATACATCTCTAAGTGTTGTCCGATATCCATTCTTCCTTCTTTTTAGTTTCGAAGCCAAGGCTTGCCTTTATTACGGCATGATATACAATTTTAACTGAGGTTCACATATTTTCAAAACCAGATTCTTCAGCTCCATCGAACAGGTTTAACACTTCAAATTTGTTGCAAAGTGATATGCAGAGGCTTCTGCGCATATCACTATCTTTCAGCTTGTGAGCGTCTAACTGTATGTGCGTTGTGGCGTTAATTTTCGGCTTCTAAGCTTTCAGGTTAGTTTTTACTTTGGCTATCCCCAAAATGTGTTCTGAATTCCTATCCTATTCGTATATTAATTAAACAATATTTAGAGAGTCGTTCTCAAAGAACTGGGAAAGAATTAAAACTTTAGCGTAGAGAGCGATGTGTTGATAGAAGTAGAAAAGGGGCCTTCTAGTAGCATAAGCAACACTTTGATTTTGGTTCATCACTTTATCTGTTGTTTAAACGCTCACACATACTGAACAATGGAATAATATTGTCTTATAAACCAAATTAAAATTTAACCTAAAATCTAAGAATATACAAATTTATATATTTAATAAGAGGGTATCAAATCTAGAAAAAGAATCAAAGGGGGAATAAAGATTTAATTTCAGATTTTTATAATATTAAAGGTGAATATTAGCCTTAGGGATGCATTTACCCTCCTAATTCATTAATATGTCACTTGAACCTTCTAATACGAACCAATTGGCTGTTAGGATTTACTTTTGAATAATTCCTTTATTATTCTTTTTTTCAATCCAAGTTTCTAAAGGCTACAGAAAAATTATCAACTATAATGTTTGCCTAAGAAAAATCATCAAATTGGATTAATAAAAGTGAATTTTTCCAGCACACAGAAGACAAGTTCAAAGAGGCTGTTATTGGTTTCAACTTTTTCTTATGGGAAATAACTTGTGAAAGAACGACGCAATACCTTTTTGTATTATCATTAATTCACGCTAGTAAGCCATTCATCAAAGTTTGTGCATAATACCACTTTTTTGTCAGTAATGAATAACATACAAAAAGGAAATTTTGCAGTTGCCTACGTGACAAGCAATTTCATAGAGGCAAACTTTGTATCGACTTCCTGGCGAGTCAACACTGTTTATATAAAAATAAAACATAAGAAAAAGGCTTAATTTATTATTTTTTGTTTTATCACAACTCTACAGACACTAAAGAGACCGCAAAAGGCTGTCGGAAGAGTTTGTTTTCGCTGTATTTGACTTGTATGACTATATGTTGAATAACAGGCAATTTTCCTGATCAAAACACATAAGCAAGCCTCTAACCTACTAGGTAAGGTATAAATCTTTAGCCCGCAGTTGCCACCTGGACGTGGATGGGAATGGCGTGATGCATGCTGACACCGATGGTTACTTGTTGTATCGCTATCTAGAAGGGAGCAGAGGAGAAGCTCTTGTTGAGGGTAGAATCGCGCAAGATGCCAGTAGAACTTCTCCAGAAGATGTATTGGTCTGGTTGCAAAGTCATTATGGACAACCAAATTGTTCTCTGGATGTCGATGGTGATGGCGTTGATTACGCAGGAACTGATGGCAGTTTGTTATACCGATTCTTACAAGGTAAACAGGGTGAAGATCTAACCAATGGCGTTGTTGGCGCAGCTGGAATAAGACAAACTCCTGACGTAATTAGAACTTGGATGTTGAATCAATACGTGAATGATTAACCTTTCCATCTTAAAAGAGCCTGCCTATTTTAAGGTGGGCTCTTTTCAGTTTGTAAAACGCATAGAGTGCCAGAGCTTGTGTTTTTTATGGTCTTTTTTTAGGGCAATTTGTTAATTTCTTTTGCTCTGTTTGGGGACAAATTGATACCACTCTAACTGTTGTATTTGTTTAATTTCAAACTCACGTAATTGCTTGATGTGTTCTTGCCCAAGATAGTTGTTGAGCGCGTTTTGAGAAGGCCATTCAGTGATAAAAATGTGACTTGGCCCTGATCCCAGCTCCGTTATCGAATAGTAGCGAGGCTGATTCAGTTGATGAATGTGTTTAGCCTGAGTTTCACTTAGATTAGGAAACACTAAATTGTGGCACTGCTTAGGTCTCGCTTCGCAACTTTCATCAAACCATACAAACGCTATGGTATAGGTTTTTTCGGGTAGAAAATGTAACTTTTTTTGTTCTCCGGCTGGCTTTTTAAAGTAGTTGAGTTTGCTCCATATAACAGGGCGCAGTGCTTTGTACTGTTGCCACTGTGGCAGCTTTTCGAAGTTGAAATCACTGTCAACATCGGGCCAGGTCGCCAACACAAAATGACTAGGTTTTTCATTACCAATTAAGGTTCTTTCTATGTTCAGAGTGCCGTGACTTTGCCACTTCTTGGGAGTAGGTAAAGAGGGATGCTGCGAGTATATTGGGAGTACGGAAGCACGTACGGAGCTGCGTTGGCCTCTGATGACTTGGCGCTGCAATAATTCAGTAGTAGTAGTGGCAGTAATCAAATTTTTTTCAAATTTTGCTTGTTTCAAGCTTAACTTTATTGTTGTTTGTAATATCCGTTTATTTTTGTTTTTATTTTTGATTGCATTGTAGTTTTTGCTTCTTTTAGATTTGATATCTCACGCAAGCTAAATTATAGTTGATTTCTAAGATTTAAATCAGCTCTTAATTTTTTAAAGAAAACATTCGGTTTTCTTATGCTAAAAAACGGTATTTCTTTTCTATATAATCTAAATAGATATAAGAAAGAACACGTCAGGTTCGTAAACTAAAACTGTTTGACGTTTGAGCGATTTCATCCGCTTTGTCCTTTTTCAACAGAAAAACCGCGTTTTAATCTTCCCACGTACCAAACCATCCTAATAAATTTGTTACTTTTAGCAGAACCAAATGCCGGTACATTATAAAAGGGTGATGAATTACTAAGGTTGACAACGTTGGACAATAGAATGCTTGATTACCAAGCGCTAAAGTCTTTATTCAACATGTTCAACAGGGCAATGTATAAATACATAATTCGAACCCTAGCTATGTACCTATACAGCATCAAACATAATAATAAATAAACACTAAAAGGAGTGCCGCTTATATTCAATGTTTTTTCAACTGTTAGGCTTTGCGGATCGTTTTAGCCTATTGTTAATATGATGCCTGCGACAAATCTATTCACTAACATGGAATTCCAAAGTGAGGATAAAGGTTAGGGGGGAGCTTTTGTTGTCGTGGTGAGAAACATCTTCATCGAAAATCAAAACAAGATTAATAGTCGCTTCTACAAATGGGGCTTACGTTTTGTGACAAACCGAAAAAAAATGTAAACAATGCCTATGAAAAACAAATATTTGTGTCTAACAATTTTCACTGAAAGACATGTTGAGGAAAAAAGTTGAAAGGAACCATTTGGCGTTTGTGAGCCGATAGGAATTCTAAGGATTATTTTTTCTCAAATTGTCTTGAGCTTTTCCTCAAATTTTGGTTTCAGTCCAACACACCAGGCGGACAGTGGTTCCTCCCTCTAAGTTGCGCTTCTGTATTTTATCAGCAGCTCTTGTTTTCTAAATTAAATGATATATTCAAATGGTATTTCAACTTCCAAACTTTAAATTCCTGGATTTCGCAAAGAAAATAAGAAAAGAACAAATTATCAGGTTCCAAGTTTTAATAGCACCCACTGTAGATGCTAAGCTAGTTGGTCCCTGGAAAAATTCTTGCCCTTAATTAAGATCAAATAAAAAACAGTTTTTTTCAACTGAAATCAAGGAGTAATATAGAAGCGAAAAAAGCATAAAATTTATTCCGTATATGACGGGGCTGCCCCCTCTTTACCTTTCATTCTTCACCTACGTCTTTATTGCAATATTATTCTCAGAATTGAGCTCAATAAGCTCATTTCTTATAAACCAATTTCTGTGAAAAGCAAACGCCATTTATGAAATTTGTCCTCAGCGTGTTTATGTTATAAAAGTCAAAAATACGGTCCTGAGGGCTTAATTGATTAACGTTTAATCGTCCAAGCTCATTCCATACCAATGCCTGAACAATCATTGGTCAAAAGAAGTAACACGTGTCCAGGCAATAAAACTAGATTTGTACCAAGCTCGAACAGCTGTGTAGCTTGGTCCCTTCTGTATTTCTACTACTTTTGAACAAATTAGTTTAGCTTAGACCCTAATTTATATTGAAGTAGCTCTCTTGTAATATCAGAAAAGTTATAGATTCAATTATAGAGGAATGAATCTGTATATATTGCTCGCACCTTGAAAAAGGTGCTGCTGCGACTACTTTTACTACTACTATTAACAGCTCAGTGTACTGCAAGCTGCCTGAAGCAAACACTATTGTGCACGCTCTTCCTCCGCCTCAATCAATTTTAAGCTTCAATATTTACCCCTCTGCGTAAAGTTTTGATTTCCTTTCAATATTTCCTTAGGTCCTAGCTACCCTGTATTTATTAGTTAGACAGTTTTGTGGTTTTGACGGGTTGGCGGATAGTTTCAAAATCGGGTGCAGTTGGAATCAGAATAATAAGCAGACTCTTTTGATCTATTTATTAATTCCATTTTTTAGAGTCTCGGTTTATATTGTGGCATGTCGCTTCTTACTTATAGTTCATTACCACGAACTCCTTCATTACCACTAATTTGAGAATAAACTCGAATTATCTTGATACCGATTTTCAGATCTTGATATCATTCTGCATATACTGAAAGAACAAGTTTTTCATATAAAGGTAAATATTAACTTCAAAGCTTAAGATAAACACAGACAGTGTTGAGAACTTTTTCAACCCCCGGTATTTACATCAACCGTTATATTTACCGAAACTAAGAAAAAAAAAACTGTATTTGCACACTACAAAAAAAAGGGTTCAGATACAAATTTTTTTGTTACTGTCATTCTTTGAGACTGAATATGCTTTATTATTCGCATTTGCTAACAATAGCTCGTGCTTAATGTTTTGGTGAGAATAAAGACAGTTAAATTTCTAGCCTAAAATTTTCGGCCTAAATTTCTAGCCTAAATTTAGGATCCAACAGGCATGTACAACACTCAAACTTTTCACAGATATTCTTATTACCAGTTTTACATTCTACTTTTAAGTTTTCAACAAAGAACGATCCACCTCACATGCCAAGATTTCCTCTAAATTAAGAGAATTTAGAGGATTATTTTCCTCTAAATTAAGGGTTATTTTATTATTATTCTTCTTCTTCTTCTTCTTCTTCTTCTTATTATTATTATTATAATTATCATAATTTTTATTATTATTACTATCATTATAATTATTATGCCATCATTTACTCGGAGGTCTTAAAAAATAAAAATTTGGCAGTTAGTTGCTTTAAGGTGTAAAATTTTAGTTCGGCTGGATCTGAAGCGCGTTCTGCTCAGAATTGCGGTTTTTGGTTGAAAATGGCTCCTTTTTTGGAACAATATCCGTCGTTACTTAGAAAATTACATTGATACCTTGACTAAAATTAGAACCAAGATGAATTTGTTTCTCTGATTATATATCCTTTTGCTCTCCAAATGGCCCGAGATATTTTTTCCTTGAAAGAACTAAAACCTTTGGAATTTGATCAAGCACAAAAAACGGTACTTAAAGTGCAAAAACACTAAGCTAAGCATTAATGTAATGGATATTAAATGAAGAAAAGTTTTTTCTTCTGAAAGTAAGGAGCAAAATTAAGACTAGAAACAAACAGAAATTATTGTTTATGAAGGGGATACTCCCTCCTAAATACCTCGCTGTTTACGCTAAAGCTTTAATTGCTTAAAAAAAATACTTCTTTTTCTAACTAAGCGACCCGTATTTCTGTAGCTGTCCTTAAAAATTGGGACAAACTGTCAAACTTCAGCATAAATAGCAAAGTATTGAGGAGGGGGCAGTCCCTTCATATACAAAAAAATATTTTGTTCATTTGAGTTTTAATAATCTTTTCTTTTACTTTATAAATCATATTTATTTTATTCTGATAATTTTTCAAATAACACCCGTAAATTTGGCTGACTCTTCTTAAATATTCCCTTCTCCACTCTCACAGGATTCTCATGCGTAAAAATTTCTACCACGTAAACTAATTCCCGTAAAACCCCCTCCAGACAGTAAAAAGCCCATCCCCATAAATTTCCCAGCGGTCGATTCAGCCTGAAAAATTCTCCTTAGTATACTTTCATTTGAAAAAGACTACTTTCCAATCACTTCGGAAATCCTCTTTCCGTAAAATTGTTTTTCTGGTATGCTAAAATCCAACTATGCTGAAAATAGCCTCAGGAAAATTTTTCCAGAACCATCTTCAGTACAAATCTGACTTGGGAAAGAGAAATTATGACAACTAAAAAGAATTTTGAACATTATTTCTTTTGAATCGCCCCATGTTGAATTTTCCTAGGAAAATCCCCTCCCCAAGAAATTTCCGTCTCTACGAAAAATTGTACCAAAGAAACCCAGCCCACGCATTAAATTCCCCCCCCAAGTGAATGTCGTATTGTGTAAAGTTTTAAATTTTGCCCTAGCTACACAAGCAGCAAGCAATAAAAACATTAACGTGAATTTGCTCCAAAAACTGTAACAGCCAATCCATACAGCCAAAAAAAAAACTGTATCTCCTTTTGAATGTTAAAAGGGCACAGACTGAGCCCCCTCCAAAATTTTTATGACCACCCCTTCCATATGAAGTGCCTCTGGACAAAAAAAATAAAATGAACGTTGAACCCTTATGGATCTTTACTATAGGCAATGCTATAACGTTGCCGCTGATCATATCCACAATTTTAGAATATTTGGGGCTATTAGGAAAATATTACACCTCTTAAAAATTAGATGAAAACCCTTACTGTCAAAAATTATTTATTTCTAAAAATTATCATCGCAATAAATTTTCAAGTAAGTCCTGACCACATTCGTATGGAATGTTCGCCTGGCGTGTTCGTCTGGAGTATAATTGCAAACCCCCTAAGACAGTCTGGAGGCTTAAAGCTTACTTTATTATAGCTTGTTAAATATTTCAATCTGTTTTCTATAGTCTTCCTTCAGTTGGATTTCAGAATATTTTCAAATTAACGATTCAAGTACACACTCATACATATTTTTCTTATTGCTTCTAATTCGTCGTTTCGAAGGACCCCTTACCCTCAAGTATTTTTTTTTATGAAATGGGCCTAAAATTAAATCATTGTTGGTTTTAAATTCTCTCTAGCAAATCGTGTCATCCCCCTCTCCATAAAAAAGAAATCGTGAGGCTAAGCATTATAATTTTTAGGAGTGAAAGGGTTAAAGAGAGATGGTAGAACATTTAAGAATGCACTAAACCATGAAAGGGTTGCAGGAAAAGATATAGCCTGGAAAAGAGTTAAAAAGTATATGACACAATGGATGTGAAGGATCTATTTTATGAAGAAGGGTTGGTAACAATACTAAAAGAATTAAAAATGATAAAACTCCAGGTGCTGATAGTATTGTAAATGAGTCCTTGGAAAGAATAAATAAAATTAAACTGAATATTGCAATTTGTTGCAGTTACAAATATTTTTAGACGCAGTCACAAGTAGCCACAGACAGTTGCAGTCACAAATGGCTGTAATTGCAGGATTTGTACTACTACTAGTAGTAGCAGTATCGGGGGTGGTAGGAGTAGCACTGGTAGTAGTAATAGTATGCATGTAGTGTCTTTTTGTTAGTACAACATCCCTCTCAACATTTCCTGAAAGTTTTAACTTTTACCCTAACTTATTCCTGAGATATTATTGATACTACCTCTATACAAAATATTATTTTGACTACCTCTATACAAATAGGGTATTTTGGTTAGTTCCTACCCCTCCCCTCAATGTTCCCTAATAATTTATGTTTCATAACTTCCATCTTAGCAGTAGTGTTAGTTGTCTGCATCTAGACTTACTATATTTTGGTTAGCCCAACACCTTTCTTGACGTGCCTTGAAAGCTTTGCTGAAACATTCTTAGCCTTTTTGAGGACCCTTTTGTCTGAGAACTATTGCTGTTGGACCTTTCAACTATGCTTTAAAACTGACTTGCTCAAAATAACGTTTGTATTTAGGGGAAGGGCAGCAAAAAGGAGCTTGTAGGGAAGCTGGCTGCCCTCTTATCACTTTTGACTCTTACAAAGGCACTAGAAGTTACATTTGTATAAGTCCCCTATGAGGTTTGTACAACAGCTTCTTCCGTAAAGTAACTTGGTGAAAAAAAAATAATACAAAGAGGCCACCGTGCTCTTTATATAGGCAACTGTTGATGAGCAAAGCGGAGAACATTTTTAGAATTTATTAAATTGTGATAAAGTTGTTGGAAATTATGTAGAAAGATTTAAGAAAATTACGACATCCTAGAACAGAAGGAGGATTTATTTTGAAAGGGGAAATCAAAGGTTGTTTTAAAAGGTTTTAAAATTTTAAGATGTCAGGCTTTGACATCATGGTAAACGAGTTTTTAAATATAGTTGTGTTCATATTCTAGTATTTGTGAATCAATAGCCTTGCGAGACAAGTTAGAACCTTTATAAATAGGACCATAGGCGAAATACTCGATGATCACCGGCCCGAACCAGTCGATTATCGCGCGCTTCACCCAGGGCGGACAGGGCGCCGCGCCGTGAAACACCTGGGTCAGCGAGGACAGATCATGGGCCGCGCGGGCCGCTTCGGGCAGCCGGAGCAGGCGGATCATCTGGGTCGGCACGATATGCGTGGTGTTGATCCCGTAACGCGCCACGTCGGCCAGAAACCCCTCGGGATCGAATTTCGGCTGCACGTAAAGGGTCTGCCCATGGGCGAGCGCGAACATGATGCAGGCATATGGCGCCGCGTGATACATCGGTGTCGCCACAAGGTGCCGGCCCGGCCCGTCAAAGCCCCACATGCCACCGGCTTCATGCCAATTATCCAGCGCTTCGGTGGTCGAGATCTGATAGGTTGGACGCCAGACACCCTTGGGTCGCCCGGTGGTGCCCGAGGTGTAGAACATCGGC
>JAAAKM020073195.1:147720443-147852626 GCA_010016025.2 Alatinidae sp. Z8VKAUB7J3
TCCCAGGTTCCTCCAAGGCTTGAGCGTCTCGCCAGGCCTCGTAGCCATCGTCAAAAACCTGGACCGACGTCACGCCGGCATCCTTGGCGGCTTCGCGCAGGATCGCCGCGTTGGCGCCGTCGGCGAAAGCCATCCGGGCGGCGCTATCCTCAAGGATATAGGCGGCCTCGGCCGCGGTCAGGTGCCAGTTGATCGGCACCAGCATCACCCCGGCGCGCATGCAGCCGGCCATGAGTTCGACGAATTGCGGAACATTGCCGGCCATCACCGCGATCCGGTCCTCGGGGCCTAGCCCGGCGGCGGCAAGGCCGTTCGCCACCCGCGCGACCCGATCCTCGAACGCGCGCCACGGGATCGATCCACCCGGCCAGACCAGCGCCAGCTCGTCCTCGTGCCCAGGGGTGCGTGGGAAATACGGCTTCAACGACATGCCCTGCTCTCCAAAGTCGTTCCCCCATCGCGGGGAAGTCATTGCCAGAAGACCGATGGCATGCGAAGGAGCCTCGCGCAACCACGTCCTGCCTTCGAATGCCCATATTCGTCGGCTCGCCCAACCGCGCCCTTCATGTTGCGGGGTGCTCAATAGAATTTTCCCCAGTTCACCTCTAAATTGGGTTTTCAAGTCATTATTTAAATCCTAACCCCTTTCTTTCTATATATATATACTTGAATGTAATTTCATTCAGCATCACCCTCCAAAAAAGCCCTGCCTTATCCGTCTTCCCCTGAGGTTCTGGGCTATTTCCCCCTGTGGCTTTGGTTAAAACAATGAGTTTGACTGGTATTATTATGTATTATGAGTTATCATGTAAATCAACGCCAAAAATTTACAGTAGATATTACTTCTTTTTACTATTCTTATTCTAGTTATGTCCTATAGTTATTATTATAATTCTATCAGTATTTACCTTTAGTATTTTGTAGTTAGTATCTTTGGAACCCGCATTTTGTATTTTCACTGGTATTTATCACGATCTAAATAAGGCCGTGAGGATTCTCAATTGGCAGCGTCGCTTCAGACAATTCCGTTACTTAACTTCCGACTGTATTATGCAAAACCATCCAGTCTTTAGGAATTTTAACGTTTCAAAACTTGGTTCTAAATTTCTGTCTGCAGAAGATAAAAATCAATTTTCACTATGAACGTTCTATTCATCCAATTTGTTAGAAACAGTTTAAACTGTTGTGTAAAGGATGATGTGTGAAGTTAAATCTCAAGCGAATTCCATTTTGGTAGAAACAGTTTAAACTGTTGTATAGAGGATGATGTGTGAAGCTCAATCTCAAGCGAATTCCGATTGCTCTTTTCTTAGAAAAACGGAAAGTATTGAAGATATAGAACCTAAGAATAAAGTTAGTGTTAAACAGAGTTATGTGACCGAAAACAAAACGCAAGAACATCCAGAAAACAACAAAGCAGACAAAGACAAAAGACTAAGTCCCGTATGCAATTACAATCCCTTGCCACATACAGATATGTATGCAGAAAGTTATTCTGAAACGGGCTCAATTTCGACAAGAACCCATAAAGAGGCAAATCAAATGCAAGACAGAAGACACGCAAATACCCCCGACGTAAATACCCCCTGACTATGGCTTTGTTGGCCTTCAAAATTTGACATGTTTATTCTTGGTGTCAAAATCCTCATTTTGTATTCCTCCTTTTTTATGATAACTCATAAAAAGTTAATTGCTTCCTCCAGTTAAACACAACACTCCAGTTAAACACAAATGGGCATATGCGGTATCACATTTTGGAATTGCTTCCGCTTTTTGGTTTCAGTTTTCCTTATTTTTATACAATTTTTTCAATCTCTGGTATTTAATTAAAATTTCTCCGTATTGTCTTCCTAAAAAAAAATTTGTTTGATTTCCATAGAAATTAAATGAAAATCACAAAGCAGCATAACGTTGTTATTAATGATAGTATGTAACACAATTTGCAAATACTTTTACAAGGTCAAATAAGTGTAATCTTCAGCACTTCATCGCTCTTAGCGTTTGCCATCGTCTTGAAGCCAGCAACAGCTTTCGGGATGCTGACAGTTGATGAAGTTTCAGCTTCGTTTTTCCATCAGTATTTGACTCGAGTAAGTGAGATTAGTGAGAAATTTTTATATCATTTCGGATGTCTCTTTTGATCTAGTTCAGGAGGCTGAACAGACACTTAGCTAAATCATTGATAAAAGCCATGGAGAAAATGAGCCATATGCACTTCCGCAGTTCCAGGCACTTGATTTTCCTATTTTGAGGTTTCTTACCAAGTATGTTCTTCCAATATGATTCGACTGACAGGTCTTCAACTTGTATATTTCCGGAATACAGCTTAGTGACATTGGCCATTGCCTGTGACCTCTATTCTACGTCTGTTCTCTCGAGGAAAATTTTATTTAGAACAGGAAAATTCACAAGTAGTGGCCTTAGAGGTTTTGGCTTCAAGTTTCTTGCATCTGCTTGACTATGTTTCTTGCATTGACATGGACTATGTTGAATTTTTGACGAGGCTGTCAAAAAGATCAAGGTAATCCCTTGGCTCTTAAGCATCTTCGAATTCTTGGATGGAATTGGTTGCAGCTATTATCATGTATTTCTGGTTTAAAAGTATTCACTTGAAGACCGGCGGCTTTCTTAACCGGGATCTCCTCGATATCGTAAAAGAGTTTTAGGATTTCCGCATCGGAACCGTAACCAAGGGCTCGGAAAAACGTGGTCGTGAGAAACTTGCGGCGCCGTTTCTTCCGATCCAGATAAACGTAGAGCATATCACTGGTATCGAACTGGGCCTCGTACCAGGAACCGCGATCCGGGATGATTCGGAAGGAGTGAAGCATCTTGCCGTTCGGGTGCTGGGTGGCATCAAAAGCCAAGCCGGGAGAACGGTGCAACTGGCTGACAATCACGCGCGCGGCACTATTGATGACGAAGGTGCCCTGCGGCGTCATCAGCGGGAGTTCGCCCATAAACACCTTCTCCTCTTTCGTCCCCTGCTCATCCTTGAGCCGGAAGGTGACATAAAGCGGAGCTCCGAACGTTAACCCTTCGCGCAAACACTCCAACCAATCCATTTTTGGCGTACCGATATCGTAAAAGTGGAAATCCAGCACACATTTCCCGTCGTAACTTTCGATCGGGAAGACTTCGGTAAATACCGCCTGCAAGCCCAGATTTCGCCGCTTGCTCGGGGCGATATTGGACTGCAGAAAGTCACGGTATGAATCCAGTTGGACTTCGATAAGGTTCGGAGGAGTGATGATCTCCTGGATCTTACCGAAATTAATTCGCTCAGGTTTTTTCTTTGCCATGCCTCTACTCAAACTGTTCCGATTTAACAGAACCAATTAGCGACTCGTTTCTTTACACAAAAATTGGTCCAAGCCGGTTGAGTCAACCGGCTCTGGACTCACCCAGAGTGATGTGTCTTTTCGCCGTCCGTCCCGCAATATTTTCTGATCCGGTCAGAAACCGCAGAGCCAGGCGCCGAACGAAACTCGTCCAGCGCCTGGCCAAACCCTGCAAAAAGTGACTACTTGAGTTCGACGGTCGCGCCGGCTTCTTCAAGTTTCTTCTTGGCGCCTTCAGCCTCTTCCTTCGGAGCAGCTTCCAAGATCGTTGCCGGAGTTCCCTCCACCAACTTCTTCGACAGAGTGGTATCGCAGGTCTTGCCGCCGGCCATGTAGTAGGTCTCGTGACTGGTGAGCGGAACTTCCCAGGCGGTGATACGTGTGATCTTCATGTTGGACCCATCACTGTAAGCGCGGCGGGGAGGCGCCCCCGCCGCTGTTTGACACTGCGCGGCAAGCAGGCTGGCGTCGGCGCGCGGACGTTCGGACTTCGGATCGTAGGCCGGCGCCGCGAGGATACGGCCCTTGCGGGGCTTGCCCGCGATCAGCACCTCGACCGCGGTGCCGGGCGCGGCAGCCTGCGGCTTCAGATAGGCAAAGGCGAGGATCTTGCCGACGGTGTGGCCGTAGGCGACCGAGGCCGTCGCCCCGGCGACCTTGCCATCCACCCGGACGGCTTCGCCGCCGTGCCCGTCCTCGATCCCGTCCGGCTCGATCTCCAGGTAGGCGCAGATCCAGGGCAGACGGCCCGCTTCCGCCTCAGCCGCGCTGGCGCGGGTAGCCGCGGCGCCGAGGTAGCCCTTGTCGAGCCTGGCGAACCGCCCCGCACCCGCCTCCGGCAGGGTGACCTCGTTGGTGAGTTCGCCCGCACCGGGGAAGGCTTTCTCCATGCGCAGGCTGTTCATCGCGAAAGAGCCGTAGTTCTCGATGCCATGCGCCTCGCCCGCGGCCCAGAGCGCGGTGTAGACATCCACGCAGGCCGCATCCGGCATGTGCAGCTCCCAGCCCAGCTCGCCCGCGTAGGACATGCGGAGCGCCCAGACCTTGTGGCCTGCAACGGTGATTTCCTGCGCCGACAGCCAGCGGAAGCCCGCGTTGGACAGGTCCGCATCGGTGCATTCCGCCAGCACCTCGCGGGACCGCGGGCCGTTCAGGGCCAGCGCAGACCACTCTTCGGAGAGCGTTTTGACAAGGACGGTCTCCCCCGCGCGGTTCTGGTCCAGGTGATCCAGCAGGCGCTGTTCGAAGAAGGCCGCGCAGACCAAGTAGTAGCGGTCTGCGGCCATGCGCACGGTGGTGGCTTCCAGCTCGATCCGGCCCCGGCAGACCATCAAAAACTTTATAATCGCATTTGAGTAGCCCCGAAGGGTAGCAAATCACGGCTTTAATCTCTACATGAGTCAGGTGGGTTGCGTGTGCTATCGTGTCCTAGGCCCTTTCCCACGCTCGTGACAAAAGGCGACGGGTAGGGAGCTCTCAGTTAGACATGAAAGCCTGGTCAACGGATCCGATTTGAGATCATAGGGGGTCTATTGTGCTGTTTGATTTTTATACGATCTAAATCTTATGATATATAAATTGGCTAAATTTATTTCTTGATATTTTGTTCAGTGACCAGATTAAAGCTATGCAATTAATTGTATTCTTGGAGCATTAGCAGATATACCCAAAAGCACCCTATATAGTGAAACGCTTCAAATACCAGGAACATAATACCTGAAATATTACAATTCAGTTAGGTTATGAACGGGAGGGCTAGTATAAGTTGAATATTTTTTCTATGTTTTCATTTGAAAGTAAATGAATGTAACAGTGTAGAATAATGTATTTGATCAAATAAAGCTGGAGAAGAACGTAAAATTTAAGTTTAAGAGTTGGATTATGTTGCAGTTTGTAAAGTATCTTTGGAAAAGGGACAAAATTGTGAGACAAAATGGGGATCTTTCCGAATCTTTGGTGTATGAGGGTTCCAGCTGCCTCCCTCAAAGTAAGACCTTAGCTGTGTATATGTAATGGAAAGCGTAGTTATATGCTATAAGGTCATTACATCCGGGCGGAAAACGTAAATACATTTTTGAAATCCTTTGTTCGTATTTCCTTGTCTTGAAATTTGTCTATTGGTCCTCGTAAGGTCAAAAGAAAAAGATTGTGCATGGTTCAATCAGCACATCCAGGCACGTGTGCAAGAATTTACTTCAGGGGGGGGGATTTAAGAAATGTAGAATAAGCCCATTAAAGAAGAAAGATATGAATTTATAGGATAAACTAGAAAAGTATCAATATATGGAAGGGGGCGTGGGCTGACACCTTCCCTTCGTCTCTGTGAACATGGTTCCGTGCATATCAGTTTCTGTGTCTGACTTTGTTAGGTTGTTTGTGTTACTGTTTTTTCCCTCTGTGTGTTTTGACTCTCTTTCCGTGTCTATGTGTCTAATTTTGTGTTTGCCTGTGTGTCTGACTGTGTGGTTATGTGTGTGCATTTGTGTTTTTCCCTATGTGTTTTTGTCCCTCTCTCTGTGCCTGAGTGTCTGACAGTGTTTGTGCCTGTTTGTCTGACTTTGTTTGATTTTCCTGTCTGTCTGACTTTGTTTGAGTCTGTGCATGTCTGTCTGACTGTGTGTGTGCCTGTGTGTCTGAATTTGTATGTAAAAACTGATTTTCGTCCAAAATTTTCATGTCAAGACGAAGTGTGTGGTTGTGTGTGCGTGGGTTTTTTTGTTTGTCCCTCTTTGTTTTTTCGCCTCTTTCTGGACCTGTGTGTTGGACTGTCTGTGGGCCTCTGTGTCGGAATATGTGTTGTTGTGTGTGGGTGTCTGTGATTTTCCTTCTATTCGTTTTTTCTCTCTCTCTCCGTGTTTGTGTGGCCGACTGTTGTGCTCCAGTGTGTCTGACTTTGCTTGGTTGTTTGGTTGCGTGTGTGTGTATATGTGTTTTTTCAGTCTTAGTGTTTTGCCTCTCTTTCCGTACCTGTTTGTCTGACTTTGTATGTCTCCGGCTTTGTTTCATTATGTGTGAGTTTGTTTCTTTTTTTCCTTTTTTTCCTCGTTTTTGCCAATCTCTCCAGACTCGTCTTTGTATCTCTGTGTGTGCCCGTATGTCTGATTTTGTGTCGTTTTGTATTTTGTATATTTTTTTCACTGTTTGTTTTGTCTCTCTCTCCGTGCCCGTGTATCAGACTGTTTTGTGTGTTTGTTTGTCTGATTTTGTGTGACGGTTTGTGTGTCTGTGTTTTCCCTCAGTGCGTTTCGTCTCTCTCCCGGTTCCTTTGTGTCTGACTGTGTGTGTTCCTGCGTGTTTGAATTTGCATGGTTGTGTGTGCGTGTTTTTTTCTATCTGTGTGTTTTTGTCTCTCTCCCTGTGCCTGTGTGTCTGACTTCAATTTTTCAAAATTATATTGTGAGACGGAGCTAAATATAGCCTATAACCTCTAAAAGGAATCGCCGAATCATTCTCGAGGACTAAAACCCTTTCAGTCCTACGTTTTGTATTAGTCCTCAGAAACTGTATGATTCAGCCTGTACCAGATAATGCTGTACCAGATAATTACATTAAAGTGGTATATACGAAAAAATATTGCTGCGGTTACGGTAAGAAATGAGGGTAGTACCTGCTTTTGTATTAATTCAGCAGTTAAGCAGGGTTTAATCTTTAATTTTTCTGGTTTAATCTGGTTGTAAACCAGTTTATTGTTTCCTCCTTTTTTAAAGTTTGACAAGTTTGCCTAACTAGACAATCTTTAAATAAATGTAAAGAAAAACATATTACGCCTATAGATAGAACATACCGAGATTAAAATGCCAATGGACAAAAAGACAGCCAATGAAAATAAGGATACGATGGAAATCACCTCTATCTAATGATTTTTACTTGAAATTACGTCGAAGGCAAGCGCTGTCAAACGATTTTCACTAGATGACAATAAAAACCCCGCCTTTTTGAAAAAAATGAGGCATTAAGAGGTTTGGACGCTTTTTTTTATTTTTTAAAGGTTTTAAACCTAGGCTATAAACCTTTCAGAATGCTTGTTTTAAAGTGAACAACCGCCAGGTTTCGTTCCTGTTGGGTGTGCTCATGCAATATAGTTGACTAGCATTTTGCAGGATGCTAGCTTGCTGAAAAATATTTTGTTTGGTAACATGAAAGATTTTATTTGTATCAAACAGTTCGTGGTAACGTACTGTGAATAAGGAGCGACTCGACTCTTGTCGGGGTTAATACCATATTTGACTTATTTAACTGCCTGATTCTCTGGAAATCGCTGTATTTCGAAACCTTTTATAAAAATAAAAATAATTTTCAAAATAAAATCGTTTTTTTTCTGAGACCACAAATCTAGTAACCGGGACTCTAAAAAGCTGAATTTTGATAACAATAGAAACATCAAAGAATTAACTTTTAAAGCTAGGATATTTCGACTGACAAAGATAACTATGGAAATGTACTTCTCTTTATTTCTTTGACATTATCTGACCGTAATGATATCGTAACTCATTAAAAGAGTTTGAAAGTATCGGAATAGGTGGCAACCATTCTGACCATATTGAAAATTTCGGCACTTTCAGTAGAATTGCAGACAAAAAAAAAAAAAAATTAAAATCGAAATTACAGGATGTTAGGACTGACAGAAATAACTTTGGAGGCGTAATTTACTACATTTGTTCAACATTACCTAACTATTTTAGATCTAATTTTTATAATCATTAATTGACACATCACTCTGGAAGCTCTATAGCGTTTTACTTCATTGTTTTTATCCTAAGAAATTTTTGGAATAGTTGGTAAAATCTTTGATTACACTTAAAAACTCAGCCTATTCAATACATGAATAACTGACAAATAAGGTTTTCAATGGGAAATTTATAGGAGATTTCGACTGACAAAGATAACTTAGGAAATGTACTTCTCTTTATTTCTTTGACATTACCTGACCGTAATGATATCTCAATTTAATGGTCATTTAACGTCACGAAAATTCTTTTTTTTAAGATAAACGATGTGAAAGAAGGGACAAAGCCAGGATTTTTATGTTGGATGGATTCCAACTCATTTTGGTTAAAGACTTTGCTAAGGAGATGGTCTTTAGGCATCCATTAAACGATCAGTAGTGTACCAGTAAACAGGGGAGCTAAATGGGGAGGGGGAAAGGGAAGGCAATTGTCCCTCTAGATTTTTCGAATCCATTAAAAATTTTATGAAAAATACTGCAATCTTGGAAATCAGTAAGAGTCATAAAAAGAATTAAAGAAGTCTCGAAGAATCATCAGTTCAACTATTCTTTATTTAATGATCTAAATCCTGAATTTTAAGGATCATAGTATGCTTGATATTTCTAATCTCCTACAGACTTCAATTATCAAAACTAGAAATTTATCTTATCACAGTAACACTCCCGGTAAAACACCATTTCAATAATTCCTGGATGAACAAGGGAGACATAGCTTTTGGTCGCGAAATCGGTGTAGCGGCGCGGATCGACGGACCACATGTCCCACTCCGGCTCGCCATCGACAACCCATTCGGACAAAATCTTGCCCGCCCCGCCCGACTGAACGATGCCGAAGGAAAAGGCGCAGATTTCGAATGCGTTGGGCAAGCCGGGTACGGGACCGATCAGCGGGTTGCCATCGGGTGTGTAGGGAACAGGGCCGTTGATCACCTTTTTGATGCCGACGGTGCCGAGTACCGGAACCCGTTCGCAGGCCCGCTCGATGTACCACTCCAATCGGTCGAGATCGTCGGGAAATAGCTGGAAGGAGAAATCGTCCGGCATATCCTCCTGCGGCCAAGCCAGCCTGGCATCCCATTCGTAGGGACCGAGGATCAAGCCGCCGCGTTCCTGCCGCAAATAATAGCTGTCGTCCGGGTCGCGCAACATTGGCACAGATTGCTCGCGCGCCATCAGTTCTGGGATTTCCTCGGTCACCAGGTATTGGTGGGCCATTGTGGTACATGGCACTTCGCGGCCCATCATCTGGCCGATGACCGGCGCATAATAGCCGGCGGCATTGACGATTTTCTCGGCCGTGATCTCGCCCTTCTCGGTCGCGACCTTCCAACCGGCCGAACAACGCTTGATACCGGTGACGCGACAATGGCGTTCGATTCGGGCACCGAGATCGCGCGCGCCCTTGGCATAGGCCTGGGTGAGTTGCGAGGGATCGATATCGCCGTCGTCCGGATCCCACAAACCACCTAGCAGGTCATGGGTTTCCATCTGCGGGAAATGGCCCTTCAACTCGTTTGCCGAAACAACCTCGAATTCAAGGTCCAGATAGCGGGCCATGCCGGTGACGTGGCGGAACTCCTCCATGCGGTCCTTGGTGTGAGCCAGACGAACAGCGCCGGTAACATGGTAGTCCATCGGGTAATCGACGGTTTTGCCCAGCGTCTTGTAGAGTTGTGTCGAATAGCGCTGCAGACGCATCAGGCCCCAATTGCCGGAAAAGTTTGGGCAGTGGCAGTAGTAGTAGACCGCAAATACTCCTACCTGAATCATTTTCGTATGTAATCCTTGTCCCATTTCTGTTCCACCATGGCTGAGAAGAACAGATCCATCAGTATAAACCATGACCAGCGCACCAGCTTGATTCATAAATGTAGCAGTAAATGCAATTCCATATTTAGTTGGAATGAGACTCAAGCCCCTCTTTTTCCACCGGCTCGATCTGTGAAAGAGATATCGTTCAAAAACAATTCAATTACAAGCATCACTACCCCAATGCCTACATCTTGAGGAAAGCTTCTAAGGAGCTTTTCTCACAAGCTTTCTCAAATTCTTATTCTATATTTTATTTTATTCTTCTTGTAACATCATTTCTGTTTTTCAGTCCCTTGTGATGGTGTTTGCCCATTTAGTGCACACACAGTTTGAAAGTGTCATGGATTTCTTGGCCACGTTCCCTGGACCCTCTGGCACTTCTGCTCTGGAATTTGTTCTAAACGAATGGGTTTCTAGACAAATCTTATTTTACGGTGAATTTGAAAATAAAATAAGGTACAGTTTTCTTTACGATTTTCTATATCTTTTTGCTGATTTTTGACAGACATAATATCTTACCCTTGGGGACAAAATTGAAATCTCGCATTACATGCTATTGATAAAAGAAAGCTATATATTCTGAGATGTTAAAGAGACTCTCTGTCTCTCCCTCTCTCTTTCTCTCTCTCTCTTTCTCTCTCTCTCTCTTTTTTTCTTTCTTTCTTTCAGTCTTTCCCTTTATTCTACCCCTCCCTGTTTGCCAACATGGTTTATAGGTATATAATAGATAATGCTTATCTTGCATACTTTTGTTCATTATAAAATGGTTAATAATTATTCTGTTCCAGCACTACTCTCTTTAAAATATGGTTGATATGAACCACACCCAGTTGCACAGTTAGTTGACCCAATAGTTATAAATTAAAATTGGAAACCTTTGTTAGATTGAAACCACTTAACCAAAATGTAAATTCCATAGAATGAATAAAAAGTGTATTTTCTATGGAGGCGACCACGCAAGAGGCCGGATCCTGTACCCAAAGGTCGCCACCTTTTTCGCGCACATAGGCGGCACCGGCGACGCCATCACTGGCCATGCCGGAAAAAATAATGGCATTGGTGCGCTCACCGAAACAATCGGTGGCCGCCGTGAGCACGTCGTCGATGCAAGGCGAATACGGCTGGGGTTGGCCGTGCGGCGCCAATGACACCGTGCCATCCTCGTCGAGGCTGAACTGCTGGTCTACCGGCACCACCAACACCTCACCCGGCGTCACCCGGTCGCCGTCGCATGCGTAACGCACGGGCAGCTTCGATACCTGATCAAGCTGACTGCACATCGTTTCAACGAATTCAGCACCGATATGCTGAGCCGGCAAAACGGCTGCCTGACAGGTAGGGTCGATCGTCGACAGAAAACTGCGCACGGCCTCTGGCCCGCCAATCGAGGCGCCCAGCACCCACACTTCGAAATCGTCGTTCAGCACGGCCTCGGCCGTTCCTGAAATACCCCCGGGCCGCGGTGGAAACCAGTGCGCGCGCCCAAGAATCTTGGCAGCGAGATGACGCACCCAACGGGCCCGATCGGTACCCTCCAGGCGCGCAGATGCCGCCGCGTCGTTCATCACCAGGGCGCGAGAGCCCTGCTCGGCCAGTACCTGCTCCAAAATGTTGGGCCGGCGATCGAGCACTGATTCGAGGTTCACAATCAGCACGTCTGCGGTCAGGGCGTTGACCTCACCGTCGCTGATTTCGCTCAGCTTGAGCTCGGCTTCCAGCGAGGCGCCAGCGGCGGCCAATGCCGCCACCAGGGACTCCCGAAACTGGTCTTTTTCGTACAGCAAGGCAGCCGTCAGCGACGGCTGATCGGAGCTGCGCTGGCTGGCCATGCTACTCATATGTTCAGCCGCTGGTGGCCATCTCGTCGAGCAGCTCGCGAACCTTGAGGGGGTGACCGATCATGCTCGGGAGTCTACTTGGCTCCTTCCGGAGCGGGGGCCACGCCCATCAGGACCTTCTGATCGACCTTTACTACAAGGCAGAAAAGGAAGACAATCATAAAAACAGTTTTTTCAAATTAATTTAATTACATAACAATTTAATTACATAACATCAGTGCATGTGTTATATAATATACCAAATTGGCATAATATTTTTCATCTCCAACTTACATTAAAAAAAAAAATTCTTTAAGGAAAAAAAATGCAAATAAGAAAGAAAAAGAAGCCAACTTTTCTTCCCAATGGCTTTTCATCTTAATTTTTGCTCTCCTTAATAAATATAAGAATTTCAGATACACTAGTTGGTTTTAAACATTCCTCATGTGTAGTAAAAGGGGAGAGAATCATTCAAAACCGTTCAGGAAACATCTTCGTACTTTTATTTTTGTTAGTTATTTTGCCTATGTTACTGAAATTTTAGTTTATGTGCTAAGAATGATCCTTATTTTTTATTTCATCGCATGGCCTTGATAATAACCAGTATTAATATTAATTTTACTCTTTCACACAACTCTACTTTTTAAAACAATTAAACACTTTAGTGTAAAGAGAGGGGCATTGAGGAGGGGACAGCCCCTTTCACATAAGGAATAATCTCTGTTCGTTTCAAGTTTTAATGTTGCTCCTTACTTGCAGTTAAATAAACTTGTTTTTTTATTCAATCTCATAAAGGAAACTTAAATTTCTTCACCATTACCATATACTCCTAGACTTAGCAACAAGCTTGGAAAAAGTTCATGGAAATATAATCTTTGCATTTCCTAGAAAACACTTTCAAGATTGAACATTGTTTCCAATTCAGGAAAAGACAAAACAAATCCCATTCTTTATAGTCACGTACAAAAAGTCCTGTATTCAATAGGTGAATTTTTCATTGGAAGAATCCGTCAATAGCTAGGAGACGGACTACACAAATATAAACCATCAATAGATAAATTGCTAAAATCTAAAAGAAAACGTACTGCTTTTGCTTATATAGTCTGCTTTTGAAAACCCAGTAAATTTAGTTTTTTATTTTATTTTTTTAGTTTCCGCAATGAATGGTTTGCCGCAAGTACATATTACCTTAAAACAAGAAACAATTCCATGGTATTTCTTGGTACCCCAGTTTCTCAGAAGTTTGATTGGAGCTTTAAATCCAATGGTAATTAGTGAAGATTATATATTGAGTGTCAGAAAGCTTTTTTAGGAACTTTTGAATAAGATTATCTTCAGGATTTGTACCGAAAATACATCTTAGTATGAGCATCTAGTAAAATTGCTTACGTGATTTAGATAGATTATTAAGTTTTGGGAAAGTCTCCTAGTCAATTCTTATAAATAATCCTCTACGTTTCCACTCATAAAATTTAAATTAAATGTGTTAGTCCTAATTAGTCCTAAAAAGTCCTAATTGTCTTATAAAGCGGGCAGTATCGTAGCCATACGGGGTTCAAATTCCGTAAGTGTGTAGTAGAGAGTCATTGCCCCCCCCCCCTCTCTGAAATGTTTTTTCGTATCGTAAAAAGGCAACAAAAATGAATTTAAACAAATTTTTGATGCATTTTTTACAGTTTTTTTTGCAAACTCTCCCCCACCAAAAAAAAAACTGAATATATTCTTGTTCCAGGAATATTGTAGGTCCTTGTTTGACTGATTCTATGTCAAACAGCAATCTGTGCAAAAAGATTTAGTTCGGCAACCTCAACATGCCATAAAAATTACAACTTGTACGCTTAGCCGTTCCTGAGATATGGCTGGTATACCCATTTGACAGCCTAGATGCCCATTGTGTCCTTTGATGTAGTTCAGCATCCTCCTTAATATTCCTTGAAAATTTCAACTTGATACCATTAGCCGTTTCTGAGATATTTCAGATGCGCCCTATTGACAGCTTGAATGCGCACAATGTCTTTGCCTTAGTTCAACATGCCCCTCAACATTCTCATGAACTTTCAACTTGAAAACCTTAGCCGTTCCAGGAGGAATTCAGGGACCTCCTTTGACAACGTGGATATGTTTGTCACAGGTCAAAGTTTGTAACTTGTTGCCCCTCCCACGGAGACTGTGGGGGAGTAAGTCGTCCCCAAAGACATAGTTAGAGTTCTTCAGGAATGAAAAAACTGTACAATTGATTAATGGACCTTTCGAATTCGACGTTCGACGCAACTAACAACGCCTTTTAATTCCACTTCTTCTATTTCTGTCTCAATTGAAGACAATCCTGAACCCTCTCCCTTCTTTGCTAAGTCCTTACCGAATATATCTTCTCTGTGTAAGTCTATCTACAATTCTTGTACTTCTCACTTTTTCGCTTATTCCTTCTTTTGACCCTTCTCGAATAAAGACGAGATTGAGCGTACAGACCCCCTTGGCTATATACCTTCCAAATCTTCTTTATGCACCGTGTGTCTATGATTTGTTTTACCTTTATGTGTTTCCCTCTTTCTCCTTCTTTCTATTCTTATCCAATCGTATTTGACGGAGGTGGGACTGAAACCAACCATGCCATATCCCCTCCTAATTTCATTTTACTGGTCTGATGTATATACGATTTTTCTCTTTTCTTTTTTCCTCAGTATTACGTTTTCCTTTGCTCCTGGAGGGTTTTGGACCCCCCCCCCTTGTCACATCCTTAGCTAGCAATACTTTTTTATTCAGGTGCATATACGGTTTATTCTATTTCTTCTGACAATTCTTTCCTTTCTTTCTTCCATTTTCTCTTCTTTCGGTTTTTACTACCGCTTTCTAAAGAAAGGCAAACTCTCATTTTGCTATGTCTCTGCCTAACTTCTCTTCCTTGTCTAGGTGTATCTATGATTTTTCTGCTGTTTTTTTTACCTTTCCTTCTATTTCCACTTTAGGAATCTCTTTGTTCCGGAAGGGGAGGTATGGATTCCCATGGCGACTCTCTTTGCTAATAAAAGTTCTTTGTCCAGGCGTATATACGATTTTCCTTCTTTTTTGTTGTTTTCCCTTTCTCTTTTTTTCCCTTCTTCACTCCCTTGTCCCAGAGAAGGGGGTTCTTCCTCCTTTACTATCTTTTTGACCCTTCTGGCACAAGCAGGTGAGGTGGAGTGGAATACCTAGTCCGAATCCCTGCCTAACACCACTTCTCTTGTGCAAGAATACACATGGGTTTCAATAGACCACAAATGCCACTTTAAGTTTAACTTGTTACACGACTTTGTTTCTGCTTGTTTTAGGCTTTAATAATACTTTACCACTCTTTGAATGGGAAGCTTGTTTTTGCTTAATGGCATAAAAAAGCTGCAATAATCCGCTAAAGTTATTCTTACAGTAGATGAAGACAATATGGTGGAATCCATAAATTGCGATAGAAAGTTGAGGCTCCTTGAATATCTTTCCCCCCATCTTCCACCGCCAACCCTTTTATAGAAATTTAGTTGCGTTTTAGTCCGATCAGCTTTAAACTTAAAGGTAAAAGTACTTTGGCTTATTATGATCTTAAAAAACGTGCACCCATTCTGTGAACATAACACGTAAGTACTCAGAAACTCTTTCAGCTTATGGGGTAAGTACCTTGAGCCGGAGGAATGGATCTTTAGTGGTGTATGTTACTTCCAAACCTCCTACCATCCGTGCAGAACGTAACCAGATGTGTTGGAAATTGGGTGGACACATTGCTACAGTCAAACTGCAGTTCAAACGTTTATTCATCCACACAATTTTCTGTTGTTTTTCTTCAGTTTTACATATTATGCGACATCTGTTTTTATTTGTTTTAGTGTTTAATATTGTTCTTTACTTTTCATTGGAAAACCATTTATTCATATTTTTCTTTTCAGTAATCACTCTAAAAAAGAGCTGTCCACGCGAAAAAGAAATAAGTTAATTGTCTAAGAAAACAGAGAAAAGGAATAAAAATGTAAATGAGCTATAATGTACTTATAATAATGTAATACTTTAATGTTAACAAACATTTTAAAATCATTTAATTAATTGTTTGATTACTTCGGATTATCATCTGAAAACGTTGATCCATACTCGTCGTCCACCCAATATCGTGGATAATTGAGAGTTTACTGGGTTGCCGAACGGTACAATTAAAAGAATACCACATAGAACTTACAACTCCATACAACTCCATGGCGTACTGATTTGCACCATCAGTACGTCAGCTTTAACTGAATTTTTATACTTTTGAATGTCTGTGGGTAATAAATATAATAATGATAATATTAATGATATCTTTTCAAAGCTGAAAGATTAACCATTCTCCGCTACACGGTCCAAATTTTAGAATAGTAATTCTTCCACCTGCCCTATAGTAAAAAATTGCCATTAGACACTCATTCAAGAATGGTAACTACTATTTCGTTTTATCTTAAAAGTAAAAGTATAATCCCTTTTTCGCATGGGTAGCACTGATGTCACAACGTATTTTTTGTTTTTGTCTCTTGTTGTTGTTGTTTTTTTGTTTTTTTTTTCGTTTTTCATCTACCAGGGCTAGCGGGTTACCAGAATATTATAGAGAGATATTTAATGGCTCATTCGAACGGAAATAAAATTTGCTAGTAACCTTTTGAAGTGACCAAAACGATCGGAGGGCTACCTTTAAAGTCATCCGAGATCAAAATTTTGAACTAGCCATATTTTTACCATTGTTAAATGGTCTAATAGGTATACTTTAAGTGATGACCTGGCCCTCCAAAGTCCCGGAAAAAAAATCTTCAAAATACGCAAATATGGTCTTAGAAAACCAGCAGAATAAATTGGATTCAGTTAGTAGATTTTTAGACTTTTAATCAGAATGTTAAGGGTGCCAGTCCCTAACGGACATTTTTTAAATCATGGTTTTGTGCCATATGATTATTTTTCTGATAATTAAACATTTTGTGAATGTGATGCACTTTTTTTAAACTTTTCAAGCATTTTCATTCAAAAGAGAATAGAGGTCATCCAGTTTTGTTGTTTGCAATTACATTCCTAGTGGATCACTAAATCCATACCCCGGCCCCTTACCACTTAGGGGTGGAGAAATGTAGGCATGTTGTCCTGGAATCACTCAAAGTTGCATATTAAAAGAAGGATTACTTCTTACTATGTTTAGTTATTGAAAATAGTTACTTATATTTATTAAGTAACAGACAGGATGAAACTATTTGCAATATATATAGAGAAATCATAGTAGGCCTAGTCAAAACCTATTTTCATTACACCTAACGTAAGAGTAACATTTTTATTCCAGGTCCAGGAATGTATCTACAAAAACACATACTCGTATTTTAGAAAGTATTCTTTCAAAGATTTTCATAATAATTTCTAATCTTTGAACTAAGAAATAGACCAGAGCTCCTAGATTATGAAATATAATTGAGGTGAAAAGCTCCTTAATCACATAGGGTATGTTGGTACTTAAAGGTAAGTTGCAGAAGTTTAAGTCCCCTTTAATTAAGAAGTTATCTTTGCTCATTCTGAAAAATTACAAGGATCAAATAATCAATGAAAAGTGCTTATTTTTGGCTAATATGCTAATTGACAATGCTCAGTACAAATGAAAACCAGGAAATACGAGTTACATTTAACAATTCCTGAAATTTTTTCAAAGATTTTCAAGATAATTTCTGTCTTTGAACTAAGAAATGGACCAGAGCTCCTTGAATTAGAAATGTAATTGAGGTGTAAAGCTCCTTAATCAAGTACATTATGTGGGTGCTTATAAGTAAGTTGCAGAAATTTAAGACCCCTTTAATTAAGAAGTTTTCTTTGCCCATTCTGCAAAATTATAAGAGTTAAGCAATAATAATTTTAAAAAGTTTGGTTTTAGCTAATGAGCTAATTGACAATGCTCAATACAAATGAAAACCAGGGAATAAGAGTTAGGTGTGACAAAATCTGGTCCTAAATTATGTTTCAGCATTGATTAGATAGTGGGAATACCTATGATTATTCAGTCACATGGCAAGGGGGATGACTGTCCCTAGACATGACCTCTAGGGCGGGGGGTGTCAACCTGACTTTTTTGTTAATACTATGATCTACTTATACTGTAGTAGCAATGGTGGGGAGGGATGCACAAAAACAAGATTGTGCCCATGCACTAAGAGGTCATGCCCTCTCATTGCATGGTCATGCCCTCTCATTGCTCTTTGCCACAGGTCAGCACTCTCTAAATACAAAAGCACTGACTGGGGGAGCTTCTATGCAGCTTGAGTATAGGTGCTGCTAGGCATCTAATTTTGTTTTTAAAGTAACGAAGAAACTAACGAAGAAACCTTTTTTTTTCGGGTTTTATGCATCGCCACTCACGACAAATGCCTACCCGTTCTAATATGCAAAGAAACTACGATAAAGATTACTAAACCTCTTGGAAATTTTTTTCCTCGTAAATTTAATCGTCTGACAATATTGAATGGACCAAGTCGATCCTCAAATTGGAACTTAAATCTTGTCCTACAAAATTAGATCGGAGACAAGAGAAATGGATTGGGAAAAGCTAATCTTCTTAATGGGATCAGAAAAGTAATTAAATATAGCACTTAATTGTTTACAGAGATATTCCCCGCTCTTGGCTTCAACAGAAGACGGATTTTCCACGAGCAGTAAGATTTCTCACCACCCCGTAAAAAAGGGCAATTAATAGACCGCTTCAGTTTTAATCCATTTTAAATTTGATTATAAGGGCCAGATATTTTAACAGGCCCAATCATAAATACACTAAGTAAATCTTACGTCGTCAACCGAAATAGCTTGATTTTCTCTTTGCTGCTTATAATTTAAATATTCAAACGAAGTAAATATTCAACTTTTATTTTCAGACATTGCAATTGGATCGAAATTGGATCGAAAGAAGGTTACGAAGACATAGACCATAGCACAGTTTCTTATACTTGCTGTAAGTGCACATGTGCTTCACAGTGTGCAGGCGCATTAGCCAAAAATAGCGAGATAGGACACTATGCTAAAGAGGTACGCGGACATCTTTGCCACCCTGAACAAGAACTTCAAACACCTGCCAAGTTTGGGAATCTTTAAAAAAAAATCGCAAAAATTTTTTTCTGAAAAAGAGAACATTACTATACAGTATTTGTATTTATTTATTACTTCCTTTACTTAACATAATTCACAGCGACAGTACCCACTATGCTGCTTGTCATTTACCTAGTAAAAAAGAGAACGTTACTATACAGTATTTGTATTTATTTACTACTACCTTTAGCTAACATAATTCACAGCGACAGTGCCCACTATGCTGCTTGTCATTTACAATTTTACTTTTAAAAGTTTTTAGTTTTGAGGTAATAGTTTAAAAAAAAATTCGGTTTCGAGGTTTTCGCTTAAAGTCTTGGCTTTAATGTTTTACTTTTCTGTTCTTAAGTATTAGTTTTAGAGTTTACTTATACAATTTTAGTTTTAAAGTTTTAATTTTAAAGGTTTTAGTTTTAAGGTTTAAGTCATTAAGTTTTTAGATTCAAACTATCAGTTTTGAAGTTTAGGTCTTAATTTTTTTTTTACAAGTTTTACCTTTGAAAGTTCTTCCAAAAGTTATAAATTCAAACTAAAACTTAAAAAAGAAGTTTTAAATTATCAGTTTTAAAGTTTAAGGCTTAGTCCTTTTTTTTTAATTTAAAACTTTGAATTTAATTTTTTTAGATTTAATATGTAACGTATAATTTAAAAGTTTGAGTTTTGTCAGTTTTATCTTTAAGGTTTTAGTTTAAATTTTTTTTTCTGGCTTTAAAATTTTCGTAATAGAATTTAATTTTGAAGTTTTAGTTTTAAAGTTTAGTTATACAATTATACTTATGAATTTCCAGTTTTAAAGGTTTTAGTTTTCACAGTATTGGTTTTGAGGTTTCAGTCACAAAGTTTTTGAATTCAAATTATTAGGTTTAAATTTTAGTTCTTTTTTTTACAAGTTTTACCTTTGAAAGTTTTTTCAAAAGTTTTAGTATTAAAAGCTTAGTTTTAAAAGTTTCGAAGTTTAGGCATTAGTTCTTTATTTTAAAAATTTTGAATTTGAATATTTTAGATTTAATACGAAATTATAGCTTTTAAAAGTCCTTGGTTTTAAGGTTTTAGCTTTAAAGTTTTAGTTTTAATGTTTTCATTTTTTTCTGTCTTTAAAATTTCCGTTATGAACTTTTAATTTCAAGTTTTGGTTTTGCTGCTTTAGTTTTAAGGTTCTACGAATAATTTTTTGTATTAAATTTTCCGTTTCAAAGTTCTAATTTTATAATTGTGTTGCGAGAGCAACATTTTGGTTTTGTCCCGTTTTTGTTTTGTTTTTTTTAAAGTTTGAACCTGACTATTTTGACTGTCTGTTTAACCTTGACTTTTTATAATTCAGACAACGTATTATAATGTCCGGTAATCGTAAGCAATTTTCTCGCAGAACTAACGAATAGTATTTATAGGTGGCACCTATTAATAACAAAATCAGGAGAATACTTGTTGGCGGTGACTACATTTATTTTAGAATTAGTAATGCTCAGGCTTTACATCAATTTGTTGCAGTTCTCGGAACGTTTTGATTGCAGTTCTCTGCAGTGTTTCTTTTTGTAAGTAGCTGTGCTTTGGGGCCTTTGCTTTGTGGGCGATCAAAAATAACACGGCAGCATTGTTTGCATGGAAAGGAGTATTTTCTCAGTATGTCAATTCAGCAATGTTACAGATTCTTGAATTCTAGTAAGTTTACAAGTCTACTAGGTCTAGTAAGTCTAGTACAATTCTACTAGGTTTACAAGTAACTACACTTAAAGTATAAGTCGAAATCATGTTTTTACCATTCGGTGTCTTAGTTTTGGCCTGCAAATATTAGTATTCATGTTCAAAGATACAATGTACAAGAGGGCTAGGAAGAGGAAGTTCCAGAGTAAGTTCTGTTTCTTCTTAGTGATTCTTTAAAAGTAAAACCCTTCGTCTACACTCAAAGGCACCCAAACTCATTAATTTGCTGGTATGGTTAGATTCTGGCTTCAGTCTAAAAGTATATGGAGCCATCTATTTTACTCATTTCAAGTTTTACGTGGAGTGGATTAAAGAAAATCTATGTTCTAAAGGCTATTGAGTTGTTTTCTTGACAAAAGAATGTAAATAGTACTAATTGACCAATTTTCTTTCCTTTTTTTCTGAATGGGTTTAGCTGTTTGCAGCGCTTTACATTAAAAAGAAAGTTCTTCTTTGTTTGTCTTCTTTTAAGCAAGTTAGTATGGATAGGTCCTTAAGATCAGAATAAGTACATAAAACCAAATGAGCCAGACTTACAGAATTGCCAGTAACATTTGTTCAGTCACAGGAATTGTTAAAACACGTAGTAGTAACACCCTAGTGGTCGAAAAAATACTAGAAGTACTCTAATTGTTTTAACGAAGATGAAAAATTAGCTAGGTTATGTTCTTTAATAGGTGCGCCGAATATTCGAACTTTTTCGTTTGGTACCTTTGGGGCAAATTTATCGCAAAGACACAGGTAAATTTTTTTTGTGCTATTTTGTCTTGTTTGTAAATCTGAGGAAAAAGTAAATTTTTTTTATAGTTCCTTTTTGATAATCCTTTTTGATTGACTCTTTTTTTCTCTATATACATTGTGACCGTTTTCTCTATAAACGTAAAAGCGTTTTAACGGTATTAAAGGATGGATGGACATGATTTATGGCTTAGGGAAACCTGAAACCACGGGAACCTTGTGCGATGCATGATATTTTTATTGATTAATTTTGACTTCGAGCCATTTTTGCTATACAATATGGCACTGCTGTTAAGATAAAATCTATCAAATGTGAATTGTTTTATTTAAGAAAAAGAGACTTAATTATGAATGACAAAGAAATTTAATATTTTTTTAAAGCTGAAATAGGATTTCAAATTTTCTTAATTACAGAAATTTGGTGTGCGTGAACAAGAAGTCCATAGTGCTCTCCTGAGTGGTGATCCGCACGAGCAGTTGGCTATTGCTTATCATTTAGTTATCGATAACAAAAGGATTGCTGATGAGGCAGCTAAGGCTCAAATTAAGGATTTTTACGTAGCTGGTAGTCCCCCACCAGTTGGGCCAAGTATACCGTATTCTCCTGATACTAGTTCATCATCACCAACATCCAGGCCGCATCCTGAACGTATTGCACGTAAGTTATAAGTCACCTACATTTAAATCTGTTTTCAATTTGATCCACTCACTTTGGTGTTTTATTGCTAATTTCAAATAATTTTGAAGTGACGGATTATAATTAAGCGAAAGATAGGCATTTAATGCCTCAGGTGTTTATGCTCTAGGATATATTTGCCTGACCCACAAAATGAGGGCCTCTTCTTACATATTTTACAATGCGGTGGTTCGCAATCTACGAAAACAAAACTGTCCCTCTTCCAGAAAAAGTTCCATATGGGGTTGCAACGACCTTGGGATCCTCAAATCCCCTAAAACTCTTGGAAGGCGAAAATCCTTTAAACAACATACCATCCCGCCCCTATTTGTACGAGACGCCAGCGTTGCCATGCCTACAAAATCTATGTTGTGTGCTGTGTAGATGAAATTTTATTTCGCTAGGATTACACTTTCGGAACGTGAAGGTTAAAGCTTTTATTGGCGATGAGGTGCGTTAATACGAGAAGAGGTTATAGCTTGTAGCGATAAAACAAGCTGCTCTGACTTGTCAGATCAGCCAAAACCGATGAAGCACTTTCTTCAGAGAAGAGACGATAACTTACAGCGATAAGAAAAAAGCGGCTCTGCCTCGTCAAACCAGCTAGAGCTAATTATGAGCTACAGCTGATAGCTATACGAAGACAGGAAGAAGTAGAAAGGGAAAAATGGAAAAGAAAGCTGTTGAGGTGATGGCCAACAAGAAGCAGAAGACAGTAGAGCTAGAGACAGATCCTTCGCGAAAAAAAGAGATGGTTAAGCAGGAGAAAGGAGTCGTTGATGCTCCTCTGAAAGATTGACGTGGATGTTTAGATGAAGAAAAGGATTTTCTTAATGTTGGCTTGGCTGAAAGCATGTAAGAATTAGCACTAAATGCTCATCAGGAATTGGAGAAAGGTCAGAAGCTGATTTGATTGAATTATTTTTTCTGAAGAGGAAATCAGAAGCGATTCATCGCCCATCGAAAAAAAAAACACTAATAAGCTGAAGTGTATTTTACCAGCGATTTTGTGTACCCAAACGCAAGTACTGTCTTACCAGTTACACATGCTAGTACTTTGACAAAGTTTCTCTCTTGAAAGTCTCTCTCTTGATCCCTTTTTTGCTCTTTCTCTCTCTCTACTATTCCTGAATTGGGGCAATGTAATTATCTATTTGTATCTTTATAGGAGTTTCTTCTTTGTCCGTTTATTTTTCTTCCTCATTTAACGAACTTCTTTTGGTATTAGGGAGGGCAAAGGACAATTATCCCTAAGGTTTTGAAAAATACCTGTTTTAGTATTTTTGTTGTAAAAAAAAATAAAAAAGACCCCCTCCCCTACATTTATAAATTAGGTTCCCTTTTGAAGAATCGCTGAGTTTGGAGTTGAAATTGGCAAAAAAAATTACAAAGTAAAATCCTCAGCTTATAACACAACAAGTTAAATAATAATAAAAAAAAAATAGTTCGTCAGGCAAAAAAAGCTACTGAAACTCAACAGGTTTTTTAAAACATTTACTGAATTTGGTCTTATTTCGAAATATAGTGCGGATGTACAGACCCAATCAAAAAACATTAAGTCTGGTAAAATTTTAAAAGCCACTGCAACAGTAGGTGAATTCATGCAAAACTGAAAAGTCGCAACAATGAGTATAGCGTAGTCCTGCTTAGCTATCTCCATCTTTTGTAGTAAATGGAATTTGATTATACTAGACAGTGGTACTCAAAAACAAAACAGAGTGAAATAAATCCTTGCAAAGACTGATTTTTGACGTGGATGTTTAGTATTTTATCGTGACGTTTAGTAAAAAACGTGTGACTGAAATAATTGCAAAAAACTTTCAGTACTACTTGAAGAGAGTATGATTAAAACCTAAGATAATCCCTAGCCTAGAGTCATGTTTTAGCCCCTGGTCCGGTCTATGTTGACAATTCCGATCAAAGAGGTTTATAAACTATTTGTCGGCAATACAAGTCACACCCGGAACATAATGATTTGTAGTAATTTCATGGATTTGTGGATAGTTCGGAAAAAGATTGAAGCAATTCAACATGGCCAAGTGTCGTGTTTCTAAAGAAGAAGATAGATCCAGTTGGAATAGAGTCCAAAAATTAAATAGGCTGGAAAATTGGAGTTTTTGTGCGACCACCAATAAATGTTTAATTTGGATACTTGATGCATTGAGGTAAAGTTGCCTGCCGTTCTGAGTAAACCAAGTTTAAGTTAGGGCTGACAATTCTACGCTCAAAAGATGGTAGTCTTGCATCCGAATGTTTTTGGTGATTTCTAGAGCACAGGGTAAAAGAATAAGTTTGAAAATTAATGTTAAGAAAACTAAGTTGCTTAGACTAGGAATAAATTGAGTGAAGGGTTGAATTTAGGTTAGCATAAGATCGATCAAGTGGAAGTAAACGTATCACAGTTCATATTATCGACTTACCAATAAAGTGAACATACCACTCGATGCCTTTTTTTATGCTCTTTAGGAATAAAATAATCGCTTCTATTGCAAATTCAAATTTAAGCACTTTTTGAGCTCTTAAAAATGACAAGTTTTCAATTGAAGTATGAGTTATTGGACGTTTTCCGACAAAATAATACTTCGTTTTCTCAGCACCATTTTCTCTGTCGTTATCGACAAAATAATACTACATTTTCTCAGTGCCAAAATTATTTATAATAAGGTTAGTTTAGATTAGGTCAAATAGTGCTGAAATTTGAATTTGCAATAGAAGCAATTATGGTATTCATAAAGAGCATAAGAAAAGGCATTGAGTGGTATGTTCACTTTATTGGTAAGTCAATAATATGAGAGTCATAAATTTACCAAAAATCCTTCAGATTGTGTAAAGTATAAATTTTTGGTAAATTTTCTGATTAACTTACTAATGAAATAAGTAAGAAATAGATGTAATTTTAAATCAGAATTTCATCCTGAATTAAAGTATTCACCCCTTCTAAGGCCCAAATTTATACCCTGAATTGTATATATGCAATGACTTTTCCATTATTTTGATAAAGTGTTAAATCAATTTGAAGAAAAGAGTGACTTCTGGAGAACTTTGTGCAGATACACAACTCAGGGTATATTTTCTATACATTAGAGGGGGAGGGGTAAAGTTCATTTCTGATGGAAATGAATGGTATAGGCTATTCTGTTTCAGGATGGAATTCTTGTTCTAAAGGTATGTCTTTTTCCTTAGTAATCTTGTTAGGCAGTTAAACAAAAACTACAATTTTTCAGCATATTAGACTATGAAGTAAGAATTGTTTTCTTGACATTTTTTCCTGCCCAATAGCGCCTCAAAACGGCACTTGTTGCTTCAGGTGTTCTTTTAGCGGTCATTGCTGTAGGGCTGTCTATTTATGCGTGGGTGGGGTGGACCCAGGCTAGACATGCGGTGGGCGAGCTGTCGACACTGACGAACCGGTTGTGGAGAGCCAATACCAGTTTGACGGAGACGAGCAATTCGTTAAACCAATCCACACTAGATCTGGAAGACGCCAACGCAGATCTGCAGAAGTCTGTGAAACAAATCTCAGACTACGCCAATTCCTTAACGGGGGCTACACACCAACTTCTTCAGAAATCTGAGGAGTTGCAGCGCCAAATGAATCTCTCGGAAACCAATCGGTTACTAGCCGAGACGAATTACGTCGAAGCGGAAAGGGCGAGAAAACGAACGCAGGCTGCGAACCTGTTGACGGAACAGAATCTATTTGAATCGTTTATCAATCGGGCAACGCTCTTGGCTCGGAGTGAAGCCTACGTGGACGCGCAGAACGGGCTCAGGGAGTCTCTTGAAATCGAACGGAACATTTCGCCTGGTCGAAGGGTCGTCCGGAATTGGTTGGCGCAGTATTCGGATTTGATGGGCTTACAACCCACGGAGATCTACGACGGGCAAGACGCTCCGCTGCGTGATCTCTGCCTGACTCCTGACGGCGATGGGCTAGTGGTTGCTGGGGAACAGGGGAAGCTCTTCTTTGTCGATTTGGGTTCCGGAGAAGCGACGGTTCGGAACGAACACACGGACACGGCAACTCAAGTGGTTGCTCATCCCAACAAGAAGCTCATCGTATCGGGCGGCATTCGCAGCGGCGCCGATGTGGCGAAGTGCTTGGCCTTAGGGGCAGACGCGGTGTCCATAGGCAGCGCTGCATTGGTCGCAATCGGTGACAACGACCCAGTGTGGGAAGCCGACTACCAGGCCCTTGGCAGTACGGCCGGTGCCTATGACGACTGGCACGAGGGCCAGGATCCAGCGGGAATCACAACCCAAGACCCGGACCTGGCAAAGCGTCTCGATCCCGAGTTGGCCGGATGGTATCTAAGCTGTGCACCGCAGGTTTTCAAACTAACTATTATCTTACAAATATTCTTTTACTCCCGTTACCCGCTTAAGCTGTTCGCCTATTGGCTGCGTACAGGAACGAGAATTAACTCCCAGCACACAGAGCAGTTGACACAGACAGAGCATCCAGCTGCCCAAGTTGTACAAACAGAGTGGACATATGTAATAAATTTTTATTATTGTGGAATGTCATACTATTGGTTTCAAACTAACCATTATCTTGAAAAACATTCCTTTACTCCGATTACCCGCTTAAGCAGTCGTCTACTGGCTGCCTATAGAAACGGGAGGAGTGATTAAAACACTGCAAAATCCTCTAATAAATTTACAATATCGTTTTATTTTTTCTAGATTAAAACATCATTTAATAAATAAATTAATTAAATGGTTTGATACCGCGATTCAAGTTTAATGTAATAATCAAAGGCTGGGGACTCATCTTCCATGATATCCTTAATGATTGATTCTTAGACTGAAGACATTCTGCATAGACAATGTTTGAAACACACCATTTACGTTTAACCATGCTTCCAAAGTAACAAAATTCCCTGTAAGTTTTTGTCTGCCCACTTCATTCATCTTTCAGTATTAACTCACACACTTCTGGTTTCAGACTAACGGATATCCTCACAGAAAATTACATTACTCCGGGTACCCGTTTGAGCTGTTCGCCTATTGGCTCGCTAGACAGACGGAGTAGTTTAAATGAGTATTCTATGTTGTAAAAAATATGTGATAAGCTTAGAATTCAGAAAAAAATATTTCAATACGAAAATCATAACATTCAAGTTTTTGTATACATTTTTAAGGGGTGAATACCTAACATTATGCGTGTATAATCACTTAGGACAAATAAATTTGTAATCATATTTAAAGTAGCCTTAACATTATATTCACGAGCTCTCAGTAAAATAAAAAAGATTATATGAAATCCACACGACATTGTAAAAGTACCTTGTATCTGTTTTCTATTTTGAGTTATTATAGAACATTTTTTTTCTATGTTTAGGTTGAAGAGGAGGTCTCTCTGCTTGTTTACGATTTATGGGTAGGAATCACAATGATGTTTGTGTAATTAGTCCACAAACGATCAGCAGGCATCTTAACTGGTTGTCCCAAACCGTGTCCCCCGTCTTCCATTAACAAATTCGATTCTGTCGAGTCTACTGTACTTCAGGGCCGTGGGGCAAGTAGTGGATCTCAATACAAGATCTCGATTAAACAGCAATGGTTGATCGTCTTCCCTGCATCATATTACAATGACTTGAACGCAATATCGATGCTTTGGTCCCGGGAGGGGAAATCTTGCTCGTGACTCATTCTTGAGTACTGACGTCATCGTTTGACCGATTCTTGCGATCGAGAAAGCCATCAAGAACTCGTTCACTTGCAACCCCTCAGTCACTTGCTTGCGCTGCGTGCTAGTACGTTGCGAGTTGGAAAGGCTGACTTCACTGATTCGTAGTCCCGATGGTGTCTCCGAATGCGTGAAGCTCCAAACTACGTTGACAAACAGGCCTTCGGGCGACGGCGAGAGTTTGTCTTTGAATGCGGCAACGGAAGGGTCTAGCTCGAAATCGGGAAGATCGGCGCTGGCAACAAAGTTGCCTGAAGAGTCTCGCTCGACGGTGCACTTGGTGCGAAACTTTCCTGCGTAGTCTCCCTTCCCGTAGGCGACTTCAATCCCGAAATAGATGTCAGTCTCAACTTCCATTTTTCCACGAATCTCAAAGTGCGAATCGGAATTCAATTGCACCGGAGTGGCTTCATCGTTGCGGACTCCTAGACCTAGCAAGTAAAGGACTACGTGAGGAGCTTCCTTCGGGTTGTAGGCTACGGCTCTCAGTAAGGGAGGATCTGTGTCAGTAGCAGCCAGCCACTTGCCGAAGGTTTCGTCGGGCCCTTGATCGATGCGACTTTTCCACTGGTGGACGATGCCTGTTATCTGCCTGCGTTCTAATTCCTGGTCGGCTGCGGCAATCACCCGGTGGTTGGCGGGTACATCAATCTCCATGCCATCACATAAGGGACAGGTTGGGGGACAGCCATCTTGTGCTTCCGCACACGCTTCCAGCTTACCCTCCCCAGGTTTCTCCAGGTACTCATTTAGAGCTGGGTTAAACCTGGCTGAGCTTACAGAGTCACGCCACTGAATAATAATTCAAGCGCAAAATGGAAATAAGCCACTGCACAAAAAAAAAACGAGCAGCAATTACAATAAAAAATCAAATCAAACATAAAACAAACAGGAATTAAGCAAAGCACGAAAAAAAGGCCTGAAAGTCATTTGTGTTTTATCTGAATTAATTTCTATTTCAATCTGTTTGTTTTTATTTGTTATAACATCAACGAAGAGAAAGAAAATCACCATAATAACCAAAAGTACTGAAAAGAACTAATGAATGTATGTTGACAGTTAAGTATTCCTATTAGTTGATTATATTCATTCTTGAAAGTTTTAGCAGTTCTGGATCATTAGCTTTATAAAAGAAAAAAATAAATGATTTTCTTCTATAAACTTACACAAACTGATAAAGCTTGTGTTCAATAAGTAACAAAATATCAATACGAGGTTAAAATCATCCATCCCCATTCAGGCAGGAAGAATTTACTTTAAACAATATTTTTTGTCAAGTGTCGTGTTTCGTTTTTGTAATTTTTTTCGTTTCGTTTTTAATTACAACAATAAGAAGCTTTTCTAAAACTACTAAAAAACTTTAGTGTGAAGAGCGAGGTGTTGAGGAGGGAGCAATCCCTTTCATATACGTAATATTTTCTGTTCGTTTTTAGTTTTAATTGTGCTCCTTACTTTCCGTTGAAAAAAATTTCTTTATATTTAATTTCATGTTAAGCAGTATTGTTCTAGCAGGTATTTACGCAGGAATCTATTTTGGAGTATGCACAAAAATTCTTGTGGGGAGGGAGTAGAAAAAGACTTCAAAGTTATTGATCTACAGGAAAAATTAAAAAGATACATGAGAAGTCACCATTCCCGGGACGAAGCCCGTGCGTGAGGTCCGCCGCACTGCGTACCTGCCCGGGGTGAGCGAATACCCCTGACAGAACCAGATATCGGAGTTCAGGATTTTCGGCAGGAAAAAGTCTTTCTGCTCCTGGGTGCCAAACTTCATGATCACCGGAGACACCATGGTGATGCCGAACGGCATAACATTGGGCGCACCGACGCGGGCGCGCTCCAGATCGAAGATATAACTCTGCGTCGGCGAGAAGGCCGCTCCGCCGAACTCTTTCGGCCAGTTGGTTGCAGCCCAACCTTTTTCCGCCAATCGCTTCTGCCATCCAACGTGGTCTTCTTTGGAGATTTTGCCGAGCGCACTCTTGGCCTGCTTATCGCGCATTTCCTGCGGCCAGGCATCTTCCAGCCAGGTTCGCACTTCGCTTTGAAATTCTCTATCCGCGTCGCTAAATGAAATGTCCAAGAAAATATCCTAACTGTTAACTAACAAAACCCGCCTATTTTAACTTGAGCGAGCGGTCTCCACCAACGACTTACCCACAACTCGAATGGCGAGCGTTTCCTCCGCTCCCTCGAAGATAGACAGTACCCTGGCATCGGCGAAATAACGGCTGACATCGGTCTCTTCCGCATATCCCAACCCGCCATAAAGTTGTACCGCCTCTCTTGTGACCCATTCCGCAGCACGACAAGCGAGCAGCTTGACGAGGCTGGCCTCCATCGCCCCTTCACCCTCATCCATCAGTTTGGCCACCGCCTGGGTGAAGGCTTTACACGCGAGTATCAAACTTCCCATCCGCGCTATTTTGGCTGAAGACACCGGGTATTCTGCGACGGGCTTGCCAAACACCTGGCGGCTTTTCGCATAAGCGGAAGAAGATTCAAACGCGGCGCGCATTAAACCGCACGCGCGGGCGGCGGTCTGCAGTCTCCCGCCCATAAAGCCCCGCATGGTGAAGTAGAAACCCTTGCCCTCGCCCGCTTCCTCGCCGATCAGATCGGCATCCGGCACGAAGTAGTTGTCATAAAACATCTCATAGGAGTGCATCCCGCGATAACCCAGTGTCGCAATTGCACGCCCACTGACGGATCCCCCTTCACGTTCCTTGATTACTGGTATTCTACTTTTACAGGTGTACTTGCAGGCTTGCAAGTTGCTGCAAACGCATTTAGACGACGTGGCGTGGAGCTCTTTTTAAATGGAGTAGCAAGAAAATGGAGTAATCCAGCTCAGTCATCCAGCCATAAAATAGAGTTATCCTGAAGAAATGGAATTTTGACCGGTTCCGTTAATAAATATGCATAACAATGTGTGCTAACAATTGTAATTACAAAGAGAAAGGTGGAGTATACTCAAGTCTAGACCATAGAACACAAAGACATGATTTGCATGATGAAATTGAAGGTAAACAAGACGCCAGTGATGGGCCTAGCATATTCTTCAAGTCCTCAATAAGTACGAAAAAATAGACGATGAAGCCAAAAAAAATGGTTAATCCAACTACTGTACAGCTATCATATACTATATTAAATTTAATGTAATAAATGTGTAAAATTTTAGGAAAACATTTATTTCGTATCAAGCAAGTTGAACCTCCATTGTTGTTCTACCTATGGCTCCGTCGCAAGAATAAAGAGTAATTTCAGAGTTTAACTATAAATTCGTGAAAACCCGCGATCATTTTCGAAAATATCTCATTTCAATTTAGTCAAGCGATTTTCCTCGTAATTTAGAGAACAAACTTGTTTTTCATCTCGCACTTGCACTACTGTGTGTTTGAAAACAAAAATTTAAGAGACGGCATCCAGTTTCAGCTCCGTGTTTAGATTTAAAAAATAACTAGTACTCGATCTGTCACAAAAACGAATCATTTGCGATGCGAAATAGAAAGAACATAATCTTGAGTGTTTGCTCAAAACCATGTTAATACGCTGAATTCTTGCTTCAAATGCTTTTCTCAATTTCGTGCTCCCTGGGAACTTGTGATAAGAGATTTTGTCACTGGTGGCCTCTGCAGCAGCGCTAACCTTTGGAGTACATCCGTAAGCAACACAGTAAGGCATATCGAAATATCTTTTATTTACAGTATATTTACATGTTTTTTTTATATGAAAAAGAACTTGGCTCGGATCGATTCCAGGACTCACCGCCATCGTCACTGTAGGCTACGACGACTCGCCACTGGCGCGAGCGTTTTCCGTCGGTGATGATCGGCAGCGTTCCCCACAGCCCCGTGACGATTCGACCTTGGTGCGGCCCCTTGCTCAGCTGGATCATCGCACCGGGGGTGTTTGCGTTGAGCAGTTGGGGATGCTTGACTTGCCGGCTGATGTCAACTGGTTGCGACCACGTCAGGCCGTCATCATCACTATGGCAAATCATTGTTGAAATATTGGCATCCGGGTCGTCGTAGCCGAGGTCCGCCATTTTGATCCAGCCCGAATCACGAGCATGCCGCCCATAGGGAAACCGTGCGAACATCAATAAGATGCGGCCGTTTTCCAGTTGGACGGTCAATGGATCGTTGATCGAATTCATGCCGTCTTCGTGAGCGACGGTCTCGTCGCTCCACGTTTTTCCGTCATCAGTGCAGCGTTTTACAACGATGTCATTCTGGGCATGATCATGCAGCCCAAGACGCCGCTCGCAGAATGCAAGGATGCTTCCTTTTTTTGTGACCATGGCACTGAAAGTGTTTTTGTTCCAGATAAACATATACATATAGTTGCACATAAACTACTAGGAAGTAGGATTACCGGAGCTTTTTATAGGCAGGGGAGAGGGGTACCTGAAGTTTTAATAACCATATCTTCAGCCCTAAATTCCCTCTAAACTATTACCGAGCCTTCAGCTAATGGAAGAGAGGAGGGTAGAATTCCCTTCATTTAACCTTCCTTCATTCCGATTATTTATGGATAAGTCCGTAATGCAGGTGCTGTTGGGTGACAGTCCCCCTCCTATAAGAAAACCATTTTTGTTTGGTGTAAAAAATAACCTTTGTGTGCTTCCCTGCACAGAAGAAATAGTGGAGAAAGGCGTCCCCAATAAAAAAAAAAAAATCCAATTTCCAAAAAAAAAACAACAACAAAATACAAATGCAAGTACACATTTGATAGTTTGCTTCAAACAATAAGATTTTTAGCTACACAGAAATATTTTTGATATATGCCAATTCTTGGTGAGACATGTGTATGAAAAAGCCCACAATTTAAGGAATTTGTCATTAAAGTTTCTTATATTTAATTGTCAGCATTCCAAATATAAAGCACGGGACACGCGTCTTTTAATAAGGCGGACTAAAATCTTTCCTCTCATAGTGATTGGGCAAATTTTTTACCATACCTACTACAAATAATTTGGTTTTGCCAATGAAGAAGCCATTTTAATTAACGTTTCTTCGGGGGTTCAGTATCGAAATCACTGTGAGAGTCCATCCAAGCTATTACTAAAACATTGTGTAACATCATGTTCTAAAATATTTTCATATAAAGTCATTTAAACGAAAGTTAAAGAAGAAAAGATCCAGATTAAATTCCATTTATAGTATATGATATTATCATGCACAAATAATCCAAAGCTGTGTGAGAGGGGGCAATAGATTTTGCCCCTTCTCGCCATTATTACCATAATTTAAATAAATCATAGTGTTGAAAAAAAAAAACAGCCTGGCACCCATTAGATTCTGCTCCCTGGGGAAACCGGCCCCTCTTGTCCCAACCCCTAGCTACACCACTGATTAGGTGCAATGCCTGGTGATAATCGATCAATAACTTTTTTCTGTACTTCGTTCTCTTCAAAAAATAAGGAAATTGAGGATGTATTGCATATTCCGCTAGATGACGGACCTGATAAGGCTGCACTACACCCACAAAATTTATTGCAACTGCATAAAAACAATAGTGAAGAATATACTTTTGCTCAACCATAGTGCTCCAGCTTGGTGTGCTTTCGTTGTCACTCTTTAATTGCTCGTATTTACAAAGTCATTACTAATATAATGTTCTTTAGAAGTGAACTTCATCCGACGAATCCAATCCAGTATAAGGTTGAACCTTATATTATTTTACTTTATTATTTTAATTGTACAATATACATTGAACTCTTATGTCTTTGAGGACGACTTAATCCCCCACAGTCCTCGTGGGAGAGGCTGCAAGTTACAAACTTTGACGAGAGACCGACAAGGTCGAGGCCTTGCACCTCGCGCGCACCGCCGGCGGCTAAGTGATCTACCAGCTCGGCAAGACCGGCGAGGTCCGCGCCGACGAGCCGGTCACCGTGACCTTCCAGCACGAGGACTACACCGACTCCTACAACGTGATCCTGCAGACCGACGCCGACGGGCGCATCGACCTCGGCCAGCTCCCCGGGATCCTGACCGTCAAGGCGGCGAGCCGCGATCTGCATTCCGGCCATTTCGGCGGCACCGCGGCCAATCCGATCCACATTCTGACAAAAGCGCTCGGCGCCATTCACGATGATACAGGCCGCGTCACCATCCCGCATTTTTACGACGGCGTGGCCGAAACGCCGGACGACATCAAAACCATGTGGGAGGGGCTCGGTCGCACAGCGGAGAATTTTCTCGGCGAGATCGGCCTGTCGATCCCGTCGGGTGAAAGCGGCCGGTCGGTTCTTGAACAGACCTGGGCGCGGCCAACCGCGGAGGTCAACGGCATCACCGGCGGTTACACCGGCGAAGGCTTCAAGACGGTGATCCCCGCAGAGGCCTCGGCCAAAGTGTCGTTTCGGCTTGTTGGCGACCAGGACCCGCATGCGGTGCGGGCCAATTTCCGCGAATTCGTGCGCGCCCGCATTCCGGCCGACTGCTCGGTGGAGTTTGCCGAACATGGCACATCGGGCGCCATTCGCTTGCCGTTCGATTCTCCGGCGCTGGCCAAGGCCAGCGCGGCGCTCGAGGCCGAATGGAGCAAGCCGGCCGCGATCATCGGTATGGGCGGCTCGATCCCCATCGTCGGCGACTTCCAGTCGAAGCTCGGCATGGATTCGCTGCTAGTCGGCTTTGCGTTGGAGGACGACTGCATTCACTCCCCCAACGAAAAATACGACCTGCGGTCCTTTCACAAGGGCATGCGCTCCTGGGTGCGTATCATGAACGCACTGGCCGACTGATGGTGATTCATGCCACTCGCTCGGCGCGGATCACCGCGCCGGCCAGGTGTCCCTGCCGCAGCACGTCATTCTGTCCGACATTTTTGATCTGCAAATTGGATTAATCGATTAAAAAGAAGGCAATTCCAGTTCAAGATCAAAGAGCGCTGATGAAAACCAACCCTGCGAACGAAAATCGTCGTTGTTCTCTTTCAACCCCAGCCAAGCAGACGCAAACTGCTGGACATTGGAATCGCCGTGACTTTAGTAAATTGGCAGGGATTCCGCTTTTGGGGATGGCCGTCAATTCGTTTGCCGGCAATTCTTCCGAGGGTGGTGTTGCAAACGCTTCGGGAGACGATGAGCAGTTTGTTTCAATGCCTACTTATTCAATCGAGCCGGTGGTTGGTGACGGGCGATGGATCGCGAAAGAGCCTCCGAAGGAACCGGTTGGAAACTACGATACACGAGATTACGAAGTCTCGATCGGTATTCGAGCCGAAGGAACGGGAGCCTGCCCTCGTTTTGCGGCGTCAACTGTCTCACCCGTGCAAATGCCTGAACAACAGATCGACTCTGTCAAAATAGAAAAGCTGGGATGTCAGGCAGAATTGCAGCCGCTGACCAACGAGGTCGCCCGGCTATACGTTTTGACTTCCCTTTCGAAAGGCCAAGTCATCGAGGCAATCGCCAAATATCATTTCAAAATCTCGAAAGTCTTTCATGGATTCTCCAAAGAGAATCTTGCCGTCGAAGGGAAGTACCATCGTCGGTACTTCGGGCAATGGATGGGCAACAGCCCGGGGATTCAATCGAGCTCCCGCGCTGTCAAAGCGATTTCCAGGAAGTTGACCGAAGGTGTTGAACATCCGTTCGACTGGGCGAAACGTTTTCAGGAATGGGTTTTCGAAAACATCAAAGGACGCCCCATGAATTACACCAGCGTCGACAGAGCGATCAAAAACAAAGTTGGCGATTGTGAAGAAAGGGCAGGGGTGTTTGTCGCGCTTTGCCGTAGCATGGGAATTCCCGCTCGCCTGGTTTGGGTCCCCAATCACGCTTGGGCTGAATTCTGTTTGTTTGACAATTCTGGAAAACCACGCTGGATTCCAGCCAAAAAAATTGCTCGTTGGAGGATTTATTTCACGGTCTGCAGTTTTTCACGTCTAACCATACCAATAGGCCAATATCACATCTTCTGGTCCCTTTCCCTTAAATAACATCTTTAAAAAAAAACATAAAATTTCGTGGTTTATTATTCCAATATACCTATGAATTCCTTGAACAAAATATTTAAAAAAGATATACCACAAAAGAGACAATATGGGAAAGCTAAAACCAACAAAACTTTTGTTTTTTAATTTTAATTCGAATCTCTTTCAGTACAGTTTTCAACTGATAGATCTAAGTATTGGCAGAGATATTCGAATAAATAAAAAAAACGAAAAGATCAAAAGGGGATAAGCTGCCAAGGGGGAATCGACAGATATCGCACGGATAGGTTGGGTTTTCTTGTATTATCTGTTGTCCCAATATTCGATGGAAAAGAATTCCCATATATCTATTTACTATTCCCATATTTATTGCTTATTTTGCATATGCTTATAAACAAAGAGGACAGCATACTAGACAAACTATATTAAAGATGTACGTAACTTTCCTGTGATATATGTATATGTAAGAAATTTCCTATATGCCTAGTTCCTACCGCCATTTTTATTTTCTACGTCCCAACTTATTTCCTATTTCCTACTGTCATATTTCCTGTTTCTTACTATTTCTATGTGTAAAGAAGTCAAGCTGCAGTCTAGTAAAGAACAAACCACGGCCCAAAGCAACCAAAAATTTGAAAAATATTTTTGAAAAAAAATATGTCCAGTGAGATTGAATTGTCATTTAAAGCCGATTCAGGAATGGTAACAATGATTTCAATTCATCTTAATGGAAAAGTTTATTGCGAAAACAATTCTATGTGAATTTCGAATGATAGCCTAAAAACTTCCGAAATAGGGTCGGATCGAAATGAAAACTATATAAGTGAAATCGATAGAAAAATCGATCGAAACTAAAATTACAGAAATTGCCATTGTCGAAAACCCCATACATGGCTGCCCCCCCTTCACCTTGAATATCAAGGAAGGCGAGTACCCTCTCGGATCTGGTAAAATGGGGGGGGGGAGAGTCAAGAAGGTCCATAAAGAAATAAAAAATAGAAATATATATCTATGTTCTAGACCATTTCAAGGTAAAGGATGAGATGTAAAATCATGATCTAAAGCAGCAAGTCTATAGAAAAGAAGAATCTGACAAGGGATTTTGTTTTTTTTTTACCAAAGACATTTTTGTAATAGCTTTTTTGTTCTTTTTTTTCTAAGAAGTTTTGTCGTCGTACCCCAGGATATCCAGGGTATCAGGGTAACAGTGTATCTGGTAAAAATCGGGAAAGTGGAAGAAAGAAAAAAACAAGTCAGAATCCACTCCCCACATTCAATGTGCACTTACAATCACAACACAAAAGCAGAGTAATGTTTTGAGCCAGAAATATGTCTTTGCAGGTACATGTTCAATTAAATTGGTTCTATCACAGTAGAAAAATATCTCAAGCCTGACCTAGATTATTTCTGTCAAAGCAGATAAGCTAACCCCAAGTCCAGTTCTGGAATCAGGTATGTCTACTACCAATTTGCAGCGTATTTTATGGAGTGGCACTGAGGTAATAGAATGTGATGTCATTTATGCATGTGTTGTGTGCTATTGTGTGGCATCTTGTGCAATGGCTGCCACTATGGTGGATGAGCTATGTGTGGTTTAGGGTCAGTGGTGAGCTCTGGTTGTGAAGTGGTGAGTGGATGAGCTATGCTATGATGGGGATGAGTTATGGTATGTCAATTGGTGAGTGGAGGAGTTGTGGTATAGTGAATGGTGACAGGTGAGTTATGGTAGGGTAAGTGGGGAGTGGATGAGCAAAGGTATGGTGGTTGATGAGTTGTGGTATGGTGAGTGGTGAGAGGTGAGTATGGCATGGTGAGTGGATGAATAAGGTGTGGTGGTTGGTGAGTGAGTGCTATGGTGAGTGGTGCGTGGTGATAGGATGAGCTAAGGTAGGTAGTTGGTGAGTTTTGATATGGTGTGTGGTGAGTGGTGCGTGGATGAGCTAAGGTATGCGGCGGAGAGCTGGGGATTGAGGGCGATCTTTGCCGACTCGCCAGGTGCCGCACTGCCACTACCTGTGGTCACGCGCCCGCGCTGACCGCCGTTGCCGTCGGCGATGATGAGCTCGCCCTGAACGGTGACCGCGCCACCATCATCGATGTTGAGTTCGCCGCCTTCGATCATCAGGCCATTGCCAACCGTGATGCCGGCGCCGCCCAGCAGGCCTCCGTCTCTTACGGTTACGGGCCCCGTGAAAGACTGACCACCATGAAAAAGCGCTTCGCCGGTGGCTTCGAGCAACGTGAGCGTTTCAAATTCTGATTGCGGTACGAACGCTTCGACGCGAGTCTGGTCACCGCTGTTCTGTCCGACTTGGGTGACCGACAACGGAAAGAAGAACTCACCGTCAAGGGCCTCCCAGTTGCCGCCGGTGAGCACGCCGGCGATGTCCAGGTTAGAGACGATGGACTGAAGCACCAGATTGCCACGCGTCAAACGCACCGTGCCCATCGTAGCTGGCGTCGGATTAGGGTTTTCAAAGGTCGTTTGCACAAACAGGTTGTCCGTGTTGTTGGCGCTGTCCACCTCAAACAAGCCACCCTGGTTGGTGATGGAGCCCGTGCCCAGGTAACGCACATTGTTGCCGGCCATCCGAATGAGTCCGTTCTCATTGGCATTCAGCAGCTGGTTGCCGGCTTGCAAGGTCAAGTTGGCGGTCTGCTCCACGACGCCGGTGTTACTAATGACAATCGCATTGCCATTCACGGTTTTTAATACTTTACCATTAAATATTTTCGCAGGACCTGTGACTACAATTGCATTGCCATTCACGGTGTTTAATACTTTTCCATTAAATATTTTCGCAGGACCTGTAAGTGTTGGAGGGATTGAATCATAGTTTTTCCAAATTCCTAGCTGTTTCTCTTTAGCCTGTTGTTCAGCGGCTCTCAACCTTTCTGGTCCTCCAGTGACAGTCACGAGAGACCAGTCAACACATCGAGCTAAGCCTTTGCTTAAAAGAAGTTAATAAAATAGTCTAAATCGAAAGTTCTAGTTACCTGTTTAAGAATCATCAAAAGTGATCGTAGGGCATATACCCGCTCCCACGCTCAAATCCTGTCTGTTTTCCCCAAATACGTCTAATCAAAATTTTGAGATAATCATTTGTTTGAAATGATCCAATCATTAGATGACAAACACTTCAGGGTCAACAAAACCCCCCAAAACCCTGGGACGGGTTGTAACTTACGCCACGGGGGAATATAAGGTTTTTATGGAAGAACTAGTCGTATAAACTTCTTAGAGGACTCGAATGAGTATAAAATGAAAGTTCTAGTTCCCTTCTTAAGAGCCAAAAGCGATCCAATGGCAACTAGCCTCCCACACCAGCCCTAAGGCCATGATGCTCAAATGCTTTATTCTCTTTTTCCCAGAGGCACTTTATGTGGAATGGATGGTCGTAAAAACTTCGGAGTTGGCTCTTTCAATTGAAAATCAAAGTTTATAGTGCTCTTGTTAAGAGTCAAAAGTTTACGGAGGGCAAATAGCCCCCCCACGCCTTTTTCACTAAATTAATGCGATAAAAATTGAAAAATACCTTCAAAGATGAGGTAAAAAAAAACTCCTCGATAAAACCCCAAAGGCTCAGGAGTTACCATTGTAAGTTATGCTCTAGGAGCATATACCATTCAAGTGGAAGGACTGCTCTTTCAAACTTCCGAGAGGGTTCTTTTAGTCGGAAATTGAAAATTCTAGCTCACTTCTAATGAGTCAAAATAAGTCAGACGTCAACTAGCCATCCCCCATGCCTTTCCCCCCCCAAATCCATCTGATAAATAATTTGGGATAGCCAATTTATTGAAAATAGTTCAAATATCAGGTCACAAAAACTCCGGGGTCGAGAAAAGCCCTCCGAGCCCAGTGGCACGTGTTTTAAGTTATAAACCAGGGCATATGAGGTTTTTATGCAAGAGGGGGTCATATAACAGCTTCAGAGGCAGCTCATTTAATTGGAAATTGAAATTCTCAGTTACCGTTTTAAGAGTCAAAAGTGATGGGATAGCATACCTTTGTAGGACTGTAAAATCACTTTGCGCAAAACCTTTTGAATAAACCTAAACTAGCTCAATTCGATCAGTGATATATAGAATTAACTTAAATCTCTTTTTGAGCACCCCGTCTTCAATAGAATTCTTTTTACAGATCAAAATGTGACATTGCTGATATCCATTAACAAAAGGATAAGCATATCCAATGTAAAACCGGATACTTAACCATCACCTTTGTAGGACTGTAAAATCACTTTGCGCAAAACCTTTTGAACAAATCTAAACTATTTCATTTCGATTACTGATATATAGAAGTAACTTAAATCTCTTTTTGAGCACCCGTTTTCAATAGAATTCTTTTTACAGATCAAAATGTGACATTGCTGATATCCATTAATAAAGAGGTACGTATATTCATTATAAAACCGGATACTTAACCATTACCTTTGTAGGACTGTAAAATCACTTTGCGCAAAACCTTTTGAATAAACCTAAACTAGCTCAATTCCATTACTGATATATAGAATTAACTTAAATCTCTTTTTGAGCACCCCGTCTTCAATAGAATTCTTTTTACAGATCAAAATGTGACATTGCTGATATCCATTAACAAAAGGATAAGCATATCCAATGTAAAACCGGATACTTAACCATCACCTTTGTAGGACTGTAAAATCACTTTGCGCAAAACCTTTTGAACAAATCTAAACTATTTCATTTCGATTACTGATATATAGAAGTAACTTAAATCTCTTTTTGAGCACCCGTTTTCAATAGAATTCTTTTTACAAATCAAAATGTGTCATTGCTGATATCCATTAATAAAGAGATAAGTATATCCAATATAAAACCGGATACTTAACCATCACCCTTGTAGGACTGTAAAATCACTTTGCGCAAAAACTCTTGAATAAACCTAAACTAGCTGAATTCGATTACTGATATATAGAAGTAACTTAAATCTCTTTTTGAGCACCCCGTTTTCAATAGAATTCTTTTTACAAATCAAAATGTGTCATTGCTGATATCCATTAATAAAGAGTTACCATTTGCAATCATAAAATAGTCTAATATCTTCATTTTTTCAACATACGTAGCTATTACCCTCGAAAACTAAAAGTTTTGACATAGGAAAAGAGCCTTTAATCACATTCTATGATCATGCGATGCTGTGGTTGGATGGACGCTTGCTAATTGATGATTGGTTTGAGCACGCGGCAAATCAAACCTCCGCTCTCGTGAACCTGGAAGCAGGGCGAAAATACCATATTCGAGTCGACTACATCGAGGGTCGTGGCCACGCGATGGCGAGCTTGGGCTGGAGTAGCCCGTCTATCCGGAGACAGGTGATCCCGCAATCCCAACTATATTCTCAGCTCGAAGACATCGATGGCAACCAACTGCCGGATGCGTGGGAACGGGCCTTTGCCATCGAACCCGGTCAGGCTTTGAGGAGTGATTTTCGTGACGCCGTCTTGGCTGCCCGTCCTTCCCGAGGTCCCACCGAGGATCCCTTGGCTGATGCAACGGCCGAACAGGTGCTGCGAGAAGCTTACCAGAAAGGGCGACATCCCGGCGGTCAATCCGGTCGAACCAAAACAGTCCCCCAATCACGAGGGTGGGTAAGCCTAGACCTAAGCTCGGGTGGCCCGTTAGGGGGTGCTGAAGCCTTTGAACAAGGCAAACGACAACAGCTCGTCGCGACCACGGCTCGCTATGGCGAAGTAGATGGGCGTAGCCCCACGGTCATTCGAGATAAGTTCCACTTTTCCTATCGTCCGAAACGAGGGGATCAAGAACTCATCGCCCGGATCGTCGGAATCGAAACTGCGCCGGAACATACTTTGGGCGGAGTGATGGTACGCCAGTCCAATGATCCGTCTAGTCCCTTCGTGGCGGTCATGGTTTCACCCGCTCGTGAGAGTTGGATTCTTTGCCGAACCCAGGCGGGTTACGGTGCCACGATGCAGCGCATCGGTCTCCAAGCGCAGTACGTGAAACTGCAACGGAGCGGAAATCGGGTTAATCTCTTCGAGTCAATCGATGGTGAAACCTGGCGCTGGCTCGAGTCGCTTACTCTTCCGTCGCTTACTCTTTCGACCGCGTACTCTTCAGTCGCTTACTCTTTCAGTGGCTTACTCTTCAGTTGCATACGATTCAGTCACTTACTCTTCAGTCGCTAACTCTTCAGTCGCTTACTCTTCCGTCGCGTACTCTTTCGACCGCGTACTCTTCAGTCGCTTACTCTTTCAGTGGCTTACTCTTCAGTTGCATGCGATTCGGTCACTTACTCTTCAGTCGCTTACTCTTTAGTCTCTTACTCTTCAGTGTCTTACTCTTCAGTCGCTTACTCTTCAGTCCCTTACTCTTTAATTGCTTACTTTTCAGTCGCTTACTCTTCTGTCGCTACCTCTTCCATCGCTAACTCTTTCGTCGCTTACTCTTTAGTTACTTACTGTTTCGACCGCGTACGCTTCAGTGGCTTACTCTTCAGTTGCATACGATTCAGTCGCTTACTCTTCAGTCTCTTACTCTTCAGTCGCTTACTCTTCAGTCTTTTACTCTACAGTTGCTTACACTTTAGTCGCTTACTTTTCAGATGCTTGCTCTTTAGTCGTTTACTCTTCAGTCGCTTACTCTTTAGTCGCTTACTCACCAGTCCCTTACTCTTTAGTTGCTTACTCATCAGGCCCTTACTCTTTAGTCGCTTACTCTTCAGTAGCTTACTCTTCAGTGGCTTACTCTTCAGTCGCTTACTCTTTAGTCGCTTACTCACCAGTCCCTTACTCTTTAGTTGCTTACTCATCAGTCCCTTACTCTTTAGTCGCTTACTCTTCAGTAGCCTACTCTTCAGTTGCATACGAGTCAGTCGCTTACCCTTCAGTGGCTTACTCTTCAGTGGCTTACTCTTTAATCGCTTACTCATCAGTCCCTTACTCTCTAGTCACTTACTCATCAGTCACTTACTTTTCAGTCGCTTACTTTTCAGTCGCTTACTCTTCCATCGCTAACTCTTCAGTCGCTTACTCTTTAGTCGCTTACTCATCAGTCCCTTACTCTTGAGTTGCTTACTCATCAGTCCCTTGCTCTTTACTACTACTACTACTACTACTATTATTACTGCTACTACTACTACTACTACTACTACTACTACTACTACTACTACTACTACTACTATTGCGACAACTACTACTTCCTAGAAAGTATCATTGAGAAGAGATGACTTTAAATGTCAGTTTGAAAAGACACGAGAGAAATAGAAAGTATTTCAATTGATACATGGTATATCATCGACATCATCTACGTCCTCATCCTCACCGTTATCATTGTTATCATTTATCGTCATCTGCCCTTACTATCTTTGGTATGCACCAGGATCATTTTCTTCGCGTTTTTAGCAACTCTTTTATCTTTTATTTACCTATTAATTTTTAGCTTCCATCTCTTCTTTCTTCTATGATTGGTACTGTTATTGTGAAGAGACTTCGGCCTTTCCCATCTCAGCTTGATACTTTGCAGTATTAAGTGTGCATGGATTTTTAACGTGCATATCCCCAGCTAATAAAGCATAAGAGCGGCTTTGTATTAAAGGTTTCTTCATTTTTTTTTCTGTCAGAGTTTGCGGATGGATTTGACCTTTACAAAGAAAACAGTGCAAAGTATCACGATGCTGGCTATGATGCATATATTACTGGATATTCATTTGTTGCAATGATGAACTACCTTTGTTAGTGCAACTTCTTTATTTTTGTATTAATGAATCGTAAGATGACGGGAAGGCAAAGTCAAATGTCCACAAATGTTTTCGTTGTATTTGAATGAGATCATGACATACATACCACATGACGTAGGCAGGTAGTTATGATATGTTTGTTACTTGGCATATGTATGTTGTATGATGTATTAGTGATGCACAGTCACGGAAGAGTGATACTGCATGCCCCCCGCCCCTCTTTTGTTTTTGCATCATCACCACAAGACTCTAATCAGTTCTTGCAAAAACTACCAGCACGCACCCGTAGATACAAATGGTTGATAGTCAATGCTACAGAGAAGGATAAGGTATACATGAGCATTTTAAAGGTGACGCGAAAGAAACAAATAGAGGGTAACCTAATTGTCTTGATTTTTTGTAGTCAATGAGAATATTCAAATATCCATAAACTTTTAGGGACTAATAGAGATGCTTAAAACGCAGTCGTTTAGAACTCTGGGATAATTAGATAAAATCTCCTGTTTGTACAATGTAATGAAATGATATTTGAATTTTCAGCATGTACACAAGATGGGCCGGTATAGAATAACAATTTAAGTAATAACTAAACAGTAAACGAAAATATGTTAAAGAACAAATAAGCAAAATATTAAATAGGGAACTCTTTTAAATCTTTATAAGTCGATGTCTAAGGTTCATATTTCTTGATCATCTTAGTATGCCTACTTCTATAACAAGGGAGGCAATGATGGGCAATGATCAGCAATGAGCCAGCGATGATTAAGTGCGATTTACCGCCAATAATCCGTATCATTTCCCATCATAACTAGTGCGCATGTTACTGGGTATAGAAAAGCACATATTTTCCCAACTTAAACTCCCTTGATGACAAGATAATGAAAGGTTTACTTGGAAATTTATCTACTTACTCAGAAAGCCTTTCTTGAGCTGGTAATACTCCAAAATTGCATCGAAGAAGAAATGCTGCAAACAAATATAGGTATATCATACACAGTCTAAATACTAATACTAAACCAACTGCTCCTAAGAATAAATTATGATATTTTAAAGTCAATGCAAAGCTGGAATACAGCATTAGAGACTTGAAGACAACAATTTTAATGATATTTTCTTTCAGTCATAAATATAGATATTTAAAAGAAACAATAAGCATAAAGAGAAGTGTTAATATGAAACCAAATTGAAGCTTTCCAGGCAAATTCACATTTCAAAACTATAGAATCACTTTAATACCTGAACTATTATTTAAGTAGCTTATATTCATCATATATACAAGGGTTACATTCCATATATTTATCAGGAATTTCATGCAAGAAGACGATTGCAAAAAAACACTTTACCAACTCCTTGATCAATATGAAACGACCATAAACAAAGTATTGATAATTCTTGAAGAGTAGAACTGTATTTTCATACCCACTCACATTTGTTCTGACTTTTCGCCCTTTTTGGTGGCATTTGGACTTTTTCTCTGGTCTTTTTACCTTTTCCCCAATTATTCGACTCTGTCCCTGATTTTTGATCATTTTTGTAACTATGTACTCTGTTTCTCTCCAGATCTTCAGAAGAATTTTATTTGCTTGTTTGGTAATTAACCTGTCGTCCATGCTTAGGGCCGCAAAATATTGCTAAAGCCAATATGTTCATACATCTATATTGAAACATCCAAATACTGCAACACATTTGTTGTTATCATTGTAACACCTACTTTGCCAAACTTGTCAAGGACAGCAATGAATGATTAAGCAATCGACAAAACTGATATATAATGTTAAGGAACTAGGAAGTGGCTCATTCATTCCCTTTTTGATAGTGCTCTTTCATAACAAACCCTTCCACATTAGGAAGTAGCTAAAACATTGTGTAACGAAATTTGAACATTACTACTGAGACACGCCCTTAGCGACCCCCTCCCCCGGTCCTGAACTGTAAACCAATGGTATATCTTGTGCGGCTGTTATTATACTGTACATTATACATTATACTGTCCTGTGGGTATTAGTGCGCTGCAAACTGAAGAGTGAACGTTGAGGCATTGTAAGTAAGGGTCTGACATAAACCAACAAAATTAAGATATAAAATCAGAATTTACCCCATATTTGTAATCGCACTCTAATCTGTTCTTTATACCATGTCCTTGAATGTCTCAAGCACCCATAAGGGGGGCTACCACCCACCTTGGGAGACAGTGGACTACCATATTTTTGTCCTTTTGGAAAGTGAGAAATATTTACCTACAATACAGCTTTGTGTCACGATAAGTTTAAGTTTAGTTAAATATTAATGGATACAATATTTGTTGTAAGTAGAAAAATGTTTTCTTCACTTTTTTAACATAGAAAGGATATTTATTAATTGCGAAGTCCTAACACTGTCAATGTCGTGTAGTAGGACTTCCCTCCACAACAGCAACATTATAGATTGAAAAAGATTATCTATGTACCCTCCTAATCTGAGATAATAATATTAGTGTAATGATGTGTATAATCAGTAGGGTCATCTACTACTAATGATTCACTGTTTGTAAATAAGGGAAAACTACTTGCTTGTACACGGTGTGACTCTGAAAATAAACAAAATACTTTCTGCTGAATTCGTAGCTCAAGATTTATAAGTTAGACAGATAGACACACTGTAAGATGTATATATAAAATTGCTGTTGTCTTGAGAGCTAGTATTTATATAAGAGGGGTTTTGACCAATGTATGAAACTTATCTTTTCCACATCATTTTTCACAAGTAGCACGTGAAGGTTTTCTATACAGGTCTCACTAAAAGCATGGTAACTTCTCACACTATCACAAATTGTATAAATTACTAGTGAATGTTGAAGCCATATATCAGTTGGTTTAGCACTGGCTCACTGGCTGAAAGAGTATCAGCATCAGAATGTAAAGTAAGGAAGAAGTATTTCTGATGAGATGCCTCAAAACCTCATTGTACACACCTTTATTGGATCTGTTGATTGGGCCCACTTAGGTTGTTGGCTCTGCAGTGGCAGGATAATTTCCAAGAATCTTTACCAGACTAAATTCTGGAAGTATATAGTAATGCTAGGTTGGTTTTTGTGCTGAGAAATATTACACTGAGAAAATTTATCAACTATTTGATCTACCATTCAGTATCAAAGTTTCACTGAGTATGCTGTTATAACAGGTTAGAATATGTCTGCTGAAAAAATATTAGTAGGCCATAGGATCAAGAATTGTGGTAGTAATAAACGTGAAGTTTATTCCATTGTAATTCAATAGTCTTTTTATAGATTAGAGTCTTAGATGAAGAACAACCGAATGGCATGGTTAGTGCTACATCTTCATATAATGTGTTTCACTGAAATATTATTTCTCATCGATTTGCTTCTCCACTTGGAGTTCCAAATAAAATAACTATTTTCTAAATGCTGCAAGACCCCTGGACAAAACATTTGTTTGTTGATGTAGCACTGCACTCCTATTCAAATCTTATATTTCTTGACGTAAAGAGTGAAAACCATTTTTATGTAAAATGAAACTTCAATTTCTAATTAGGAACTATTCAGTATGGTTGGTATTTCTAACAATCCTTTCTTATTTTATAATCTTAGCGTCTTGGTTACAAGGAATTCAAGGCTAGACTTTGATAAAGGAATGCTTTTGTACCAGCAGCAAGAGAGATGAGAAACGGAACCCGTGGAACAAGTACCTGAATATGGTTAGTATTGCTCTTGGTCTTTCTTTTTTTACGAAAAAATTTGTCGTAACTGCTAGTTTAGAAAAGACACGGGAGAAATAAGAAATACGGCTTGGTTGCTAATTACGGAGAGGGCGACACTGAACTTTTTAGGGCTGTCATGGCTACAGGCCTGCTCTTCGTCAATCGTAGGAGGAAGTAAATCGAGGACAGAATTAACTAAATTGCAGCAAAACACCCAACAAAAGCATGATACGCAAAACTGAATTATCGCTTAAGTACTAATCATTTTTGTCATCCATTTACCAAGGGGTAGCTTGTTTTCATCGGCAACGTAAATGTATGTAATTGGTAAAATAAACTTTGTGCTTTGCTTAAGGAAAGGAATGGTATTGTGAATGATAGCAGCCTACAGAGATGTAAGGCGCCCTAGGTCCGACGTGATGAAGAGGAAAGATTTTTAGATTCTATTGATACCTATGATAACAAGTGGAATGGGAATGAATCACTGGTACACGAAGAGCATTTAACATTCAAGAAACGTACCTTTTTAATACCTGCCTGTTGTGCGCAGGTTACCATTCACTAGTTGTCTTTAGTAAAAGAGAGCTTTCAAGAGGTCCCCTCAGATGACGGTTTAAATTTGTTGAATTGTTTGTTAAAAATAACCAATGTGTTATCATCACTATAAATCCCGACTTTCTTCAACAGACGAAACCAGAAAGATGCCTAAAATAAAAAAGATCAAGAAAACCCTTAAGATTCCAAAGCTCTGGAAGATCCAGAAGATCAGGAACATACAGAAGCTACGCCTGGAATAAATTCGTGCCCTCGACGCTGAGTGTAAACAAATTGTAATCCATCTTTTCCGGTCTGTGTAAAACGCCCCAGTCGCAAGCCAACCCTTACATTTACATGGGGGACCGCGGCAGTGTACTTCGATTCATAACTTTTTAACCACTTCACTTCATAGTTTACAGATTCATAATTTCTGCATTTAACTTAATTTTTGCCGAAGTTCCAAACTATGATGCAGTCAAAAATTATTGTATTTGAAAAAAGATAGGGCACATCAAAGTATAGCCGGTTTACTACGCTTATTAAATTTTTGGAATTTATAAACCGCTTCTTATTAGGACCCCCCGTTTATTAATTTCAAGGAATTTTCGCGCTACTCAAAATGTAAATGATGTCTGAAAACACTTGAATGACATTTGACCCTGAAACAGTTGCTAATTAGTCAATTAGTACGATTTTTGTGCTCGTGTGTCATCCTTATTTAAAACTTTTACTGGAGTGCAGACCCCCCGTTTATTTGGACCCTCCGTTTATTAACTTTAGACCGTAATGATGTCCCCCCCCGTTGATTCGACACTCCAGAGTAAAAATACAAGTTTGACCTTCAAGAACCATTCTTTCACACTAAGTATATATATTATTTAGATAAACGTAAATCATTTCAAGACCAATTCTTCTTACAGACATTCTCCTGACTGCTAATATTCCAAAAATATCCTTTCCCAAATCATATCTTGTCCCAAATCTTCATATACTTCCCCAAATATATCAAGAAAGTCCAAATCCATTCTGTACTTCGAATTGCTTCAAACGCAATTGACAAACTCAGAACAGTACTGTGTTTCTTTATTAAGAGTCATTAAGAGACTGGTAACGAGTTGGAAGCGCGCGAAAAATGAACCAGGTTTTGCCACAACTTCAATTGAAGTAGAAATATTTATGATGATTTTCAGTTTCGAAGCCAATTTTATGAAAAGAGGAAGGAAATCATCAAATGACATGAAAAGGTGAGTGAAATAGTCAGAAATACTTAGTTTTACCAATCATCCACCGGTGGACATCGACATCCAGCTCAACGCAATCGGAGACCAGCCTCTCTGCGCCATGTGACTTGACTAAGGAAGAACTGCCCTGTGACTCGTCATCAATCCAAAGCCCATTAAAGTTAAAGAGTATCATCGAGAAGAGAGGATTTGAAATGTTAGTTATGAAAAGAACACTAGAGCTAATGTGGCGACTAGAGAAATAAAAGAATGTTAACATCAGAGGTGACCTAGCTCAGTTGGTAGAGCGCACGCCGCGAAAGCGTGGGTCACACAGGTTCGATACCGGTGGTGACATATTTTCTATTTCTCTAGTGTTTTTTTCAAAACTTAGAAAATATGTACTGAGATTTCGCTTAAATGACGTGTCAATTCCTGGGTTTTTATCTTCCTTATTCAAAAAAAATAAAGGTCAACCTTTTTTCTATTTCACATTGCTTTAAGTATGAGATTAAAAATACAACAGCTAAAATTACCCCATTTTAGTGCGCAAGCTAGCGTAGCTGGAGTCAGCGAAAGATGAAGTGTATTTTGAATAATACTATCTTTTTTTCATCTTTCTTCTCTTTTTAGAGACTGTCCGCAATTCTTCATAAACTAATAACTCAGTTTTTTAAACAACACTGGAAACTAAATCAGAGCAACAGTTACTTACAGAAGGGAAGAGAATCTGGCCTCATTGTGCTAGCAAATAAACCAGAATTAAAAATACCAATCTCTTTTATAACTGTGGTTAAGCATACGTCAACATTTTATAACACTTTAGTTGTACCAGGATTGCATGCCCAAAGCAGGATGAAAAACTATTGATGAACTAATGGGAAAATGTAGGGTATGTAGGTGTGGCAAGGGGTGGGGTTGTAAATGTCCTAATATTAGCCCCCTTGATATTGTCTTTCTTTTAAAACTGAATCATACTATCGAGCAGGAGAGCGCCTCACAAAGGAAATTTCTCTGACCTTGATACGGTTACAGCCCATCGGGGCATTACATGGCATTTTGTTGTAGGGGTGGTCATGAGCCGACCCCTGCCATGATGGGCGTGGCCGTGGGACGCCGGGTATACAACAACCGATTAATCGATTAATCGTTAAAAGTATTGGCAATTAATCGATTACGGAAAGAATCGATAATGGACAGCACTAGTACAGACATAAAATCTTGGGAAGCTTATGATGCGCAGTCCTCGATTGTTGCCATTTTTTTTCGTTGTTCTGAAAACAAGTGTGTACCTAGAGTAGCCTGGTAACTAGTGAAAATTTCAACAATAATCGTCCATTGTTCGTTTCCAGACTAGGGATATTCTTAGGACCTTGTTGTCATCAACGCGAGAGTCAAGGAAGTTCTATTGTGATCTAGCGTAGCATCAGCCAATTCATAATTGGCTTAACATTCCATGATGAACTGAAAATGTTCAAAACTCTAAGATAGACTGCGATGACCTACGATAGCCTGCGATACGATTGGTGTCAATCGTAGCTAACCTTACACTATACGATATTCTGCGATACCCTACGATAACCTGCGATACGACATCGTATCGTAAGAAAACGCATAATGTTGGGCCGGCTTAATGTTACAAATTATCGATGTCCAGTTATACACTATTCATATAAAAGCATTTAATGCACAGAAATTTTGGCATGTTGCCATTATAACTGCCTTGGAGTGGTTGGCAGGGATGTATAATATCCGTAATGATTTCTTCGCAATGACTTTTTTGAATGTTCAAACGGACTCCATCCGAGCCAAAGTTTTTGTTTAAACTTTGTGTATTGTGTACAAATGTTATAAAATTATCGATGTACAGTTATTCATTATTCATATAAAAGCATTTAATGCACAGAAATTTTAGCAAGTTGCCATTATAACTGCCTTGGAGTGGTTGGCAGGGGTATATAATATCCGTAATGATTTCTTTGCAATGATTTCTTTGAATGTTCAAACGGATTCGATCGGAGCCAAAGTATTTGTTTAGACTTTATGTATTGTGTACAAATATTATAAATTATCGATGTACAGTTATTCACGATTCATATGAAAGCAAAAGCACAGATAGCCAAGGCGTTCGGAAATCTGCTCGCTTTTACAAACTAAAAAGAAATTTATTGCTCGGTACAGTGACTCGATATTACTTTCATGAAGTCAAACATGGACCATAGAAAGAGACTGTACAAAAACCCTAATGGCACATATACCTTGTTGACGAATTAATAATATACGCAATATACTTTCTAACTTAAATGGGCCTTGGACAGTATGACGGGCTGGATAGCAGTTCTTCCTTGATCAAGTCACATGGCGCAGAGAGGCTGGTCTCCAATTGCATTGAGCTGGATCTCCACCAGTGAATGATTGGGAGATAATGTAGTGAATTAAAGTATGTTAACATCGGAGGTCGCCTAGCTCAGTTGGTAGAGCGCACGCTGCGAAAGCGTGGGTCACGGGTTCGATATTTCTCTAGTCTTCTTTTCAAAATGGTTGCAAATGCGTTAATTATGTTCACTCTTTCTTTTTATTTTCCTAGTGGCCTCCCAACATTATTTGAGTTGATCATGATCATAAGATTTTTCCAGTCGCGTCCGAAGCTAACGTAACATGAGCATGCGTCAAATTATAAAAAAGGATATCTGATTACAAAGCGCAGCATTTCCGTGAAAGTTCTCACTGGAGACAAGTTGAGCACGAAATGTTACAAAAGGATGCGAAGTTCTAATTCCGAAACTCTACTCAATGTGCGGGGATGTCAGCGTAAGGAGGTACAAATTTTGCAAGGAAAGGGATATTATTTATTGTGGATCAAGACATAAAGCTGTAAATTTTACTGGAGGAGAAATGAAAGAGATTATTTCTGGTAAACGGTTCTCGCTAGAATCCAACAGACATACCGTTTCATTGAAAGATTTCAAAGAGGAATTTTCTATATCAAAGTTGTAGAATAAGAAGAAAACCTCTTGTAATTCTACTTAAAAGAGTTTCGCTTTTAGATTTAAACGTGCTATGACATTTGATGTTATGAAGTGTTACAGCATTTAAAGCACTAAAGCGCAAATCAATTCTTTCCACTTTGTTATGCAATCACATGCTTCCTAGTCAATTTTTTGATTGCAATGGCATGTTTCCTAATCAATGTTGTAAGTACAATGGCATGTTACCTAATCCGTACTTTGATTGCAATGGCATGTTTTATAATCATATTTTGTGAATGCAATGTCATATTTTCTAATTAATGTTGTGTATTCAATCACATGTTTCCTAGTCAATGTTTTAGTTGCAATGGTATGTCCCTGGATCAAATATTGCGAGTACAATGGCATGTTTCCTTATCAATGTCATTCGTTCAATGTCATGTTTCTTAATCATCATTGTTTTGATTGCAATGTCATATTTCCTAATCAATGTTAAAAATTCCATAGCATGTTTGCTAATCAATATTTTTATTGCAGTGGCATATCCCTTGATCAGTATTGTGAGTGCAATGTCATGAGTTCCATGGCATGTACCCTAATAATTTTTTATTGTAATGGCATATTCCTTAATCCATGTTGACGGTTCCATGGCAAGTTTCCTCATCAATATTGTGAATACAATGGCATTTTACCTAATCTTTGTTTTGATTGCAATGTCATGTTTTCTAATTAACGTTGTGAATGCAATCACATGTTTCCTAATCAATGTTTTGGTTGCAACGGCATATTTCTTAATTAATGTTGTAGGTTCCATGGCATGTTTCCTAATCAATGTTGTGAGTGCAATGGCATGTTTCCAAAGATTAAGCTATAATATAAATTGATCACGAATTTCATGTACAGAAATTTGTACGTCGTCCTTGTGTGAGAGTGTGACTCACTCAATTAATAGTGAATCCTTGGCAAATGATGGTCTCCACCAAAGTATATGTGAATTATCCACTATGGCTATTGTCCAAAAAGCTGCAAAAAACACAATCAGTTAGATTACAGAACATATTATGTCAAGATGGAGATCTCTTTGAATTAATAAGTCTAAAAGAAAAGACTAAATTTATCGCTCAATAAAATAGAGAACCTCAGTTTGCTGAGCTTTGTCATGTTCAGTGGTACTGCTGAAGCCTTGCATATTCCTCTTGCAACTATTGTTTCTTGTTTACATACGCATCTTTGTTGCTATTTAATTAAACTTGCTCTGAATTCAAATGAGCTTAGACGAGTGGAACCTTTGCGTAATCTCTGTGATTATGCATCTCGCTCGATGATCTGTTCGACAACCATCAACGTATGTAAGGTGACGACAAATACCTTGCATTAGGTGCAACAGATTAGAAAATTGGCGAGAGAATGTTTCGGGTTCGAAAATTGCACCATCGCATCAACAAAAAAGGTTGGTCCGGATACCGATGTCACATACTATGACGATGCTAGTTTACACTTGCTATTGTCGAATAAATCACCCTAAATTTAATAGCAGTCTCCCAAAACAAAACCCCCTGAGACGCAGTGGGCCCGATACGTAAACAAACCCTAAATAAACAGTAAATCACCAAACCAGGCTAACTAATAAATAAAGGACAGCAATAAACAATAGCCCCTTTGCAACAATTCTGTTACTAAAGCTAGCGCCAGATTGTGACAGCTGCACTTCAATTATCGACTCCTGGCAGCACCTTGGCTTCGCAGCTGATCACAATGGTGCCAAGTATAACATGTTTGGTGAAGGAATGCCTGGCAAGAACGTACACACCTGAGTGAACAAGCTAGGGTGACGAAGGAAGATTTGTGTAAAGCAAATGTGCTAAAAATAAACAGACTGTAGTGATCGAATGGGCAGGAGATAATGAAGAAATCAGATGGGCAGTCTCTGAAATGGTGACAGTATCAAACCCTGGATCACACCATTTATCAAGGCATTCAGTCAGAGGCGGATCCAGCGATAGATTGTAAGGAGGAAGCAACTTCAAAACTCGAGAAATAAAAGAAGAACTTCATGGATGATATTATTCAATATTGTTTCCAAATCCATATTGTTATTTTCATTAATGAACATTTTAAACCCAACAAAACTACCCAACCATTCTTTAGCCAGTATGAAATTGCCGAACTTTACAGCGTATACATGGTAGAGAGAGATGTTTGGGTAACCCTCTCGATACCTTTTAAGCCTTGGTGTGAACGCGGTATATCACTCTTAGGCAATAGGGGCAGGAGTGGACGGGAAACTGGGAATTACTTTCGACGTCATAAATGTACGGTCACGTGATGGGCAATCAACGATAGAAAATACTACATACCCAAATAAATAAGAGTAATCCACTCTAATAAGCCACCAATACCCGTAATTTCATATATATAAAAACAAAAAGGCAAATTTGAAAGAAAAGCAAGACAAATACCTTGATAAAGCTCTCAACTCTACTCTGTGACTCTATTTTTACTCTGGGACTCTTAACTCTATTGCTCTCTTTTATATCCGTGTATGTACCAGCAGATACTGACAGACAGGAGGCCATAAAATACGCTTACGCCTTGCCTCTAGGAGATTATTTGTTATGACATGGCAATGATATTGCCAAAAGCGGCCAACGAAGGTCTCTGGCTATTCGTTAGATCTCTGGGAACGGTTCCTCCATACGTGGCCGAGAAACGCGGTTGATCTACAGTCTGTAGGCTCTGCCACAAATCCTGTGCCTCTCTCTTACTGGGTTTACAATAGTAAGCGCTTGGTAGTCTACCTCTGGCTCTATCTCTGACATGGAACGTGGCATAGATCTGTTCTCTACGCATCTGCTGAAAAGGGTCGAAATTTTACGTTAAACAGAATGGTACTGAAACAAATCTAGGCATACTTCAGCAGTAAAGAATCAGATATGCTATTGTTCATATTCCTTACTGCCTGCCACCAGGTATTATACAGAGATATGCGTTATTGGCATTAAAAAACAGCAAATCTAGTCAAACAAGCTGAATGTCAGGAACTGAAAATAAGACATTTAGCAATTAAAAAAACCAGGAAAAAATCTGAAATATGCAAATGGGAAGAAATCAGTATTAGAGTACGCGAATGGGAAGAGAGCAGTATCCGAGTATGGAAATGAGAAGAAAGCAGTATCAGAGTATGGAAATTGGAAGAGAGCAGTATCCGAGTATGGGAATGGGAAGAGAGCAGTATCAAGAAAGCACTGTAGTAGAGAGCAGTCTGCTTTAGAAAACCTTGATGTGATCAAATAGACGCGACCCATTACAAGTAACTCTTGCTTTTGAGATAGGTTGAAACGAGTCGAAATCGAGCATAGACATGATATCTCATAAAAGAATATATTTTCAATTTAACTACATCATGATATGGGGCACGTAACAGCTCTAATAAGTCAGGTGTGTTGAGACAGCATCGTTTATTGGTACCTTCGATAAGAGACTCTTCTCAAACATTGGGTTGGCTTCCTAATCAGCTGACTACCTTTACCAACTACAGCTTTCAAGATTGAAAGCGTTTGTCTCACCCGGTCAAATCAACACTGACAAATAGCCAGCGGATTGACTTATCAAACAAAATGTTTTAAACTTCTATTATTGAAGACGGTTTCAATAATCCTACCACATTAACAGAGTTTCTATGAAAGTTTTCAAACTCTGATCAGATTTAGTGGGATGGATGATACAGTTTGCAATACATTTATTACCTGAGAAAATCGCCATGTGACATTCTGCTTACAAGCTACTTTCAGACCTCTGGCACCGGTGTTAAAAGATTAGCAACTCTCCTCCTGAAGAAGAAAGTTCTAGAAATTGTGATGCTTACTTGTCAATATTGATAACCCGATTGTCAGTGGATGTTTCTCCACCTAGTTTGCGCAAACGCTTTAGCACAATTTGATCAGATCGGTGGCTTAGTATGCCAAAAGCGTTGACCGTGTATGTTCGTGTAAAGGGTATGTGTAGCGGTGCGTGTGTGCATATGCGTATGAGTGTATTTGTATGCCTTGAGGGGGAGAGATATTTCGTTTGTCTAGCTTGAATTCCCATTTTTGTTATGTCAAGTAGTGTTTGGAACAAGAATCCTGTGGGAGCAAAGGTGTTTTTGATTTTGGTAACCAAAGGCCAGATACAATTTTGGAGTACGTTCTGGAAGGATTAAGGCACCAGGAACGGCACCTATCCGAAGGATGGAGTGATTCCGCTTTCTTGCCTAAATCTTCATACAAAGGATACTGGTACAAAATGGACATAATTTGAAAATGACCTCTGTTCTTTTAACTTACCCTTCGAAACAAATGCCAGCCCAACACCAGACACCACATAGATAACACTGAAAATTTAAAATAATTAGTATAAATGAAAATGATAAAATTGATGACATTACAATACTAGGAAAATATGATAAGCAAACTATGCAAAGTATACAGGTAACAATAATTTCAATGAACATTGAAGAGATTGACAATGACAATGGGTGAGAAATGGTTGGTGGGAGAAGTCAGAAATAACAGAAAACTGAGAGGATTTGAAATATTAGTTTTGAAAAGAATACTACGGAAATAGGAAATATGTCACCACCAGGTCAATATGTCAATATACGTCAATATGTCGAGTCAATACGTCAACATATATTGAGGATGTAGGTTAAAAGTGCACTGAAAATAAAGGCACTGGAAAATAAGCCACTGGAAAGAACTTCAGGTGTGAGAACATATTGAAATAAATATTAATCAAAGAAAGTGTATATTTACATTACTTTAAGGCAGCAGGTCCTACCGCATACTACCCCATAAACCACTCTTTTGCACCCAATGCTAGCCTACCCTGCTCTATAAATCCAACAAATGAGGTTTTTGAATTTTGTGCATCATTGAATCATCTTTATTGAAGTTATAAAATTGATGTGATGAGACCAGAGAGAGAGTGTTGAGAAAGAGTAATGTTAGTAGGTATTATGGAAACACACAATAAACTGTACATATCACTCCTGGACAGTGAAAGATCAGGGGTTTTAAGTGTTCATGGTAGTTCAAGACCAAAATGGTATATATCTACTTAAACAGAAGGAGAAAATTGAGTGCTGGCACTAAAACTATGTGTCGTTAAAATCCTGAAAGACATCCTGTGCCCTTGTAGTTACATTGTGTCAGATATATCCTGAGTGAATAAAATTCAGCTTCAGTTAAAATCCTTTTCAAAATCTCATTTAAACTGTTGACTCATAAACACTGATAATTGTCTATGGAAGCATGGAATGAAGCATGGAATGGAGCATGGAATGGAGCATGGAATGAAGCATGGAATAAAGCATAGAATGAAGCATGGAGTGAAGCGTGGAATGGAGCATGGAATGGAGCATAGAATGGAACATGGAATAGAGCATAGAATAGGACATGGAATAAAGCATTGAATGAAGCATAAAATGGAGCATGGAATAAAGCATGGAATGAAGCGTGGAATGGAGCATGGAATGGAGCATGGAATGGAGCATAGAATGGAACATGGAATAGAGCATAGAATAGAGCATGGAATGGAGCATAGAATGGAACATGGAATAGAGCATAGAATAGGACATGGAATAAAGCATTGAATGAAGCATAAAATGGAGCATGGAATAAAGCATAGAATGAAGCATGGAATGGAGCGTGGAATGGAGCATGGAATAAAGCATGGAATGAAGCATGGAATGAAGCATGGAATGGAGCATGGAATGGAGCATGGAATGAAGCATGGAATAAAGCATAGAATGAAGCATGGAGTGAAGCGTGGAATGGAGCATGGAATGGAGCATAGAATGGAACATGGAATAGAGCATAGAATAGGACATGGAATAAAGCATTGAATGAAGCATAAAATGGAGCATGGAATAAAGCATGGAATGAAGCGTGGAATGGAGCATGGAATGGAGCATGGAATGGAGCATAGAATGGAACATGGAATAGAGCATAGAATAGAGCATGGAATGGAGCATAGAATGGAACATGGAATAGAGCATAGAATAGGACATGGAATAAAGCATTGAATGAAGCATAAAATGGAGCATGGAATAAAGCATAGAATGAAGCATGGAATGGAGCGTGGAATGGAGCATGGAATAAAGCATGGAATGAAGCATGGAATGGAGCATGGAATGGAGCATGGAATGAAGCATGGAATAAAGCATAGAATGAAGCATGGAGTGAAGCGTGGAATGGAGCATGGAATGGAGCATAGAATGGAACATGGAATAGAGCATAGAATAGGACATGGAATAAAGCATTGAATGAAGCAATAGATAGATAGATAGATAGATAGATAGATAGATAGATAGATAGATAGATAGATAGATAGATAGATGGATAGCCATGTTGCAAGACACTGGAGAAACTAAATAAACACTATTTGTTATTTACTTGAGGCTTTAAAACATCTTGATATAATTACCTTACTCGTGTCCGTGGGAATTAAAGCTTTAAGATATAAACACTCAGAAATTTTGTAAAGATGTGTCAAAGTTAAACGTAGTTTGTTTATGTTTGGAAAGAATGTGCCACGTTTTACCACAGACTGTGCAATTGTAAGGCTTTGCCGGCTTTGCTTTAATTCCAAAGTTTGTACCTGAACCCCATTGTGATTCTATTAACTATCAGGTAAACAGGGAAATAGAAATATAAAAATGGAAAGTTCAATTTGACAAGTTAGCATAAGGAAGTCCTAAGCAAGAATGGATTGCTTTGTTAATGGTAAAGTGAGACACAAAATGAACAAAATAGTTGCCTGCAATTTTTTTTGTAGCAATGATTGATAAAATGTCAATACGGTACAGAATGTTTATGTTAAAATAACAAAGCACGCCTTTACAGTATTAATTGTAAAAAAGACTTGATCTACATATTTGATCAACACTTTAAAATACTAACCATTAAATAGAATCTTTTAGAAAAATTTTATGATAAATTTTTAATCGATTGCTAAGAATTTTAATCATTGAAGGAGATACAATTTCTTACAACACCTTAGTGTAAGTACTATGATGATAATGTGCAATTGTCCGTGTAAAAACTATACAATGTACAATATACAATTATACATGCTAAACTATACAAAACTTCCAATACTAGCTTCAGCTACAGAATCCCAATTGGAAACTCTTTATCACAATTTTAATTTTATGAGTTAAATTAGATAAATATCAAATATTATATAGATAGGTAGAAAGATAGATAGGTAGAAAGATAAATAGATAGATAGATAGATAGATAGATAGATAGATAGATAGATAGATAGATAGATAGATAGATAGATAAATAAATGAATTTCAACTATTTCTTTATATATGTAGTCTTAGTAGCATTATCATGCTATTAACAATGAGAAGGAGGACGATACCTTTGTACTTCTCAGTGTTCACTCAACTTTACAAGATGCATGGGGTTCCATTATCTTTGACCGAATTTTGAAGGTTTTATGAAATGAACTAGAGGCTTCATAGTCTGCAAGTCATACCTTGCTTCCGCCAAGACCTTTAATGCCTGTAAAATTAGCTTAGATTAGCTTCAGTGGCAAATTTTTTGATTGCAAAAGGTTCTCAAAAGTTCAACAAATAAAATACTACTTGCAGAAATACCCGCTTTTATATAAATATAAAGAACAAATTTCAACAATAATTTTGAATCCTTAAACTTTGTTCCACGCTCTCTAAGCTTGATTAACATTTTGGCAATTCGGGATACGTATTACCTCATGACATCAGCGATCGTCTTTGCATTCCAATGCTATTTGTGATACTGATCTCGAGATCTTCACCTATTTCTCTAAAAAAGCGGCTTTTAATCTTCATAGACTTATTCTGAGATCAAACCAACAACATTAAAGTGGTATTAACATTTTAACCTTCAGTTTGTTTCTGCTGATTTGCACTTATTGAAGATTTATGACAAGTTACTCGTCTCCACAACTGCTTATTCTGCGTTTTGGTATTGCTGGCTGCAGATAATAATCAAGGAAAGCATCACCTAACATTTTGTTCTTCTCCTAGTTAAGTATACGTAAGTCTGGAAAATGCAACCAATGATAGAGGCCGTAAATTTTTACTACAAAAGCTTCTCGGATACAGTTAAGGCTACGAAGTATTATAGTTTTTTATTAGATTTTTGTTTTAGTTTTATAGTTAGTTTTTTCTTTTCGTTTAGATTTTTTTATAGTTTTTTATTGTATTGCAGGCTGAAGGTTGATTGGTAATAAAGTAATAATTTATTTTTTTTAAACTCAATGCCTTTATTGGTGATCTCTTTACAAAAACTTTTTCCGCTGTTGTCACCTGGCGTAGTACATGGGACAGTTCACGTGCCCCTGGAGAAAAGGTTTAGCAGAAAACATATCGGCAAAACCCATGAGCTTTTAAAACGTTCTTGAATGTAAACAACGCCGAGGTGTGGAGCTCCGATACATGTTCTTGATATAATATAAGCAATCTTCCATCCCACAGGATTAGTATATGAGACACCATTGAGTGCTAATTATAAGGAAAATGATATTTTAGCCACTAGTATGAGCTTTTAAAGCTTGGTTGTCCGACAACAATAGTTTTTAAGAGTAGAAGTTTAGGAGTTTACACTAATTGTACACTAAATGAACTTGTATAAATTTTGAAACCGCTTATGCAAATTTTTTAAATCGTGAACATAATATCCCAAACTTTAAAACTTTAGGAACGAATTTGAGCGAAAAGATGTATTTCGCTAATTTTCCTTTTTCCTTCTTGTCGTCTCCTCAGCCTTTAAGTCTTATAGTTAGTAACCTTCGTATAGTTAGTAATGTTCGTGTCAGAGCGAAGGTTTTTCGTGTTTCAGTCGATCGGTCTACACTCAGAGGAAACTGCTAAGAACACTTAGAAAATGTTTAGATAAATTTACCGCATTTAGGCGACGTTTAGACTCATCATTTTCCATAGTTTCTTGCAAAATTAAACGAGTGTAATCCAGACTTTTATGACCTGGTAAGTACAACTTTATCAACAAAAGTCAACAAAAAATCTTATAGCATAGAATAGAGGTTTTGATTTGTAGATAAGGAGAGAGACTTATGAATTCTGTTCATCAAGACCATCGATTGCTATCAATACAAGTACTTGTCAGACATACAAGAAAAACAGTTGTTACAACGCGTCAGACATCAATCGACTGTTTCTGAAAACATTTGTACACCAGTTTATGAACTGTTCTTTTTCATTTTGATTGTATCGTCTACATCTAGTTTTCTCCTAGCTTGTTGTTGCAAGCGGTGGGTTTTCACCAAGACGGTGAAAGTACTCTGTCACCACTTCAAAGAGAGCGCAAAACATCTATTTCAAAATCTTCTTAAAACAAATTTTCTTCAGAAATATTGATTTTGGCAATGTTGTAATGATTCATCCTTGCTTTGTATTTCCAATTTGTTTGTCAATTCGGTCGGCCAAAAGGCAGATGAGTAATTTCTCTTTTCCAAATAGTACAAAATGACAAAAAAAATTTGATAATTATTTTCTTTGCCAGAGACTAATGGAGCTGGCTCCGTGCTCGTATGTATGTAAAATAGTTAATAATTATAGACAGGATATCTGCAACAACATAATTCAATACTGCAGGTCCCTAAATTAAAAGGAAATAAAGAACATTATTTGACTAAGTAACAACATGAAATTAATACAATAAGACTGCTTGGAGTGTTACATGACAGGCATATGGTCTTCCACGTACCTAGATCATCTTGTTCATATGATTGTGATAGAGCCTCAGGGTAGTAATTTAAATGTAACTTACGAAAGCCTGATAAGTTAGTTGTGTTAAGAGTTCCATGAACTAGAGACAATTGTGTTCTGTACCCTATGCGATCTGTTGAGGGAGAATTGGTGAAATGTAGAGGTTTTGCATTTAAGTATATTTTTTATTGGGTAGGTCGACATGTTAGAAGGTCTAATAGGCCGCGAACGTTTTGATTTAGAAACTGCATTTGCATTAAGATCTAAGATTTCATTGCCACTCTTGAAGAAAATCATCGTGTCAAGATATTCATACCAGTAGGTCAAAGGTAAAAGATTAAAATCAATGAGTCTTTTTGTGTAAGACAGTTTGCAGCGAACGGGAAACCGCAGAATAAACTTTGAAGCACGACGTTGAGCGTTTTCAATTTTTCTTATTGATCCTTTGGTTTGTAGACAAAAAACCTGTTGCGTGTACCAAAAGAGAGGTTGCACAAGTGCCATGCACATCAAACGTCTTTTGTTGGCGTTCTTTCTTGATCTCGACTTTCTGTGGACAAATTCAAGGAATTTATTTGCTGAAGTGTACACTCCCATGGCTTGTTGAGACCACGTGAGCTTGTCGGGTATGTAAACACCCAAATCCTTTTTAATTTCCCGCTCCATTTTGCGACGCTTGTGTCTTTTCCGTTAGAATCAGCATCAACCTATTTTGTAACGCAAGGTAGCAGTTGGGCTTATTATCTGCCTATAGCAAATATCAAATATTAATGGGGAAGATGAAACCGAAAGACGAAATGGCAAAGTGTAAGTTTGTTTGTATTGCCGTTTTAATGACAGTTGTATGGATAGGTAATCAGTTTGTCGACTGTCACAACTTTTTAGCGAAAGACTTCTGTAGTATCTTGTGTCGACCTTAAAAACTGACTTCTTATAACAATGTATTCCGGTCAGGCTAGTCGAGGTCTAGAGGGTGCAAACATATCTTTATCTGTATCTGTGTGATTTACCAGAAGAACCTCGATGACGAGTATACTTTCTGGGTATTTGGAATTCAACGTATTTTGTTGACCGAAGAAAACAAACACTAGCGTAACCATATCGTCATTATTTATTGCCAGAGGTATTGTCATACTTATTGACTATTATTTATGATGGAAAGCAGGCTTTTATTGCTTTTCGTACTCTAGGCAGGGCTACACTTTCGGAAAGATGTGTTTAGTATCTAGCTTTGCAAATGTATGGCAATGTCATTTTCCCATTCGTAATATTTTACAATATAGTAAAGTAGTACATATTACCAAATTTATAGTTTAAAAGACAACAAAATTTACAGGGTTAAATTGATCAACTTGATCTACGTTGGGGAATAAAACGTATCTGTAGTTGGTAAAACTGAATCACTGCAGACAAACAAGGAGCATTTCAATTTAGGAGTGATTAGCATTAACCTTAGGTTTAGTATTTTTAGGAGCTCAATTCTTGCAGTTGCAAACCAATCTATAGTTGATATCTAAATGGATAAATTCATTCTCTTGATAAATTGTTATGGGTTTTAATTGCATGCTCATGTGAGTTTTATCTTCCACTAGTTGGTAAAGCACTGTGTGACTTACAACTTAATAACTAATAAGAACCAAGATATTCCTGAAATGATTTATTTCTATTTTAAAACATTCACATAAATAATATCAGTACAAAACAGGCACTTCTAATGAACTTACGTTTATCACATAACTTTGCAAAAAACAATACAGCAGTTGGTTGTAATCTCTCACAATCTATGATTTTGATCTTCTTGTGTTGATGCTGTTTTGCAGTTCTTACATCGTAAGTATAGCCCCACCTTTTCTGATGGTAATATTCTTTGTTAATGATAAGAAAATGACAATGTGCTCATCGCTAAAATGTGTTGTTTGAGGCTCAAGGCCACCGAAAATAACGTTGACTGTCATGCCCGAACGCGATGTCCGACTAGGTGACACAATACGTGGATACGGCGGATAAAAGGTGGGGTATTGGAGAAGACAATTAGGGTATCTGTGGATGCTATAATGGTTATAAGATTTAACTTTCAATAACTGCGAGAAAATATTGAAGGGAAGAACTATTGTGGTCATTACAGTTAAAGATAATGGAAAGGGAGTAGTTGCATTTGACTTACCAACAATCGTCAAATAATCACGAATTTTCTCGGCGCAAATGAGTGTCTGAAGGATCAAAGGTAAATAGGACATGAGCACTGATGACCATAGAAGCATTGGAATCGTCAACCTGTTAATAAATATAGAGAAAAAGCAGCATAATTAACTTTGCTTTGTAATACATGAATGCTTGAAATTGAGGACCAGTCTTAGAGGTTGGCAGAAAATGGGTTATACCAGTATTTTCCTGTGCTTTTTATGCAAGGAACCTATTTCGATTTGAAGATCCTGCCGCACATCACCAACTAACCTGATTAATGCCCCCACTACCTACTTGGGGGGAAAGGGAAGGGGGGAGTTCGTATCACATTGCCAGCAAATCTATGAGAACAATTTGATCCTTCCACCTTCTAACAGACTGAATAACTCTTTCGATTTCAATATCTGACCATGATTTAAGCTTCCAGGATAAGGCACTCTTCAATGGATAATTATTGCCAGTAAATAAATAATACTTTCCATTATAAATTAAGTGTATTAAGAGATTCATATATATATTCGCCGCTCCCATCGGGCCGTCGCAGGCCGCCCCGCCGACCAGCAGGCGCAGCTCCGGATGACGCTCGCGCAGCCGACGGGCGAGCGCCGCCGAGGCGAGCGTCTGGTTGAACGTGCACGACAGCCCGACGACGTCCCAGTCGCTCCAGCGGACGGCGTCGTAGCAGGCTTCGACTCCCTGCTCCATCACCGACACCTTGCGACAGAGTCCGTCGGCACCGGCCGGGGCGTGGCGGCGGATCGCCTCCACCGCGCGCTCCACCGGATAGTCGTCGTAGACCACCGGCGCGAAGGCGAGCTCGCACACCGGGTCGTCTCCGGCCTGGCCGACGTCGCCCACCACCTGCTCGAAGATCACGTTGGCGTCGAACACCCGTCCGACGTGCCCCGAGCGGTCGACCACCGCCTTGAGCAGCCCGAGCCCCGCGTTCGGGGTCGAGGTGGTGCGCCAGGGCATCGAGACGAGCAGAACGCGCAACGGTCGGGCGGGGCGGGTCATGCTCTCACCTCCTGACGGGCCGGGGTGTCGACGGGCAGTCGGCGCGGCGCGCACACGGGTCGCTCGGGCACCGGCAGCCATGGCGGTACGCGACGACCCCGGGGAGTCCGCTCCCCGCTGGGCCACCCCTCGAGGGCGCCGCGACGGCTCTGGCGCGGATCGGTGACGGGTGCCGCCCAGGCGAGCCAATGGTCGTCGGCTCCGACCACCAGCCTCAGCTCCGACAACCGGTCGAGGTAGCGTGCGATCGCCGCCGCGCCGAGCCGCGAGAACCGTCGTCGCAGCTCCTCGGCGCTGCGAACCCGAAACAGGTAGCGATAGATCGACGCCTGCCGGCCCTGCAGGGTCAGCCGACGCAGGCTGCCGCCGCCGTTCCAGGCCCAAGGCCGTCGGTCGAACAGGGTCACCCAACCCGGGCCGGTCGCGTACTCCAGCAACGCAGGACGGGCGATGCGGCGCCAGTGTCGGAGCGCCGCCGCCGTGCGCGAGCCCTCGGCACGACGCTCCACCGCCCGCACCGCCGCATGTAATTTTATGAATTGTTATTTTATGAATTGTAATTTTATGAATTGTTATTTTATGAATTGTAATTTTATGAATTGTAATTTGGTATCCGAGGATACTGGTAGGAAACACCAAAATTCTATAGATAACTATCGATAAGTCTTAAGTAGCGTTTTCACAGTTACGCCTGTCCACTACTAACAGATTTTTATACCGTCTCTCAACTCTATTTGAATCCATTTTATGATTGGGTCAAAAATCAAAAGAAGGCCGCCACATCCCTTCGGGTCACCTTTGGACGCGCTTGCTTACACTTACAATTACGATGAATGCAAAAAGATCCAAACCTTACTTCACAATGTATAGTACGTGACTGCGTGAGTATCCTAGTGATGCCCAGCAGAGAGATTAAGCCTCGCTGATGATCTGCAGTCCTTTAGAACAATCTCTAATAACATATTCACATGATATATAAAGTAATGATCACAGATACTAACGCTGTAAGGTTAAATACTGTAAAGACATCGATACAGGTAAATAATGGGGAATCACATCAAGTGTCGATAAATTGTACTTGAATCTTGAGTTGGCATCAAAGTTTGGTTAAGCTTACGTCTACTGAACTCCAAAAAATATATGGCCCAACTACCTAAACAGCATAACTTAAGTTACAAGAAACTACATGATTCACTTAGCTACCCTGTCGCTCACTGTCTCATTTACTCACTCGCGCATTCATTCACTCACACTTGCATTAAATCATTCTCTTACTCAATCACTCTTTTACTCAATCACTCTCTTATTCAATCACTCTCTCATTCTCTCATTCGCTCACTCTCATTCACTTACATTCTAATTCTCTCATTCTCCCATTCACTCACTCTCTCGTACACTTACTCTCTAATTCACTCATTCTCCCATTCACTCACTCTCTCATTCACTCATTCTCCAATTCACTCACTCTCTCGTTCATTCACTCTCACATTCGGTAACTCTCTCATCTGCCCACTCTCATTTACTTACTCTCTCATTCACTCACTCTCTCATTGTATGCATATTATTTGACAGTTTGGGGAAAGATCCAAAGATTAAGATCTTTACAGTCTTTTTCATTAAATAGATCCATACTGCTGCGGCAATTTTTAGTAACGTTTCAAATGATATCTACTAATTGCTACGAACTGAGGCATTGGAGATTGGGCTTGTATCTCAATTTAGACCTCTCTTTCAGCCATGACTGTCGTCTTCATAACTTCAAGAGGAAAATAAACTGTTTAAAGAGGTACATTAAGAAGAGTTATGCTATAGAAATAGATATGCTAGAGGAGAAACGTGTAGATAGTCGTATTTCTTGCGTAGCGTATCGTTTCCTTAGCTGATTTAAATTTCATTTTGCAGATTTTGTAATGTGTATCTGGCAGTTTCAGATCGCACTCATGCTGATGGACTATGCTTCTAACTTCATACAAAACATATGCCCATTAAGTGAAAGTAGCAAAACAAGTCCATCCAATCTGCAGAAGATTTAAATTTCTCACGAATGTAGGTAATTTATTTAGTGAAGGTGAAGCGAAATTGTTTTGGACTTTACCACCTAAAGCAATGCGCAACGTGGTGACTGCGAAACGTTGTAATCATTCAACAGTATGAGCTTAAGTTGTGAATCGTTGAGAAACTTACTTTACTTTTCAATTTACTAAACAAAGCAAGTCGAAAAGTAGATGCTTTATTCCCGCTGTTACTCGGTTATATTATTGTTTCCTTAGTTTGTTCTTTGGGAAAGTAAACGCGTTCCTGCTATGAAATGTCATGTTTGTTACATAGCCGGCACATTGAATCAAATATTTGGATCTCAGTTGAGGTTAGGACAGAATGTGGAATTGTAAACTAATGAATAAATCCAAAAGAATTGCAAAGTTTAGTAGCTATTATGTGAATGTAAATAGAATACGCTGGAATTTTTACATGTGGAACTAGCTGGAATGCTGGGAGGAACTTTCTCGAATGGAAGTGTTCATGACCCACTAAAATGATCTTTCCAAGTTTGCTCAAAGGGTTCCTCGATTAAGTTCCAGTGCTTCGCAAGTAAAATTTGGATTTCAAGGGAGCACCGAACCTGTTATGAAAATGAATGGTGAAGCGTATTGTCAATTGAAATCAGGCTAACGATGTAGCGACAAACGTTTGAGGAAAAGGAATGGAATAGTAAGGGGACTTGTTGGTACTTCACTATCCGTAATGTTAATGCCATGGAATTCGGATGGCATAAAGGGTACGAGAGGAAACTTGAATTTTCCGTATTTGAGGATGACATATGTACCTCATACGAATAGTAAGGCTGATTTCGAAGCATGCGTCATGTGGTGAATATTCAAAGAACAGTCCGAAGTATTTACTGGTGTAGTAACAAAGTCTTCTAGAGTTAGACAAAGGTAAAGGGTAATACGGCATCTATGTCTTTGCTAATTTGCAAAAGGTTTTACAAAATATTTCGACAACAAACGGATGGTGTCAAAACATGTTTACACCAATCCCACGACTTGATAACAATTTGTTCACAAAACGTGATTTCCGTTTGGGGATTGTTATCTGTCTTGGCATTTATACTAATCAATCTATTTGTAATCATGGTTATTTTATTCGGTTACTGAACAATGATCTTTTCTCTTGCTATTGTTGTCGACTATTTATAAAGCTCAAAATACCCTAACCTTACAAATATGCGTCCCAAAATATCAAACAGCGTGCTATAAATGGCATAGTATTTGCAGTACAAGTATTTGATGACGTAAAAATTGTGGTATGCTGCAGTGACTACTTAAAAGTTATCCAGCTTATCTTTTTTTATTTGATGAACTTCATACTTAAATGCGAATTTAGCTATCCAAGGTTTTATCAGCAGATCAAGAAAGATTGAGCTCCTTAAATACCAGGTATCTCTGAATAGGGATTTAAAACTTCCCACCAGCTTTAGCTGGAAAATACATTTATGCCAACTTTCCCTGGTAACAATAACGCAGCGGGAGACGTTAATGACGAGTAAACTTTTCTGGTGGTAAATTTTCTTTGTAATACATACAGCAATACGCATTTTTTTGGAGCGCCTACTGCAGTGAGGTTTAAATTACAGCTTTTTTGGTGCGCATGGAATAGAAAGTTCGTTGAAATTTTCTGTCTTCGAGGTCGATTGATGATACTTTTTTGATTGTATCAACTACGCGTGAGGCGACAGCACAAAAAACGTCCCTATGGCTTTTTCGATCTGTTTTTAGTTCCGAAATTTCTATTCCGAAATTTAAGTATATTTTAATTAATATCATTATGTATACATAATACTAGAAGTTGTTGAGAAGTAGGTATGTTGTACGATACGTGAGCAATTGTAACTGCATTATGTTTTAAAACACATCCTTCAAAATATATTGCAGGTAAGAGACACGTGTTCTTTCACTTCTTATTGGCAAAGCGAAATGTAAGTTGTATTAAATTATATGATTGTGAAATTCTAGCATAACTGCGTAGAGCTGGCTGTCGATTTTATCCAGTGGTACATTGGGAGCTAATATTCTGTCATCACTAATGCCCTGTCTACACTATCATTTTAAAACCATTCCAGAAACCATGCCAGGCCCCGACTGGCTCGGTTCAAATTAGTAGTGTAAATGCTTTTAAAAGGCCTGGCACACTTAGAATAAGCATCCCTCCTGGCATCTTATTTGGATCCCAACGATGTCATTATACCACAATAATTGGTAATCAAATAGTTTGTTTGTGGTACAAAACAAGAATATGGCACGAAATAGCGAAAACATTGTGTACTTAAAAGCTTTTTTCGTCTGACATTCCTCAGAGTACTAACGTCAGAATGGCCGAAATGGAATTTGTGAAAGAGTATACCCAATTGTATTTTGAAGGAGCCAATCAGAAATTGGTCTGCCTGAATGGCTAGTGTTTTTGGACCAATCAGCGTCCATTACAACAAGGTTAACTGAATAGGCCTAGCGAGAAAGCGAACTCTTATTGTCTGCATAGTAAAGGTTTTCTAGCTTTTATGTGGACTGACTCCAGAACGGCCAAATGAAATGCAGACCTGGCCTTTCCTATGATACGGAAGCAATTGTCTTGAACCGTGAGGAATTTAGAGACATTTGAGCCCATTTTAGAATCGCTGAAAGAAGAACTTTAATACTACAATATTTCCAACAAATAGTATTCATTTTCTTGAAGTTCAGAGCTCCAGCTAAAAGTCCACATTTTTTTGTAAAATAAGACATGAAAATTGTCAGTGCTCATGAAATACCTGGGTTGAAACGTAAAATGAGTTTGATAACATATTTTTGGGATCATCTAACACCAGGAAAACTATCTAAAACAATTCTGTACTCTGGTTCTCTCCCAATCCAGTACCAAAGAAATGAGAACTGGGCAAGACCGAATCATATGGCCCAGCTTGTCACAATGACTACATCGAACATGCCTCTTTCGTGTAGCAATTTTTGGGTGTGCCTTCAACATCATCCTGTTGAAAATGTCGTGTATGTTCTCTTGTATTGATGTTTTGTAAGCATGATTTGTAAGCACGAATGTCCTTATTCCATGCCTCACTTCCTTGAGTAGATGGCTATCCGTGTGCCTTTGATTATGTCAAACAATTCTGGATTGTGGGCACACATGGAATGCACAAAGGGAGACAGCATAGCCCATAGAAAGTTTGTTTATCAAACATCATCAGTTCCTGGCATGATGGTCTGACCTCACTAAGTATAGCAGTCTTTGATGGATCAACATTTTGGCAAACTGACAAGACCATCTGGTAGAGTTGCAGCAATTTGGAAAATGCAACTCAATGGGATTGATTGTGGATCAGGCTATAGGTTTCTTTGCAACTGTCTGGACTGAAAAATGGTTCTCCAATCCCACCAGAATATATTCACAAATTAAGGTTTTGCTACAGATCCCAATTCAATTAAATTTCTTGATCTGAAAGTCTGCTTCTTACCAGCCCTCTACCAGCTTCAGAGATAAATTTTAAACTACAATAATTTAAGTGTGATTTTGGGCCAATATGGTCAAACATGGAAATTTGCCCCCAAACCCCTGAAAATCTTCAATTTTCAATTTTATTTTACTTTTACTGGAAGGCCTTAATGCGTACATTCCATGGTGCACAAAGTGTTCAAAATAGGCGAATAGGGCATAATTGACATAGTTTGCATACACTAGAAGCGTACATACTACGGTACACAAAGCGTTCAAAATAGGCAAAAAGGAATATTTGACATAGTTTGCATACACTGGATGCGTACATTCCATGGCGCAGAAAGCGTGGAAAATAGGCTAATAAGGCATATTTGACACAGTTTGCATACTCTAGATGCGTACATTCCATGGTTCACAAAACGTTACTAATAGGCTAGTAAGGCAAATTTGTTATAGTTTACATACACTAGATGCATACATTCCATGGTGCACAAAGCGCTCCAAATAGGCCGATAGGGCATATTTGACATAGTTAGCATACACTAGATGCGTACATTCCATGGTGCACAAAGCGTTCAAATTAGCCTAATAAGGCACATTTGATATATGTGGCATACACTAGATACGTACATTCCATGGAGCACAAAGCGTTCAGAAATAGGCTAATAAGGCATAGTTGACATAGTTTGCATACACTGGATGCGTAAATTCAATGGTGCAGAAAGCGTTCCAAATAGGCTAAGAAAGCATATTAGACAGAGTTTGCATACACTAGATGCGTACATTCAATGGTGCAACAAAGTGTTCAAAATAGGCGAACAGGGCATATTTGACATAGTTTGCATACACTACATGCGTACAGACTACGGTGCACAAAGCGTTCAAAATAAGCAAAAAGGAATATTTGACATAGTTTGCATACACTAGATGCGTACATTCCATGGTGCACAAAGCGCTCCAAATAGACTAATAAGCCATATTTGACACAGTTTGCATACTCTATATGCGTACATTCCATGGTGCAGAAAGCGTTCAAAATTGGCTAATAAGGCATATTTGACATAATTTGCATACTCCAGATACGTACATTCCATGGTGCACAAAGCGTTCAGAATTAGGCTAATAAGGCATATTTGACATAGTTTGCATACACTAGATGCGTACATTCCATGGTGCACAAAGCGTTCGAAAGGGAAGCTATGTATTATCATATAGAGAGATTCGGAGGAAGCTATGTATTATCATATAGAGAGATTTGGAGGAAGCTATATATTATCATATAGAGAGATTTGGAGGAAGCTATATATTATCATATAGAGAGATTTGGAGGAAGCTATGTATTATCATATAGAGAGATTTGCAGGAAGCTATATATTGTTATATATGAATTTAAAGCAGCTACTATGAAGATAAGAAACCCAGGCTTGACACCACTGCTGGATAAGATGGAAGAAGATTATGAAATGTGAAGCGGTAGATTCAAGTACGAATATTTTTAGTTTAACCTGGCCTTATCAATAGTTGCAGGGACTGAGTAAGGCTTTTCTTAAAGGAAGTGGATAAGTGAGAAATTCCTCTTGAATGGCATTTTCATTGTCCTTAATGTCGATATGACGTCAGATGAGGTAACAATTCTTCTCATTTACCTGCCCTTCATCATCTACTTCTACATAATTGCTTAAATATATTTTTAACAATGTAAATAATTCGAGCATAGTGATCTTATACTGGTATCCAATTTAAATTCCGTACTAAACAAAACCGTTTTCAGCTCTCTTTTACATCAGCAAATTGTCTTAAAATATCTCCGGCTATTAATAGGAACTGTTTGACAAGTTACCTCTTTCTATAAGATTGTTTTTATTTCATTTATATTTTTAGTCGACTTCCTACACAAAACTATAAAACAGATCAATTCTTTAGTTATTTTGCATCCCTCTAGTGTATCATTGTGAATACAACGTGTTGGTTCAAAGGCGCATGCGCCGAGAGATTGTTTTCAAGAATATACAAGTCACGTGATTATGTATCGTTACGTGATGTAAACATCGCTGGAGAGTCAGAAATTATGAAGATTCAATTACATTCGGGTTTCCTTAATAAAAGGTAGCCATAACAAGCGGCTAAAGTTCTGAACGTCAAGATTAGTTAAGTTTATTCAAATAAATCCTTCATGCTCACGAAAGTTTGACCGACTTCAATGAAGAAACTTTTCAATCGTACTGAAATATCGAGAAGGTTCTTTCAATGATCTTGTCAATAGTAAAATTTAAGCATTTGAGTTGTACTGAACCAGGATCCTGGATGCGACTAATAGGGCACTTTGGCAGACTGGTGAGGGGTTTATTCGCTCTCGTTTATAATGAAAATCATGTATCTTAGCTGATGACATCTATGCTTTAAGTCTAAAAAGCATTGTGTGGTTGAATCACTTTGCAACAAGCCTGTTTGGTAAATTGTTTTAAACGTTTAAACGCTATTTTTAATTTCTTAAAATTTAGAAAAAAAATCTGGGGTCTTCCTCCTAGCTGCTGTCTCCCTGGATTGAGCTGGGTCAGTCACTTCAAGTCTGTCCTTAGCTAATACCAGAAATAAATTTGTGGTCAAATATTCCGTTATTAGATCAATATTGGACTCTGATATCTGATATTGTAAAGTCAACTACACAATGCGTTCAGGACAGTAGTGCCAGATAAGCACACCCGTTTGCATATGCATAAAGAACATGCCAATTCGTTAATACACCAATTTCTTGCTGCAGATAGGTTTCTCCATTTCTCTAGATGAAAAACGTTTGCTAGCACTTAAGAAATGAACTATAGGTTGGAAAAATTATCAGGTTGTCGAGTTATCAAAATGTGTCAAGGAAAGCACTTACCCGTTCATAATCTCTGTTAGTTGCTCTCATTTCTTTCCAAGTTTTGTTTAAAAGTTGGATACACACACAGTACATTTCTTCGAACATAAAATCCGTCGAGAAAAACATTGGAAAGAAATTTTCACTTGTGTCTGAGACTATAGATGGAAAAGAAAAATGATGTTAAATAAATGTGAGATTTTGAAAATAAAGCTATTCCTGTAATTCAGTCGTAAAAATCCTCTACTGCAGATAAAATGGTTTCAACCATAAAATCATTAAATAAACACAAGAATGTAAACGTTCTATACAAGGTGAAAAACATTTAAGCAGGATGTTGTCACAAGGAGTAAACTAATAGTTTGCATTGGCTTTTATGGTCCCCTATTGCTTACATTGGAAGCCCAACCTCTTAACAGTTATGCAGGCATAAGTTTTCTCTGTACAGGATTCTATGAGCGTTACATTAGGTATGCTGTATATTCACAGCTTAAAATTGTGTTATTGGAGATGGTCCTGTCAAACTACAGTGGTTCATAATTCACTTTAACACTTGCAGCACATGTAATTAAGTAAACAGTGTAATAACCCTTTTCAACAAAATTTCCATTGTCCCAAGCCCATACAAAGTGCTCAGTATATGTGGTTTCACCAGAACTACAGGTGCTCAAATCTCCTTTATGGCACATTGACTTCCAAAACATTCAAAGCCAGCAAATTGAAGATGTTAACCTGATATAGGTTACATAATATAATATGTTTCAGGTAAATATCTGTAAGGTAGTAAAGTTTTCAGGTAAAAATTGTTAGAGATCTATAATTTATGCTGCTTTTCTTAGAAGACAAAAACATTTCCAGGCATGTAAAAGATAGAACATACATATTTTTAATCCAATTAAATTTTGGAGAAATGGTTCCAACAGTTGTAATTTCCGAAGCATATGTTACTTCATTTATATTACTCCTCATATAATGATTCCGGCAGCTTACCTTGCTAGTGACCTCTTTGGTAAATTGTTGTAGGCATTCATATGAACCTCCTATTGCATAACCCTTCTCAAATGCCTCAATCGCTACCTGGCAAACACTACTCTGATTCCCAACACCCAGTGAAGATTTTGCTCTTTCACATACAGCCAGAGTTTCCTGCAGGCTTAGTCCTTGAATAAATATCATGCCTGATGGCACTAAATCAGATGCATATTGCATTGCTTCTGCTCTTGCCTTCACCAGTGTCAAAGCTACAATAAAATAAATATACACCATTGATAGCCTACCAGTAGTTAGGGCTATCTATGAAACAAATGATACCATGATGCATAATTATATATATAAGTATAAAGACTTTAATTCTGTTTCTTCAGAAGTCCGCTTGGATTGCTATAATTTTATATACAAGGCAGTTGAACATAAAACGATTGATTTTTTAAATTATTAAAATCTCATATGCCTAAACTTCCTATTGCTGTTTTTTCGATTTTAGAGAAATCATCCCTCCCTTCCTTTGATTAGTAACCAAGGTTATTACAGAATATAAGATTTACAAACCAACCACTTTTAGCCATTCTATAATCAAAAAATGGGTGCTCTATTAATATCAATGTCACAATGTTTTTTTGACGAAAAATCACGATAGCGCCAAATAGATTTTACAAATTCTTAAACCCACAGCTTATCAAAATTTCCCATCGAAGATAATTAAAAGATTTACTCGTAAATTTACTGCGATCTATAAAGTTGAACAACAGTAGTTCCCCCAAAAGAGAAATATGAATTCGCCTTGCCTAAATATTGGTAAAAAGTAAAATCAATTATTGCAAAAGAACTACCGAAATTAACTTTACCACCAAAGACTGTTCCCGTTGGCGGGCATTTTAAACCTGTTGAACATTGGAACACCACATTCTCCGCCCGAGTCATCACCAAAGTTGCCCCACGTCGGATGGAAGCCTTCTCCTGGCGCACCACTTGGATCTTTTGAACCACCACTTGTATGGTCCTGCTCATGGTTGCCAATAGTCACCATATATGGAACTAATGTTGCGTAATTTTCAATGAGTGTAAACCACTGCTCCCAAATGTATGCCTGTTAAACGGATAAACAGTTATTCAAGTACAGTCACTTAATAAGAAAAACGTAAAAGGCCACAATGTAGAAGATATATGGGATTGAAGTCAGCTTGTGTATGATATTTGTCAAATTCAGGTTGACAAACCATTTATAGAAAGCCTTAATGTCTTATGAAATAATATACAGTAGGTCAGTAAACCAAACCCACTCAAGTTGACGCACATCCAGCTTACCACGGGTACTGCAGTTACCGTTACATTGAAGTGAAAAAGTTGCACTTTTCTTTAAAGAAGCTGCTCCTTAAAAGATTCGTAACAAGTCCACTTGATGTACTATTAAAACATGCTTTGTCTTTCTTATAATCACCCCCTAACTACATCTACTTCTAACTACGCTACCTACTAACCCCTAACTATACTACCTACTACCCCCTAACTGCACTACCTTCTTCTAACTATACTACCTACTACCCCCTGACTACACCTACTACCTTCTACTTCTAACTATACTACCTACTACCCCTAACTACCTTCTACTTCTAACTATACTACCTACTACCCCTAACTACCCGCTACTTCTAACTATACTACCTACTACCCCCTAACTATACTACCTAGTACCTACTAACCCCTAACTATACTACCTACTACCCCTAACTATACTACCTACTACCCACTAACTTCTGCCTATAATACCTACTACCCCCTAACTACACTAACTTCTACTTCTAACTATACTACCTACTACCCCCTAACTACACTAACTTCTACTTCTAACTATACTACCTACTATATCCTAACTAAAATATCTACCCCTTACTACACTACGTGCTATCCTCTAACTGCACTACCTTCTACTTCTAACTATATTACCTACCCCCTAACTGCAATACTGTCCACTGCAACTACCACTAATCCCCTATCACGTCATGAACTATCCCACTGCCATCAAAACCTTACTAAACTACGTTACCAGTACCTATTATTTGCCTATTTATTACCATACCACTACTACAACCCCCTAATACTTACACAACCTCTTACTTAACTACCTGTCAGAGCAGTCGTCCAATTTTAAACCACTACCGCCTAACAGTGGCTAAACTGCTCATGTACGATATGCCAGTAAACTATTAGTATAATTATCATAATGTATGTTACGCGCATGAAGCTCATGTCTAGTGGGTTTTTATATCCTTGCATCCCTTTATACAACATTTATAGAATATTGCCGATCTACTGTATTGCTAAATGAATTAAACCTTTTCTTGTCAATTTTGCGGTGCGATTCAACGATGTTGCAATGCATTCATATTTTTCTTTTCATTGACTTACAAAAATCGCAGCCTTTCATTTTCATAAACTGCGAACTTAACATATTTATCTACAAAGAAAAGCTGTATTGTCAGATCCTGTCATGGAACTATTATCTTGGTATGACGGACTGCTTTTCGCAGTGTTTCCTCCAGCAAACCTATGTATAATGCAATAGATACTGTAATAGTTGTTCACATTTCTAGGCAGTTTGAATGTCGCCTTTCTCACTCATGTACTCTTTGTTCGCATTGAAAATCACCTGATGATGTTCATAGCTTTTAGACAAAACCATCGATACAAAGTTGACTAGCGAAGTGACAAGCCCTATAACAATTACCCATTTCCCAATGCTTTCACTGTCTGCATAAAATTGAGTCCATCATCAGATGCCCAAGTATTTTAAAAGAACTAAAAAAGAAAATTCTTTTTCATTTTTAGTAAGAGTAAGTTTCATTACCTTTCTCATTTTAAACTCTGCTCCAGATGCAGCTTCATTAAAGTATGGTTTGCCATACTTCTAAAGTTTCTAAAAGCTAGTCTTTTCATGTAAAAAAAAGGGATTTCTTTTCCTTTCTATTTTTAATGCCCCTTTAATATTTCAAAACCAGTTCATATAATCTCCATTACAGATAAACATCATAGTCGTCACAGAGTACTAACAGAGAGATGTGTACTTTAAAAATTTGGTAACGTATGGATAGTTATTTATTTTTACGTGTGGAGAAACTGAGAGAGAAACGCTAATCTAAGAGAATCTCCAGAAGAGTGTAAGACGTGCAAAATGCCACATGGGCAAATATACATCTTTTCTGTTACTATTTCAGGTGGTAATCAAAATATTGTGATGTTTTAGGAAATATGGGTACATAAACTTACAATACGTCATTAAAGACAAACGAATTTGCCATCTGGATGCCCCGTAAAACGATATGCGTTCAGCTTCTAGTCTGTGAAAACCTTGGGATGTGTCTCATTTGGCACTGTATGGATATGTTAAAACAAAACCACTTAAATGGGTAAGAACTGCTGCTCAATACAGCAAATGTATGTTACATAACTTAGGGATTTAATTTTTAGCATTTCCATAATATGTTGTTCTAGTCATGCAGTTTTGGCTATCGCCACGGCAGTTTACTTTTAGAAACTGAAAGAAGCAGGCCTCGTTGTGCTCTTTCATCCCGATTAGACGTGCGGCCACGACAGTTATAATTTTGATAATTTTTGATAACTCTTTTATTCCAGTCACCCTGTTTATTAAATCTGACTAACATATCTCATCTCCACGCCTATCCAAGCCCCATCTCTGATATAATTCCACTCATCATAGCGTTGTTCCAACACCCAAACACTTCACTGCTTATCAAAACAACGAAAATCACCCTCTTTGTCTAACCACCCATTCTTTTTTTCCTTCGTTCTAAATTTTTTATCAGAATGGAACTTTTCTTTTGATTGACAATGAATTACGCAATGTTACGCTCTGGGTTTCATGATTGATTCCTCAGGTCGTACCTGCTTCCAGTCACCTTGCTTATTAATAGTCACCCAGCCTATCCGACCACCACCCTAGTTCCAGGCACCAGGCCAGTTTAAACTGCCTTGAATTTTCAATCACTTCGCTTATTCCAAACACTTCGTCTATTCGGGAAGGGAGAGTAACCACCCTAGTTCCAGACACCACGCCAGTTTAAACTGCCTTGAATTTCCAATCATTCTACTTATTCCCAACACTACGTCTATTCGGGACGGAAGAGTAACCACCCTAGTTCCAGGCACCACGCCAGTTTAAACTGCCTTGAATTCCCAATCATTCTATTTATTCCCAACACTACGTCTATTCGGGAAGGGAGAGTAACCACTTGATGTAAACATGTAATCTTGAAATAGATGGTTAAAACAGAAAAAAAAGTTCTTCGATGCAGGAGTTATCTAACCACTGCACTGTACCCTAGTGGTGGAAAATCTTAATAGCTTCTCTCTACTGTATTGACTGAACCAGGAGCTGGGACACTCCGGTATTAATGCTGGGTAGAGAGCCGCCAATTGAATGGGGCTTATGTAGGGAGTACGCTGTTGTTTCTAAGTAGCAGGGTCAATTGGAAAATTAGTAAACCTTTTAAAAACCGGGTAAGTTTTTATTATTTCTTGATGTTTTGCTAGGGATCTATATGACAGAAATTGAGCTTGTGTGACTTCAAAGCGCGTTGTAACGTGAGAAGGTAATAGACCTCTCTGATGACATTTTATCCTTCTGAAGTACGTCTCAGATCATCCCCAAACCACTACAGTTTCTTGTATTTTTACTAGAGTTTGTTTTGAAAGCAGAGTTCATTGGAACTTGTACAAAGAGTAGACCTACAGTCATGTTGAAAACAGAAGGTGAGAGATTTCCGCTACATACTGCGTTGTGTTACTCAAATGGTTGAGAAAATTATATTTCAAGGGCTGCGTTATCGGAATATCTCACAGATTCCGAGTAAACTGCTCTTCTTTACTTGATAGCAAATGTTGCAAGTTTTACATTTTCGTGATGATGTGGTATTTTACAAGTTTGTTGTGGCTAGCAGCACGCCACTTGACTTCATTCTAACAAGATACAGCAATTGTCTGTTCCAACAACAACCCGACACCACAAAAATGCATGAACAAACTAGATACTTCGTGACAGGAATCGAGCTGAGCAGTCGTCATTAATTTTACTTCCACAGAACAGAGACACTTATGGAGTGACTGACTGATAACTGTTTTTCGGCACTTTGTGAATATTTCCCGACGGAACTGAAAGTACCGTTTGTTATACAAATAATTATAGTTGTTTATGGTCATTAGAAAATTAATAAAGTTAATCAGCGCTAAGTACTACCACAATCCAAGGCCCCCAGCCATGAGATTTCCTTTTATCAAATTCTCTCATTAGCTCGAATTTACTCAAGCGCAAAAGAAAGCTAAGAACCGAACTCCGAAGCGTTATTTCCTTTAGCAAATTTTCCCCGAGTTCTTAATCGAGAGTGCTAATAAGTATCAATAGCTTTGGATTAATTATCAAGGCCCCCAATCAAAGGCAGATTTAGTAGGACAATAAGATGAATTTGTCTTCACAATATTGTCTAGCCTCAGCAAACGCAGCAATAGTTACACCATCAGTTGGACTTTTCACCGTTAAAAGAACGCATACAGATCTACTGCGATTTACCTGGCTTTCGTTCTCCTTCGATAATTACTGGTCAGGAGTACCGTCCCGACTTGATCATCAAAGATGATAACGTTTTAAATACAATAGAATTGACAGCTGGCTTCGAAACAAGATTGGAGATTAATTACAAAAGGAAATTGGCAAATTACGAAGAGCTCTGTTCTACATTAAATAAAAGTTTTACAGTAAATTTTATTGATGTAAGCATGAGTGCCATTAGAGGCCTTTACAAAGACAGTAAATCTTTCTTGGAAATGTTAAACAAATTGATGCCGCAAGAAAAGAATACATGATCAAAAAAATCATAAGTTGTAGTATTCGCACATCGTATTTTATTTTTGGTAAACGTAATTCTGAATGGTCATGTCCATAACTTTTAGCTTGGTAATCTTAACCAACTACCCCGTTATCAGTTAGGCGTTATTTTTGTTGTTGTTTTAGTAGTTGTTGTATTTGTTTCTGTAGCTTTTACCATAAAAGTCAGATATGCCTATGCAGTGAGTGTCTGACTTAGTATTTTTGTAATAGGTGAAATTACGAAATAAATGATGAAGTTTAAAAATTATTATTTTTTATTATTTTTTTAAAAGAATTTGGACGTCGATGCAAATAGGCTTATATTGAAGTGTTCTGAAGTAGCCATCAGAACATCTTACTATATTTTTAATACGCGCAATAAAGACTGGACCTCCCCGGAACTATTAATTTTCATGTAATAATGTTTTTTCTCTCTCTTTCCTTTTTTGCTATTGTATTCTTAAAAATACTAATTAAACACTCCTGTACATCAATCCTGCTGTCCCATGTACAATGCCAGGAGAAAACAGCAGGAAATGTTATTGTATCATGAAGATTAGCAACAAAGGCATTGAGTTAAATTATTTTTGGAAATATTGCTTATATTTTATGATCGGAAAAGTGATCAAGATAATTAGTTTTCAACTAAGACAGCACCTAGAATGGTTACCTCGTTTTGGTCCTTACGATGTCTTCAGTAGGTGATATTGCATATATAAGGCATTAAACCATCACTGGTTTCAACTTCAGCAATCGGAATCACAAAACCTCGTCAGCTATTGCTTCTAGCGACATGATTAAGTCTTGTTAAAATCCAGATGCACTCAGCACAGTGCACGCTGCACCATTTCGTTCACTTTTAGTATAAATCATAGTTGCTACATCTTCAGTCTGTAATGCTGTAAGCATTGGGCGTCGAATCCATCACTAGTTTTAACCACGGCCATAAAAAGGCTCATAATAAATCACCACATATAGTCGGTTGTTGTTTCTAAAGACCCAGTGAAATGTTTGTTTACATCGTCCGATACACAATACATGTGAACATGGTCAAACAACGTCCGATAGCCTTGCTGGCTACTTTCAATGTTTAGGTTACTGGTTTGTCCATTCCCAAAAGCCCAAATCTTTCTTTCTTAGTAGATCTAGCCAAAAATTGTTAAATTTCTTCGTTGTATATGTCAAGTACATCTCGATCTTGTCCAACAAGTCCCCGTGTCCTGTTAGGCTGCCTTTGCGACTAACGCTCGACTTTATGGAATTCGTACGATGTCCCGGTGTAGATCCAGCTTTGTTGCTACTAGCCACAGGTCTACTGATCTATACTTCACTTTTAGCGGAAGAAGATGATACTCTAAACGCAAGATAAAAGGGATCACGGATCCTCATTTGGTCACTGTGACAAAAACCTAATCTCCTCGCTGCTCATCTTTTGTGTGAAGGGAACCAGTTTTCATAGACCGGAAGAATAAAACATCGGACTTGTTCAGAACAATGAAATCTATTGTCTCGTTCAGGAGATACCAATCCATACGTTAAAGATCCCTGATTCAGTGCTACAGAAAGGAAAGACTTCTTTAATCCTACTCGATTTCAAAACTAGCACTAAAATTGAAATCGCCAATCCGTACGGAACATCACATTGATGCATGCCGTGACCAGGATTCGAACCTGGGTTATTGCGGCCACAACGCAATGTACTAACCACAAATTGAAGAGGGGAAAATTGTTTATTCCCGGATGTCTTGTCGTATACTAAACAGTTCTAGAGTTGCGTGATTGAAAATAGACGTAAAGTTTCTGGTTTTCCCAAATTTGAGTAAATTGGTTGATTAGTGTATTGAACACAATAAAATTTGAAGTAGCTTGGTTCATTTAATTGCAGTATCTTGAAGTGACCTATTTTTCAAAGCGTCTTTAACTATGATCTTTCTTTTCTGTATTTACCGTCAATGTATGAAAGATAAAACTTATGTTGTGACGCAGTTGACAAATACTGATTTTCATTAGTTTAGTATATTTCACTTTCATGTATTGCTGAATTCTAACATTTAAGACGCAAAGCTAAACCTATAGTCCTACATTTTTGTATTTCACGATAAATGTGCAAAAGATGAAACAGAGGTTTTGCAATAGTCGACAAATATCAATTTTCTTAGGACTTGATATAGCTTGATTCACATCAATCTGCTTCCTGTATTGCCATAACCTTACATAAAACTCGTAGACCTCAACCTATAGTCCTACATTTTTGCATTTCACAATGAATGCGCAACAGATCAAACATAGGTTTTGACATAATTAACAAATACGAATTTTTACAACGTTCGATATGGCTTGATTCACATAAATCAGTTTCCTATGTTGCTGCAGCCTAACATTAAAACCGTAGACTTTAAGTCATCGTTCACAGCTTCTGTATTTCACTCACAATTATTGTGCGAAAGATAAAACATAAATTTTGCAGCAGTCGACAAAGCTTTAATTATTTAAAAGCTTGATTTGTTTTGATTCTCATAACTTCCGTTTTCTATATTGCTATAATGTAACATTAAAACTGTAGACATGAACTTAAGGTTTATATTTTCTGTCTTTCACAGATAACGTACGACAGATAATGAGTGAGTTGTGATGTTGTGTACAAACAGATATTCCGATAGTTTTGAAAAGAACACTAGAGAAATAGAAAATATGTCACCACCGCGTATCGAACCTCTGAACCCACGCTTTCGCTTTTGTATCAGGTTGTTATTAAAGCGCTTCTCATTACAGAACCTTCTTTTGGATTTCATCACACTCAGTGCCACAAAAGGACAAGAAAAGCAACAACGAGTGTAGAGGCAAAACGGAGACATAAACAGCTTAACAATGGATTCTACAATGTAGAAAACTATAAAACTCCAGGTATCTACTATTAGTATCTTCTATGTCCGTTTCATTATTTTAGCGCTTTAAATACCATATAAAGGAAAGTGATACATGAAACATGAAATTCAACAAAAGTACCCATAACCGGAAACGTAAGTTACTTCAACTTACTGCTATGTTGTATAATCACTTTCTTTTCCAAAACAGATGATTCGACGCAATCTATGCGTTTATTTACTTTCGTTTATTTACTTTCAAAAAGGCCTGGTCATGAATTTCACAAGTCAGAGGGATAATGGTGGCAATGTATGAAGTTATTTTGCAGATTATAGCTAACGAGGGCCCTGGCGTCGATATAAGGGTACAAGTACAACCTGAGAACCCTTTGGAGGCCTTTTTCAGATGACAGAAAGAAAGCGTCGCTGTTCATTCCGTAACACCTAATAAAACCCTTTTCATTTCATTCCATCCTTCCAAAAGTGTAGAATTTGTGCATGTGTGCATGTGTGTGTGTGTGTGTTTGTGTGTGTGTGTATGTCTGTTCATTCATTCTCAATTAAATCTACTGACCATTTTTTATTCTGAAGAAAAGTACTATCTTAAGAGTTTAGGTGGTATGTAATCAAATATTACCAATATATGCAACAGGAAGGGCAATTGGTTGTTCTGATTGATTCGTACGACAGAACTTACCCTGCAGTGTAGACTCTTGTTTCGTGACATACAATGCTTTTAACAATATCTGTGTGATCTTTAACTACAAGTGCTAGAAGACAAATGATAATAAGGAAAGAGTTGTGCATAAATGGATAATGCGTTGAGTAACGGATTCATTTTGCTAAACGTTTTCGCCATACACTGATCACAGCAATCGTATGAAGTGAAATTAGGACACTGGCTGTTCCTCAGCAATTGCTTCTATTGCTGCTGTCCTCCCATCCAAAATTAAAGACCATTTCCGGAGCTGATTATGATTTTTCAATGTTGTCTTCCTTCTGTAGATGCCCATCAAACGTAAAGTTTTGGTTATTTTTTTTCAGAACGCTGATAAACACTGGGTTAGATTGACTAAATCTGTTACCGAACAAAACAATGATGTATTCCCAATATAAATATTTAAATTCATCGTTGTTAAACAGTCTTCGGGATTTTAAGTAATTGCTTTTACTATCTAGTCCTCAAAATAACGAAAATTGGTGCGGAAAATAGGTTGGGGGGCGTTCGGTCAACCCAGAAGCCTCTAAGGGGGCGGCGGCGTTAAATAGGTTGAGAACCACTGGTTTAGAACATCAACTTGGCCAAGAATCATTGATTTGTGCTCGTATGAGAATGACGTAAAAACATCGCGCACAACAACAGCAGCAACGAGGTCACAGGTCATGTCACAACTCAGGACAAGATGGCTGGAAGTGGGAGTTGGATTGTCTTTGAATACTAGCAATGATACAAGAATTTTTACAGCATATACAACCCTGTTAGATAATTTGTGCACATTTATTAAACATGGAACACACTGAGAAACTCAGGATAGCAATACTCGGCGCTGGTGCTGCTGGTTTGGTTGCGGTGAAGTGCTGTCTGGACGAAGGCTTGATGCCTTTCTGCTTTGATTCAGAGGCACATATTGGAGGGCAGTGGAATCTTGAAAATGAACGGCATATCTTAAAGTCTACCGTAACAAATGCTAGCAAAGAAATGAGTGCTTTCAGTGACTTTTTGATGCCAAAGGAATTTCCAAACTTCATGACACCGGACACACTGATGAAGTACTTTGAAATGTATGCCAAAGAATTCGATTTACGCAAATATATCCACTTGAAACACGAAGTTTGCAAGGTAGAACCAGTTTATAATGACGACGGGAAAGTGAAAAATTGGACAGTCGATTACCGTTTGCCATCAGGTGAACTTGAAATCCCACTGTTTTGGTTGATTCATGCGAGCTCAACCTCGTTTTGAGACAGGATTGCGCAATTGTGATAAAGGTCCATTATAGCCATTGAAAAAAAGCTCAAATATCCCTACATCCAAAAGTCTTTACTAGAAGCTGCTTAAGCAGTGTGTCTAATTTCATGCTTGTATCACCACATTCGCATCACGTATCTGCTGTAGTAGGAGGGGTTTTACTGTGTACAGTTCACAGACAGGGGAGTAGTGCTAAGGTATTAGAATTGGACAATGCAGAACAATGCAACCTTCGTGGTCCTTTATTTTGGCCTCGTTTTAAAGTGAGAATAAATCTTCTGGTGTCGCTATGAAAATGGCCATGTGGTGAGAATTATAGATGGCTCATGAAGGGAGGCTCTAAATGTTCAACGAGAACCATCGACAAAGATTTATCATAGCTATTAACGATTTCTTCAATATAAATGATAGTAGGTTTATCAACTTGTGGTGAAAACTTACGTAGGAAATCAAGTCATAAGTGTTTTCCAATCCCGTTATGGTTTCCACAGCTGCTTGGAATTCAGACTAAATTTAATCTGCTATTGAGACATCACAAGAAAAGCTGCTTTCAAAGAAGAGGCAGATGGCCATTTGGGAAATAAATTGTTAAAATGAAATACATGAGTTCTGTAGTATGGCTCATCACAGAGTCCTTGACGTCAAATCAATAAGTCACTTCTCACCCAATTGTTTCATAGAGGTTTGGCCACTGCCAAATATTAGATAACTGCTTAGGACACTTAAGAGAGTCTGCGGAGATTAAATTTTGCTGACAGCATGGGTGCACCAGCCCAAAAGACATGATGGGTGTGATGGGCGAGATACCCAAAATTATTTATTTTCAAATTTACAAAGATTAAGAAAAAATTGGCTTGGCTACCACAGTACTGTTATCGTTTATAGTTGTAGTCTTTGCTTTAACTGGGCAGGAGTGGATTTGGGTTGCCATTTGACTAACGATATAACATTGTAGACACCTAGACCTATATTTAATAATTGGATTAGCATGCAGAGTTCTGGATCCAAATGGATCTGATTCCCTTTCTAGGGTGTTTATACGGGATCAGATTGGGATCCGTACCAGTTTGGATCCGTACCCGTGTAAACAGGGTCTTACCTCGTTATGGTAGCTTTTCGCCTTGTCTTCGATCCGTACCAATTTAGATCCGATCCCAAGTGTTTATAGATCTCTTTTGTTCGTATTCGAACTGGTCCACTTTCATAAATAAACCCAACAAGTACCGATAGCAGATCCGAACGAATTCTGATCCATTATGTCCTTTGTGTACAGAAGTCCGATCCGTACGAGATCTGATGCAGAACAATCTGGATTCGTATCCGTGTAACCAGGATCTAAATCCAAACTGGAGAGGCGTTTATAATAAGGGTGGCGTTAATTCGAAGCATTAAGTATTGGTGATTAGATTTTACTTCGAGTGCGTGTTATTTTCTACGGTGTGTTTTTATTTTATCGTTTTCTATAAGTTCTTCGCTAAGAGCTTTCTTACTTCACTCAATGCAATTGCCGTGACCAGTGTATGGCGAAACGCTTAAAGAATGAATCCGTTTCTCAACTCAATCTTCATATTTCATTTAGTAAGAAGGTAGAAGGAATACTATGATTGTCATGAAATTAAACTGCATCATTTTCGTTTTAATTTTGAGATTAAATTGGAAGTTTTTTAAACATCTGTGCTCCTTGTTTAATTGTATGTGCAAGACGATCCGAAATGGGTTTTGGCCGAGTTTCTGGTAACTTTATGCAATTGCCATATGAGATAATGAATGATTGAAAATAATGTGGCCGAATGATATGAATAGTGTTATAAATACCTAATATCTCGCTACCAGAATTGTAAACACCGTTAGTCTCGTTTGCAGTAGCCTCGTTTTAGCGCATGCAAGTAACAGCAGTCGTATGGAGTGAGGTTAGAAAGCTTTTTTACATTGAATTTATAAGAAATGAGAAGACCAAAACAACTCGTAGAAAAATCGACCTTTTCTACCACTCGTGGTATTTTTGGTAAAATGTAATCTTAGTAGGTACGAAAATGAAGTGAAAAGTAGGTTCAAGGTTTAGGAGCTGATGTGGTGTTACCCTTTTCCATTAAAATTTGATACAATGTCTTGGAAAACATTTTCAAGGCTCTTGAAAATTGAAGGATATGATTGAAAGTTCGACTATGTACTGAGACGGGATTTGTACAGTGGGACATTCACATTTGTAATCGTATACACCTGCATGTATAGTTGAGATATTTGGTAGGTAACACCTCATCAAATTAAAAATGTTTATTCTGTGTTTACGTTTTTGAACTGTGACCGTTATGAAATAAAATTTGTGTTATAGTTTTATAAATATTTGTATATAAAACAAATAAATTTCTTTAAAACTGAATAAGCTACTACAAAACAAACGAACATTAAAGCCAAGACACCTGTAATATTTTCATGCTTAAGCATGGAAAGTAAAAACCAGCAAATTGCGTCTTAAGAGTATTTTAGCAGCTTAAGGGTCAAAACTGATTATGGAATTAAAGCATGAAGTTAATGATTTGTGAATCTTGGGTCCAAATCTAGGTTAAGATTTTAGAATCGTAAGCAAAGAAAGCTATTTGTATGTCTTGGGTTTAAATCTAAGTTAAGCAAAGAAGCCATTTGTAAGTCTTGGGTTCAAATCTAAGTTAAGCAAAAAAGCCATTCGTATGTCTTGGGTTCAAATCTAAGTTAAGCAAAAAAGCCATTTGTATGTCTTGGGTTCAAATCTAGGCTAAGATTTTGGATTCGTAAGTCAAAAACGCGATTTGTGAATCTTGGGTTCAAATCTACAATTGAGAAGTTTAATTTTATGTAAACAGAGGCCAAATCCCGTTAAGCCCAACCGCCGAATTTGAAAACAGCACTTTTTGGAAGGTATATACTATGCTTGGTATATGCTAGACGGGTGGTAGAAACCAAGTAAAAGCTGAAATAAATACCCCTTCCTCAACTTGTGTTCTGAGCCATTTATCAATCTCTTGACGTCCTTGACGAAGGAAAGCTTGGCAAAAAACTCCACTATAGGTCAACAAAACGCCAATATCGCAAAAGTTCAAAAAAATTTCAAAAAAATTTATTAATGATAACACTCCCCGGTAAATTTTATGAAAAGTCACCAAGTTTCGTGTCAATCGTGCCAGCCTCTTAAAAGGTATGAGCTGAAATGTGTAGCCGCGGGCCTACTAGCCCCCCCCCTCATGTAAGATAGGGTTAAATAGGCAAAAAGAATATATGACTACGAATGTGATAATTCAACTGCTCGGAATTGTGATGAAGGTGCTGTAGACCTTCTAGACTATACATTTGTAACTATTAATTCCTTGTAATAAAGAGAAGATGCACCATTTACATTTGAGTTTTGAGCCATTTAAAAGGAAGTCAGAGGAAAACTGATATTGCTCTCAAATCACCAGAGCTTAGTTACAATTTTGCTGAAAGCGGCCAATGAGATGTATTTTGCCTGACGACCATAATAGCAACGCACTCAGTCGTACACGGGCGACTTTGAAATTAATTGATATTTTGCAATAACAGGGTACAAGTTACTCAGATATTTTTTTTAAAAAGATGAAAATAATGCAGGGGTTGTCCGACTTTTAAACTGAGGCCCAAGGAAAGTGAATTTTATAAATGTTAAGCGGGGCGCTTAAAATGCGATCAAGGGCCGTATGGTAAAAAACTACGTCAAAGCCTCCTTGTTTTAGTATGCTCCCCTTTGTATTTTTACGTAAAATTTCGTCTAAGAAAGATCCACCATTCATAGTTTTGACCGCCTACTCATAGATTTGGGTTTCGCCTGGCATCCATTTGTTTCGTAAATTTCTCCGAAAGCATTTAACAAATTTAAACAAAATTTTGTATGTACATTTTAGGATATGTTTGTGGGCTATGCGGTTTAATTGGTGTCCAAGGCATATGAAAGTTTCGTTAAATTTCAAACACTATTCCTAACTACTAACTCTAGAACTTCAAATCACTGTAGGAAGGCCATTAAAAGAGATAAACTCTAAAAGAGTAAAGCTCGAGCTGGGACTTAAGATGCGGTGATCAGATCGACAGTCGATTCTGTTTTGCTGTATGGGGTGGAGAGGTGAACCCTTACAAATACTTTAAGCAAATCCAACCAATCAGGTCTTTTTGAGCAAATTATGTTGATGTTAATGGCCGGATCATCGTTAACTCGTAGACTGATTAAATGAAGGTAAACCTACCTATACTCCATCAAATGTCCTTTTGTATAAAACGTTGTAATCATAAATGGTTATGACGTGGTCGTGCCAATTTAGAGCTTTACGTTATTATTACTGTGTTATTTAAGAAGGCCATATTTAAAGAGGGCGTGCATTCAGTAGTAGGACCTCATCATAATGGTTAGCAAAGTTAGGGTGGTGAGTGGTTTCAATATTATTGAATCTCGTCATTAGATTGTATCTTTGGTGTAAGTAATATCACAAAAGATACGGAAAACTTATCTTCCAGCCAGACCCTTTCCTTTGCCATGTTTTTTATTAACGAAAATAGTTCTTGCCACTTTCCTACTTTTCATATGTTGGAAGTTGAGTATACGATTCCTATGGTGTTACTAAATGATGTTTATGTGCTCCACTTTTTAATAACATCATTTCAACTCAGATTTTTATTAACTTGTTAACGATGATTGTCAATAGTAAGAATTATTGAAAGTAAGTAAGAAGCAACTTGAATTAGATTAAATGTTAGTATTAGTATTTTTCAGAGAGTTTTTCAGCCTGACTTCAATTTTCATCATATGATTGTGTTTTGTTGTCACAATTTTGAACTCATTGAAATAATTAATAGTAAATATTATTGTATACCAAGCTTACCATCGCCATTTGTTGTTCTGACATAAATATCCTGAACCGATATGAAGTATTCGTCAATCACTCTGGCAAGCAATATGTGCTTTTACTCCATTCTCTGTGATTCGTTTAGGAACCATTGAAAAAGTACTCCGTTCAGTTTTGGTAGTGCTACCCCCTCCATTCTTGGCTTTGAAACAACATATTGCTGTGATCGAAACATAAGCTGTTCGTTATTGTAGTTGCTGCTCTTGTTTTTTTACTTACCTACAAGTGTTACTGCTCTTGTTTTTTTACTTACCTACATGTGTTACTGCTCTTGTTTTTTTACTTACCTACAAGTGTTAGTGCTTCCGATATTGCAGTTACTTCCAACTGTTAAAGCTCTTGTTCTTGCAGTTACCTACAAGTGTAAACACTTTATCTAAAGTTATAACCTTTAAGTGTTTTAGAGTACTTTCCTACACGTGTTAGCGCTCTTGTAAGTGTAGCTGCCTACAATTGTTAATGTTGTTGTTCTTAGAAATCAATTTTCTGTTATAACTTGCGTTTTTTCCAATGCATTTGTTTTTGTTTTTCCTTATGTTATCAGTATTTTAAGATCTTTGATTCTTTTTGTTAGTGTTATTGAAAAAATTGCTGGTGATGCGTACGGCTGATACAGCCGTTGCTCTGTTGTTAACAACGTGTTACTATTACGTATTGTAGAGTAGGGGTCGTGGTATTCAGTACTCCATGTAGGAAACATGGAAAGCTGTTTCCTTCCTTCTGTTGGTTTAGCGACTCTCTACATCTCATAATCTGAACGGAAAAGACGTTTGTGTAGAACCTTAAAGGTTAAGATTTCTTGACCCGAAATGAACGGAGAGGAATATAACTTGGAAGCATTATAAAAAGCAGAAGTAAAAACCCAGAGACGCAATGATAAGTTAATGCACGTTTCACACTTCTTTTTAAATTTTGTCAATATATCTTCATTTAAGTATAAGACCATCTCTGTCCCAACGATATTAATCGACTTTCTTAATTTCGAAGACGAAAACAATGTTCTGTATTCGTAATATTAAAGATCTGCTAACTTTCCCATGAAGGTATTCGATGAAAGTCAAAGGTCACTGTTTTGTCGATTCTACATGATGTTGGAAACTGACATCGGATCAACGTCTACATGACATAATTACATTTACGCAAAGGGTTAGTTGTTATACTGACATTGAGGCGACGTCAAGCCTAAACTATTATCATAACTGAAGTTACCGATTTTTACACAAGATGTAGACATCTAACCCAATTGTTGGTTAGTTGTGTAGTCGCTCCAGGCATTAAGTACCTTTTGATTCAAAACATCAAAGTTCGCATACAATTTTCGTTGAAGACTGATTGAAGTCAAAACCTGTTGCAATGAGTTTAATGATGTTTTATGAAATAGCACACCTTTGCAATGGAATTTTGAAAGTACAATCTAAAGTTGTGACCAACTTGATGCTTTTTTTGCTGTATTTTGGGTCATTTCATGTCAAGTCATCCAAAAGATGTCAAAATGTAACAAATGGGGCGTGGATTTGTTTAAGATTAGAACTATGTTATGGTTGTAGTGGAATTGGACAAGTTGATAATTTTAGCGACCAGCTCAGTACCACATTATCAAGCTCAAAGTTTGTCAAAATGCCTTTTCCCCCTAACAATGTCAGGTTAATTTCTATTGACTCTCAAGAGTATGTCATTTTAAGCCCCAAAATATCCTTTAAAAGTTCTTATGTTTTGTTTTAATAGATACAAATTTACAAATATATCTAGAGAAAGAACACTAGAGAAATAGAAAATATGTCACCACCGGGGATGATTATGTCGATGGTAATATCTTAACCTAGTTTAAATGTACTCGAAGAGGTTAACATGAATCATAACAGAAGGCAGTGAGATGGTCAGACATTTCCTGATATTGAATTAGTCTTTCCAATATTGTCAACGACATAGGAAAACTAAAAATACCAAGTTTCAGGTCCAAATATGATACAATAACGTCAAGATACGTATTGAACATTAGGCTCAACATGTGAATTACCCTGAAAGCAGACTGGTTAATTTCCAATATCATACTCAGGTGTGTTGAGGGCACATCAAATTATCAATTTTTTCATACTTTGTTGTAACTAGGGTACCTGCCCTGCGTCATCACTAAATTGTTAGAAAAAGTGAATTTGAGTGCACTTATCATTGGAGGATATTATATTAGCTAGTATGGCTCTGTAGGGCTCAAGTACAAATTCAGTTTAAATTTTCAAATATTGAATTTCTCAAACGATATCTCATTTATTTATATTAACAGCGTTGTTTACGAAATTTTTGTCTCTTCGTTAAAGATGAAATCTGAAGATAACTATATTCATAGTAGGTGAAATGTTGATTTGCCAAAATTATATCTGGATCTTTGTACTTTCATTTTAAGACCACTTGTATACAGATATCTCCGCGAGAGTACAAAAATGTTTGCATCAAAAGCTGGACCGTTTAGGCAAAGCCGATGGAGGAAAAGACCCTGGTTTAGGTAAATAACTTACGAAGGTGGCACTCGTAATCAATTCTTGACAATACAATAGCGATATTGAAAATACCCATAAGGCACTGGCTTTTAATGGTTAGTTTCAAAATATAGCTCTTTATTTGCGTCCGGAGTGCTTAAAATCGATCAAACGGATGTCCGTATGGATGCGCTCGTGTATGAAAACCTATTATCAGGAGCGCCTCCGAACTCCCTCCCCCTCCCAATGCCAATCAAAACCATTAGGCACTCAAAGCCACGGCAGTTAAAGAAAAACATTCCGTAGTTTCTGTGGTAATCCGGTAAGACTGAAATTCCAGATACCCATTTGATGAATTAAAATTGATTTAAACAGCTGCTGTTATAATACATCCCTGAGGCACCCATGACATAAAACGTATTCCATAGGGCATATTCCGCGACACTATTATGAGTATACGATTAATGCCTAAGATATATGTAAGAAAAATCTTGATTGAAATAATTTAATCGAATCGAAAGGAATTAATTTGGATTCTCTAGACATAGGGAAACTTTGATACCGGACCAAAAGCTATGTTTTTTCCACGAAAGAGGATTTGCTAAGAATATAATGCAAAACCAGAAATGTTATTGTTAGAACAGACACACCGCTATCTTGGTACTAGTATCTGCAATCATTAAGCAACTTGTAAGTATCCCGTCATACTATGATAGTTTGGAGCACAACAAGACCACAATATTTACTTAGAAGCTCTCGAGATTTTGTCTTACTGCTCTTGAAACTTGACTAACTGAATTATGTACCGAGCACCTAAATCCCCTACTTAGGTGGGCAGATTTAGGTCTACCCCGAAGGTCACCTGGCTGCTCAATCTGCCCCGTGAAGTTCTTCAAATATTTCTAATTTTGTGACCATGGGTAAAGAAAGGAAAAAGTTGATGGACGATTTTGGGTAAACAAAGCCCTCTCGATTCATAAAATGACTCGGAATTAAACACTTGATTTCGATTCAGGGAACTCTCAACGTGTTGAGGGACTTGTTAGTGTTCGTGTTAGACTGCAACCGACTGAATTTACAGTTTGTGGACATCGCCGGTTGAACTCCGGCTAGCCAATGTTTTACGTTTTTAAGCAACCGGGATTTATATGCAAATCATCGGAGACTCAGGTACTTAGATAATAAGTCAATTGTAAACAAAGCAATACAACATTATCGAAAGTTACTACTTCACGGCCAGACGAATTCGTTGTGGCGTTTTGTATCATTCCATCGTTTTTTTACTACGGAAAATTTTCCCGAAAATCGTGAGCTTCATGGATGTGACATATATAAGGTTTGGGGCTCCATCAGAGTACCAAGTTTGTCCGATATGACTCTGGAGGTCTCGTTTTGTTTTCATTAGCAGATAGCATTGTGTTGCAGTGTGATAATTGAACCAATTCCCAAACCGGTCGGGTGGCTGTATAGTATGAGTTGTCTTAATCACTACAACCAAATTAGGTACTTGGCTCCAAAAGCACACTTTATCCTGAAGTGCATTGCAGTTCTCCGTTTTGCTAAAAACCTCTATCTCAAGAGCATTAGTGGCAATTGATGATTGAATGTTTTGAATTACACAAACTACGTAGCAGAAAGAAATGCAATAATCCTCCAGAAAATGATGGTCATATCTAGGCACTCTGTCCTCAGTTTGCAAATTATACACGATCCATGAGCTAGGTGCAACCTTAGTCCATAGTCATAACTATGACTATGCTTAGTCTAAGCAAAGCCGATGGAGAAATTGTCTGGAATCGACAGCATGTGCTCTGGCACTGTCGAGAATGAATTCTACCTACTAGGCAGGAAGGCTGATAAGCAAAGACAAGTTAAACTAAAGAAAACTGCAAGTTTGAGACTATTGTAATTTTTTTGGACCTTGTTCGGCTGCTTCGCAGTTTTAGGTCTTAAAGGCGTAGCAGCTAATCGTAAAGCGCTCTTTAAAAAGTTTTACTCGCATAGATTTGGTGGCGTACGACTAAACGAAGGCCACCAATCTTTACGTCAGTTTAGCTTTTACCAGGAATTTATTCAAACCATTGACATGGTCGACGATAGGAAAGGACTAAGCGGTTGCCATATATAGATATACGTATAATATCATGGCCCAAGATAGAGCTCAAAATGTTAGGTTTTTAAATGGCATGGGTCTGGGAGATTCTACGTAATACCTTTTTCTCTTCACATGGTAAAGAACTAAGACTTCAGACTAGCTGCTTCTGTAACGATCTCTGCCCAGCTACTTTATCCAAGTAGCTTGATTAGATAAGTTTAGCAGCTCTGTCAGAATCCAAGGGTTATGAGACTTATGGGTTAATGTACGATCATCTAGTGATGTCCTTGAGCTAGATACAAACTCTAGTCTGCTTCATCGTAATTTATTCTATAATTCGGACGTTACTATACGGCGGAGGGTACATTAGCACCCTCTGTGTTTGTGTAATGCCCAGGGAGTAGATCACCGTAAGAAACATTAACTGCAAGCCTGATGTGTCGTGTGGAGCGAGGATGTCGCTGTATTTCTGTAAGGCGCTTTGCTTACTGAACCTTATAGGAGCACATACGAGCGGCGAGTTCAAATTTAGCCGTGATCCTATCTTCGTATTGGTACTAGCTTATTACAAAGGGAGACATTTTGATCTGAACTAAGTCACCATTTTAGATCCGTCTTATACGTATGCACCACTTTTCACTTGCTGCTTTTGTTAAAATAATGATTTTGCCGGACTTTCTTTGTAAATAGAGCCATTCTGAAATTCTAGGAACTTGAGTGAGAGGTAAGAATGCACACTATGTGCCGTCGCAGTCCATGATAATTTCCAAATCCCCTTGATGCAGCACATTCTTCCAGCCTGTTACACTTTTCATACGACTTAGTAACTTTGGAAGAAATAAATTCAGTGATTCGTCAGATTTAAGGCTTTGAGTAACTCGCACTTTTTTTGCCTTTTCAAACAAAACAACAGATTGGCAGTCTAGTCTGGAAATAGATGTGCTTAAATATAACATTATCACTATCATTGATTGCGTCAATGCTTGCCAAGTCCTTCAAACATTTCCATATCTATAGCAACAGATCCCACTCTTTCTGTTATATATTTATTTATTCATTGTGTTTCTACTTTCTTCTAGAACTCGATAACCTCCACTTTTTGTAAAGCTTTTCAGCTATCCTTTCAGCTGTTTTGGCTGGTGTAATCTTCCACAGTGTCCTTTCTACTTCCATCTTCCATGCTGGATACGCCTCCGTTTGTATCACTTTCTATATTGTGCTCTATACATTCTTCTAGAACTCGATAACCTCCACTTTTTGTAGAGCTTTTTATAGAGTTTTTCAGCTATTCTTTTAGCTGTGTTGGCTGGTGTAATCTTCCTCAGTGTCCTTTCTACTTCCTTCTTCCATACTGGATACGCCTCTATTTGTATCATCTTCTATATTGTGCTCTCTACTTCCTTCTACAACTGGGTAGCACCTACTTTTCGTAGAGTTTTTCAGCTATTCTTTCAGCTGTTTTGGCTGGTTTAATCTTCCACAGTGTCCTCCCAACTTCCTTCTTCCATACTGGATACACCTCCATTTGTATCATCTTTTATATTGTGCTCTCTACTTCCTTCTACAACTGGGTAGCATCTACTTTTCGTAGAGTTTTTCAGCTATTCTTTCAGCTGCTTTCGCTTTAATCTGCTTCAATGTCCTTTCTACTTCCTTTTTCCATTCTGGATACGCCACTTTTTTGTCGGCTTTTTAACATATGAACAGTCCTCAGTGTGGTTTGTCAGCTTTTAGATATCTTCTTTCTGGGTAATAGTGATCGTGACTAATAAAATATGATGCAAAAGACACCCATGGAATACGTTTGTGCCAGAGCCAGAAACAACAGTTTGGGTTCATTCTCAGGACATTAGCAATAGACAAAGTGGTTTCACACTAGACTTTCAGCTTCTGAAAGTACTAATGCTTATTGAGAGCAGACCTCTTTCAATAACCCTTGACGTGATACCAAGATATACAGCAACTGCAATTTGATTACTACAAAGTGTATCATTGTTATCAAAGTGTTCTGGCCTACCGTCAAAGGCTTGCCGATCAAGGAGCGTGGACTGATAATTTTTCTTTATTTCCATTGCAGACGACGGCGGAGGAATTTTAGCAAACAAGCAACAGAGGTACTGAATGAGTACTTCTACTCGCATTTAAGCAATCCTTACCCAAGCGAAGAGGCCAAAGAGGAACTAGCGAGAAAGTGTAACATAACTGTTGCCCAGGTAGGTGAAAATAATTTATCCAAACAATACGTTCAACATGTAGTGGACAAAAGTTTTCAACTCATTTGATGGTTACACTTGAAGCTGGTAAGGACTTGAGATAGCAAAGCCATGTTATTTTTGCCTAATGTGCTATTGCGTACTCCAAGTTCCTAAAATTAGCGCCCTTTCCTTTGGTAAGCGCCATTGCTAGATAAATGCCTTTTAGTAAACATAAAAGAGTTGTAGTGAGGGTTTGTCTCGAACAAAGGCGTCCACCGCCACTTTTGAGGGCTGTATTGTATGGTAATTAACCAACGGTTGCTTAATGATAGGAACCGAGAACACGTGATTTGAAGGCAGGACAGTAGTACAGGGACATTGTATCTCGGGTTTACTTGTTTTATTTCAATTTACCAGCGTGTGCCTGAAGTATTCAACAAGGGCCTTGTGATGTGCGCAGTTAGAATTTTTGTCAGTTACATATGGTGTCACGATGATAATGAAGAGTTGACATTTTGTTACTTTTCTTCATAATGTTGTTAGTAGAAAGGATCTCCGACTCTGATTAAGTTGCTATGATTATTTCTTTCTTGCTAAAGTAAGATAAAAAGCTGTCATGATTTCGAAACTTACTCTGATGGTGCTGTGTTTGGCTAGACTTGGCCGTGTCTAGAAAGACGGCTGAAGGGAAGGTCTACTGATCTGTAGGGATCTGATTTAGTATTTGAGCCACTATAGGAAATTTGCTTACAAAAGTTGTTTGTGTTACAACACAGAATAGGTTTGGCCGAGTTTGACAAATGACCTAATCTGGTATCTTCGAATTTAAAAGCACAATGGAGGCAAAACCTTGCATGTTGTGAGGAGGGTTGGTGATATGTGAAATCTTTCTCATCCATTAGCAGTCGTGGGTAAAGAGCATTGCAACCTAAAACTATTTTCTACTACTTCTACTACTTCTACTACTACTGTCTCATAAACTTCAAGGTCACATAATAGTTTATGAAATGAAACTATTCTAACAGCACTTTGACTTAAAACACTAAATTTTGAACCTTTTATGGGTTCTAGCTTTTAACCAAAACAAAATATATTCCGATGAATTGAAAGATTTAAGTGTGAAATTGACAGAAACTGCCTACAATTAGCAAGAGTGGTGTTCTGACACTGCTATAAAAGAAAATGATAAAGAAATAAATTTAATCTGATAAGTCTACAATAAGTACCAAATACTCAAATTTATGGAGACGGGTTTTATATGGGCCAATTACCCCCTCCCCCTCGTCGATATTGGTCAGCACAACTATTGACAATACCGTATTTCCTCTAATTATAGATCCCCTCTAATTATAGATCGCCTCGAATTATAGACCCCGTTTTCACATCATGTCAAGTAATTATAGACACCCTCTAATTATAGACCCCCTCTAATTATAGACCCCCTCTAAATAAAGACCCCTTTCTTGGCGCCTTCAGTCAATTATAGACTCCTTCCGAAACTATATGAAAACGGCAGATATGGATTTTGTCTTCTTGGGACAGTCTCTCCACGAAAAGCACTGTTGAGTCATTCAAGTTCTGTGCACTCACTTTACCCGTTGACGCCTCCGTTGATGACAAAATTCCTTTGCCTCCCTCCCCCGCTTTCTAACCCGCTCTGTGGTCCCTGATCAGGAATATTTGTATGGATTAATGACCTCTACTCTTGGAATAAAAATTATTGGGGGCACTGAACCCCTTGCCCTCCTAGGTGCCCATTAGTGTGGCTGCTGTGTATCTTTACTCCCAACAGAATTAATGAGAGATCGAAAGTCATTATCTACATACAATTGTCGGCTGTAAAGCAACTTCGAATGTACCTGGCAGGAAGCGTTGTTTCGAAATACCAAATACTGTATTTGACACAATAAATAACACTACTCAATCAAATATGTGCTTTTCTGTTCCTGGAAAGTGTTAGCTGTTACTACTCCATAAGGCCATTTGGGGGGCAGCTTTGCGGGCAGGGTCTTCTGTGCAAGAAGTAAACTACGTTCCTTCCAGGGCCTCGCGCTTGTGCTCATCGGTGGGTGAGTCAGTCATCACTTATATCTGCCTCAGATCCCGGAAGCCATGAGGTTATCAGCACTTATGTATCAAAGTGCAATTCCAGAAAAACCTTGAACCCTGGTGTCACTTCTGAAGTTTAAAACAGCATCTCGAAGTAGAACAAAGATCGTTCCTTTCGTACTCTCCCAAGATCATGTCGTCAATGATATCTGTAGATACACAGTAAAGACGTAGATCATGACTTTTGAAAGATGTACTAGCAGGTACTCTGTACAATATGTTGTACTTGTGTGTACACATCTATCACTGCTCTTTTGTTTCTTTAGCTGCTTGTCTCACCGATTTGGTATCAACTGGGGAAAACTACCATCTACCGTTGTCTGAAATGCGCTGCTTTCTTTCAATTTGCGCGCTCGACTCAAGAGACTTGTGCCACAATAAAACGTGGAATTACTTTACTCCTTCTGAGATGTTTCATGTTTAAATGCATACACGAGCATTGAGAGCCTCATTTTGAAGTCCGAAATATGGAGAAAGGCAATCATCAGAATGAGGCGGTGTCACAAATTCGGAGGTCATGTTGATTCGAATCTCTTTGTAAGGAAACATGCATGATATCATGATAGCTTCTGTAGTTTGAGATGATAGTGCCGTAATTATTCGATCCATGGCACACTTAATCTTTTTAGTTTTGAGGGGCGCATTTATTTGGGGAGTCCCCCTGAAGAGACCTCTTTCCCTTTTGGAAAGAACGGACCCCGAAGAATGGCCCCACTGCTTATCACGGGGCTGCACTGAGAGATTGCATCTATTCGGGGAGGGTGCATTTATTCGGAAAAGGGTGCGTCTGTCGGAGGAAGAGTGCTTTTATTCGGGGGAATAAACTTATTAAACTTGTTGAGAAAATGTTGCAAATCGTGTTTCCGTGGGCCTAAGTACCTAATACTCATCGATTGATGCCAGTTTACTATCAGAAAGAGAGCCTGCTTTTTCTAGCATATTCTCAGAAAACCATTCTGTTATGCTGGAAACAGATGTTAATGAAAAGCAGTTTTCCTGCGTAAAATATACGTTAGCCTTAGCCCTAACTTGTTCACTTCTTTTTGTTTCATCCTCCAACATTCTGAAGCCCTAAAATTAATGTTAAAAGGGAGGAGTGTGTTTTGAAGATTTAAAAGTTTTAAGAAAGAAGTTATACCTACCCGGTATTTGTATTTAGAGAAAAATAGCCATCAACACTGTGTATTCCATCCGACTCTATTACTTTACATCAGTAAATTTTCTATTCACCTCATTAGTTCAACTGTCGCTATTATTCTGGACTGCTTTCCCAAATACACCATGATTTGTTCGTGCCAGTGAAAACATGTTTGTTGACGTTTTAGCAATGTTGTCTTTTGACAGAATACGTCCGTCTTTACGTGGATTACCTCCTGAACAAGCAAATCTATCGACAGTTCTACTCCTTTTATCACGGATTTCATAGCGTTTGTGCATCAAATGCAATCATTGTAAGTATTTACCCTGTTTTCTCTAATGTGTTTCCGTAAAGAATGTGATTAAAGGCTCTTTTCCTATGTCAAAAGTTTTAGTTTTCGAGGGTAATAGCTACGTATGTTGAAAGAAATGGCAATGGCAGTGAAGATCCAGTGAACTAAATGATTATTTACATACGGGATTCTAAACGTATTTTACCTGGGCTCTCTGGAGGTAGAGTCACAGTGAGGCTAGAGCACATTAGGTATTTCCTGAAATTCTAAATCATTGACAATACATGAACGTCTATTAAGAGCATGGCCTTCTCTCATTAGAACCTGGTAACGTGTCCTTTGACTCAAAGGAGCTACATTTAACAAAAAAGAAGATTTAATTGGGACTCTTAATATTGGCTACAGATGCGTCATTTGCCCCCAAACAGGCTTGAAAATATTATACCTAAAAATACCAAAAGTCTCGAGGTAGTGGAGAACAATTCTATCAAAAATGTCCAAGCGTACCTGCTTCCCACCCATCTCTTTCCACTTTGCTTTGAGTTCACAATTGGACTGCATGTCGAAGAGCTTCATTTGGAGTACAGGAGAGACACCTTACAGATCAAAGAAAGTGGGAGTCAGAAAAAATTTTAAAGGTGGCTCTGTACGCCATGATGTCTGATTGAGTTGCTTCTTTATCTTCACAATTCTATCAGTATCCCTTTCACCACAAAATGCTTACCCTAATATAATTGTCTTGCATGCTTCATACTGATCGAGTCTTGTATGACATAGATAAGGCTTCCATTACAAAAGCTATAGGAGAACGCTATAGGGTTTTCATAGTAAGGGCAAGTTATTCCTGCATTTTTTATTTCTTCTTGTAGATATAATACTTCCTCCCCGTGTGTACCAAGATGGTAGATAGGGGTGAAGTCTTCTTATGCAAGTGTTAGCCTTTAAAATACTGAATAAGTGGTCCTGCACCAGACGAAGTGCTGCTCTTTGGTAAGGTATACTACTCGAAGCAGTCATGTCCTTGGCGCTTCAAAAGAGGGTAGGCGATCCAACCTACCAATAATATCAGGATAAGCAGGGAGTATATTCATTGTTTCCAAAGTATGGGAAAGGAACACGAGTAAAAAAAACATTAACACTCGTTTTATGAGAAACTCAACCACACTAAAATTTTTTTGTGATTGTTCACATTCAAATGTTAGAAATAAACTATTTAATGATGGGCAATATATAAAGTACAGAATAAATACTTGATTTTGGAACATTTTAAATGTTTGTGCATTCTTCACAGATTTTTATTGCTCTGAAGGTTTAAAATAACTTGGAACAAAATTGCTAACATTTACCAGTATAGAGGTATGGCTAATTGAGCTGTAAGAGCCTATTTCTCAAATTTTTGTAAAAAACATGGTCTTTAAAGGGTTAAAAAATCAGTTTTACCATAATTCCAATGTGCCATTGACTTCAAGTATACATATTCTTTCCATTCGAGAGTGAGGCGCAAAACTGATACTGAGCCAGCTTGAGCATCATTCTCGATTTAGCATCTGTTTTTAAGCTTGTATATACATACTCACTGATCTAATTGAGCATGGACTTCGGATACTCTATCTGTCTGCATAAAAGTCAAAGGCAAATAGCTTCTAAACAAAAACGAAGTTATTAGAAAAGATGTTGAAATTCACTACTTAAGAATACTGCATGACATGGGCAAAACCCCACTATGTTGGAACCGTACAGGATTAAAAGGGGATTCACCTATATAGGCCTAAACATACCCTATACAGCCCTAAATTCCCTTAAACACCCCCCTAGACCCCCTTAGACACACCTAAAATCCCTGGGCGTTTCCTCTTAATGAATCTCATAAACAAAAAAGGTGTGGACAGTCATGGGGTGGTGTGAGAAGACTTCTGACGCTGAAGGTTGAGTTTTCTTTGTTCAGCGGATATAGTGTGGTAGATTTAGACTCAAAATTGACTGTACTCGGAATAAATTGGTACCAAGATATCATTAGAAGCATAATAAATTGGTACCAAGATATCATTAGATACCAAGACATCATTAGAAGCATAATTTTACGCTCTACAAGGAACTAAAAACTCTTCTTCGATACACCGTGGGGAACTTTAGTTATAGTCATTTTTGTGAACACTACTCCGCTTTCTTCTGCTGTGATATAAATTTCCACTGTCTTGAAAAGATTTTCCCTATTGTCTCTACTTTGTATTTGTTTGTTATGGAAAGGCAGTGTGGTCTTTGTCACTATTTTTATGTATGTATCTTGGGTAAACTCAGCACTGGGATCGAATGGTGCAGTTAGAATTGTTCTATCTCGTACCGTTACGAAGATAAAAAAAGACATACACCACTTCTGGATACATGTTCCCTTTATCTAAATTAGCCTCATTCTTCAGATTGACCACAGCTGATAAACTTTTTTCCTTTTTTGGCTCTCCTGAAAAGTTACAAAAATGATAGTTACTCATTGGTTCTATAATAGACATTATACAATTTCGATCGCGAATGATGCGAGCATGACACAAGAAACTGGTCAAGTAACTTCTTTATACCACACAATTAGCTTTGGTTTGGCTGCAAAATAAATTGTAGCTATATTTTATTCAAGTATTCTTCTTAGCCAGAAGAATACTTGAATAAATTATGGCTAAGAAGTAAACTTCTTAGCCAGTGGCTCGCACAAGTGAAGCTGATCAGGTTTTCCGTTTTTGGATGCGAATGTTCTTAGAAAAAATTTAAATGGCAAGTAGCTGGCAATGTCACATCTCCTTTGAGTTTTTTTTTCTCAACACAATCTTCTCAGCAAACACCTCCCACGAGCGATACTAAAAACTTTTCCTGTTTGCAGACGGGGATTCTTAGAAAAAGTGTAAATGGGAAACAGCTGATAATATAATATTTTCTTTGGGCTTGGTTCTTAACTTAAATTTCCCAACCGAATCCTCGTACTAGCAATTGTTGGACCTGTTTTCCATTTTTGCTCTTATATCATCTTAGAAAAAGTGGAAATGGAAAGCAGCTGGCAAGGTCATATCTCCAAGTTTTGCTTTGGCTTGCAAATATTTATTTTTTATTCCGGTTAGGTCATCCAATAAAAAGAAAAAATTATGTACCCTGCTGTAATTGTGTTTACAACTCTTTTTTTTTTTGGGGGGGGGCTATTTGTAATTGTCTTTTTTTTGTAATATTCAAAGAGGCCTACACAGGGCTATTGAAGAGGTTCTAATAACGGGGTTGGATACTTTTGCAATGTAAAGCAAAGCTCTGCCGTTTTCTTAAATGTTGGGATAGAACTTTTTAAAACTTGCACTTAGATTCACAAGTGTATATAAAATAGGTGGGGTAATCTTTCAATTTTTAAGTCTCGTTATCGTCTTGGTCTCGCTAAAGTCATGTGTCACGTCCGTGGAAAAACCAATCTCCTCGTCACCATTAGCAGTTTTGCAAGAAAGTTCGTGACGGACATCAGTGCATAGGATTTTACTTCCAATGTAGGAACAACTGTTCACTTTGCCTTCTTTGAAGGAATACCAGGGAAAAAGCTGAATCACCTCATGTGGAACTGGATAATACGACTTCCACTATATCTTTAGACCATCAGATAAGGAGTCTCAAGTCAAATTACAGAGTTCTTATCTTAATTGTTTCAATGAATTTGCTGGATTTCGAGTTTGAATTTGAGGAGCGAAATTTTCCTTTCCTCCAAAAGGCACGAATGGTAACAGATACTGCAAAAGCTTGAGGAGCAAGAAAAGTATTATGTGGCTTAAAACATGAATGGTTCAAATTCTTACCTTGTTTTGATCACCCTTTGAACAAAACAGAAAATTGTTTAGGTATCCATTTAATATAATCGCTAAAATAACTACTATATATGTATATACGTATCTGGTTTGTGAGGATAAGGATGTTCTTCTGTGATAAACTGGAATGACGAGGATGCAAAATTATTTGAGTATCAGCTTTTTCTTGTGTAAATGTTAAATAAATTTAAGCAACTGTCCTCGTACGTCATGTTTATGGTCTGTGAGAACTGGAGCTGTTTTTATTGGTTGATTCAGAGAGTTGTTAATTTCATTTGATTCAACATGCCTCCACGAAAATTATTGGACTGACGCACGATCTTTTAGCATCACTGTGATTTGAATTGGCTTCATGCTGCACAGAATATTTGCATGTCATAAATTCTTCATAGACATAGGTGTATCTCGTGGTGTGTGGGGGTGGGGGGGGGGGGGGGGGGGGGGGGGGGAGACATTTTACGATTCTAGTGAAATAACTTGTATGAAGGGGTATTGCTTACAGGAAGTTGATTTACTGTATCACTAACCGTAGACTTTGGTTGCTAGCAAAGAATACTTCATATTTGAGCCATCTGATAAGTTGTGTGGCGGTTAAAGCTTATATAAAAGATGTGTCCAACATGTAAAAATGTTTTTACTTACGCCGCAATCATTTTAACAGAAAATGGTTTAGCCGGCACCACATGAGGTCAATTAGAGGTCGTCACCGGTGTCAACACCGACATGGCAGCGACGTTCTATAATAGAGTCACAGAGCTCCTAAAGCCCACCAAAGTAGGCCTCTTCAAAACAAACTTTCTGATTTAAATACAAAAAAGTGTTGTGAATCTTGCATTATCTATAGTAATAATGATGTAACAAATGTGCGATAGGGATTTTTCCTCTCTGTATCTATTTTTAACAATTATGTTATTCTAGTCTTTTCCATCTGTATCTAAATCAGCGGTCTGTAAATCAATACGCACACTTTTCTCTTCGAATTCAACAAGCTGCTGGTAATGATTTTAGTTGTATTCACTAGTTTCGTCGACTGGAAGATTACAGCCTGTCGCTACCATTGTTGCTGCTATAAAGGTACCACACAATTTTCGAACAATCCACTTTTTATGAATAGTGTCGAGTAGAGTTTCGAACTAAGAATCGCCGTGTTTCGTCAAATTCTCTTTCTAATCTCTCGGGAACAATGTTTAGAGTAGCAACCTTACTTTATCGATTGATGTCCATATATTTCTTCTTCTTAAAGTCTGTCGAAAAGTTCGTGTATCGGATAGGCATTGATATTCGTCGAAAATATAAGGCATAGGAGACATAAAGCGCCAGATTAACAGAGCAGCGGATGTTTTGAGCTCATCAAGTGAATATTACTTGCAGGCGATATAAGTTCAAATCCTGGGCCTACTGCTGGTATCTATGGCACAAATTATCTCCCAAAGCATTAATTTTTCAAAAATTTTCCACCCAAGACATCTTTATTCCAACCCCCCACCTATTAATTTTTAAGTAATAGCCCACCCATGACTAAAAAATCCCTCCAAACTGAATTGTATGTGGCAATAGCACAAGAAGAACAGATTTGAATACCAAATGGTTAGGAGGGTCATTCCTAATGAGTTAAGGTGAACAAATTTTTATGAAATTTGTAAATGGGTGTATAATAAGCAGGAGCTAAATATTTTTCCTTGTCAATTAATGAAAGTGGCCTTAATGATATTTTTATAGATCAATAAACCAAGTCATTGAACAAGATTTAGACCAACAGTAGTTTTATTCATTGTATTAAATAGTTCCTGATATGTTTGTTGGACAATTGTGAACTTTTAAACCCTAGATTCAGCAAAACACTAAACTCATAATAGGCCTATAATAAAATGAAAATTTGGCATTGATCTTAAATAATTTATACTGAACTGTTTCAATATTTATTTCATTGAGTTAATCTATCAAATTTCAATGGTACTTCAATTATTTTCAAGAGAGAAATTTACAGGGACCACTCAAAACGTGTCTGTCTGTATGGGTGACGAGAGGGTAGCTTAAAGTATGAAATGGAAACGAAAAGTTCTTTGAGTGATTTGAGTTAAGAAAGGCAAAATAGCAAGTATTGTGCCATTTGAAAGCAAAACCAATAAATGTACAAAACGGTATCAGTACACTTGAGTGCCTAATAGATGCCCCCCCTCCCATCCCCCTGCTAATTAATTTTTCAAAAATTTTCCACCCAGGACATTCTTATTCCAATTAAAAAGATGAAGGTGACTTAAAGAAGTGCGAAGCCGCACATTACAGATGTTAGCAATAACACCGTCATTGAGCAGGAGGATAAATGGGAAAGTTTTTTAAATCTTGAAAGGCATGTAGGAGACTGCCATGACTTCAAATAAGTGACTATTGTTTGTGTTGTATTACCCTACGTTTAGGAAGTTGCAGTTGATTCTAAACATTGATTCTTGACTTCATTTTTCAAAATATGCCATATCTAACCAGGGATTCGGATGCGCTAAGAATCTACGAATAGTTTAACTTATGTTCGTATCAGCGAATCAGCTTTTAGGCATCAATTCCAAACTGTCACACCTTGTTTTCCAAAACAAGTAATACCATTGAGAAAAACCTATGAAACTCAAATAAGTCATACATCTGAAGACACTGCTCACGTCACGCAATTCCTACTTGTAAAAGGCATGGCACTAGTCTAGTGTGTTTCGGAAACAAAACAAGTAGTTTTAGATATTTGTATTTATATTTTTTTCCAAAGCACTCTAAAAATATTGAATAACGTCTCAAAGAACCTCAATACTCTCTCTGATGTACGCATTACTCTTTAAAGTTACAAGACCTTAACTTGGAAATAAAGCTGTTACACTTACATCAGTGATATTAAACTTGAGAACCTTGCTCAGATAGGACGGCAACTCAATCATCAAAGTGTAAAATCCCCAATTGTAGCAGAAGTGATCGCATACCAGCGCCCAGAAGGGAACAGATGTCATAACATGTTTCCAAGGTATCTTGGCAACCTAAACAACAGATATAAGTACAACTGGATATTGAAGGAAGTAATTCTACCACGTAGACATTCAGGATAAATAACGGCTGGAATCTTTTCCTTGCGTTTAAAGAGATATTTGTCTCAGGGATCCTGAGTGCGTAAGAATAAAGATCGATATTTAGACCTTTACGAGGGCGAGCACGTCTACTTAAGCGACGATCTCAACATAACCATTGTGCCAACTAGCTGGCTTGGTACATAATATGGTGTGCAGTTACAGTTAAATGTCGTGAAGTTTTGTGTCCTTCACTATAAGAATACACATTTGTAAATAAATTGTAAATGGAAAGAGTTACGACGATGACCTTGCACTGCCCATTGCTTGAAGCAATGGTTTCTAACATTTTTCTCATGGCAATCTCTCAATCAAAGACCCCTGATGAGCAGTGGGCCCGACATTGACACTACCCTAAATAAACAGAAAAACCAACAAACGCACTTGAAATACAGAAGCCACGCGATGTGTAGTCCTAGCTTTACAGAAGGTGTAAACTTGTCAATATAATTTTTCTTTTTCTATGAGATGATGCAAAGGTTTACATACAGCCTGGTCGACATAATTTACTTTCAGTACGCATAAACTATTCCGATTTGCATCGGCATTCGATTCATCGGTAGCAAGGCCTGGCTTAACGCATCTACAGGCACGTCCTTGTGTTTTTGGACGATAACCGTCATTGAAACATCACAAATCTGTCCTGTCTTGGACAGAAAATGTAACACGATGTTCAAAAAAAACTCCTAAAGATTCCAAACTATAAGTTGATTTGGTATATACGGTGGAGATAAGAAAACGTATGTTGCTCTTGGGGCAAGTCCAAACTGACACTATACTGTATGAGTGCTACGGATGTGCCAGATTGCATGTATGACACTATGTTTTCAACTATCTTCTTGTTTCCGGTGGTGACATGTTTTCTATTCGTCCAGTGTCTTTTCTAAATTTCAAATCCTCTCTTCTTGATGATACTTTGTAACTATTAAAAGGCGTTGGACGGATAGACGGGCTCAATGGTAGTCCTCCTTTGATCAAGTCATATGGCACAGAGAGGCTGGGCTCCAATTTTGTAAAGCTTGATGTCGATGTGCACTGGTTGATGATTGGCAGCTAATGTGGCGACTAGAGAAATAGAACATCGGGGGTAACCCAGCGCAGTTGGTAGAGCACACGCAGCGATAGAGTGGGTTACGTGTTTGTGCCCCGGTGGTAACATGTTTTCTATTTCTTTAGTGTCTTTTCGAAACTATGTCTTTACCCATCAGAAGAATGATGTAATGCAGCATAGATCAATTGTGGTAGGTAGACTTCAAAATATATTTGAACTTTACTTGCCATGAAACCATTCTGAAAGGCTAAATCCAGGAGGAAAATGGTCATTGCGGTTCAGGCGCCGTTGGGTTTCAGGCCATTAACTTCAACCACTATTCTTCTTTCTCTTATTCTATTATATTCTCGTAAACAGCTTTCAGAAGCAGGGGAAACTTGGATGAGGAAAGCAGAAGATAGATATTATGAAAGAAGATATGGAGGCCATCAGTATGTAAGAAGAAATGGGGAAGAAAAAGCAGAAGAAGCAGCAGCAACAACAACAGCAGCAACAGTGGTAGCAGAAGAAGTAAAAGGAGAAAGAAAAGGAGAAGGCAAAGAAGCCAGGTAAGAGGAAGAAGAATCAAAAGGAGAAGAAGAAGGAAAAGAAGAAAATGTTAAGGAGAGCCAGCAGCAGTAGGCAGACAAAAAGCAGAATAAGAGGAAGAAGAAGAAGAAACAAGAGAAGAAGAAACAGAAAACAGAGGAAAAGGAAAAGAAGCTGATGAAGGAGTAGTGAAAAACTCTCTACATCATGCTAAGAAGCTGATGAAGGAGTAGTGAAAAACTGTCTACATCATGCTATAGATAGAAACACATCAACAGATGCAATTAGCACAGGTTTGGACTTTACGTCAACAAAATAAACCATGAGTGTTACTAACCCTTACAATAACTGTATCTCTGCAATCCACCCAAAATGACTAACAGCAAGACCTTCATCCGTATCAAAAGGACAAGTCTGAATTCATTCCATCACCAAACGAAAGTTTCAGTTTCAGTAACGCTTGTATCTACATGTTGGAAAAAGAAAACAAAGATATTCATGAGCAGGCAATAATGATGCCTTTCCACCCTGGATGTTTCAACACCAAGAAGAAACTACTGGCAGAGGGTACATTGGACAATTACAAAGAAAATAGTCGTACAACGAAACAATCCCTCGGAAAGGAGAAGCTATTTTATAAATACGTGACAGGAAGACAATGACGATAACATTGAGATAATAATAGTAACAATGCTACTGCTGTTGGTAATGATGATGATGATGATGATGATGATGATGATGATGATGATAACAAGGATGTTGATGATGATGATGATGATAATGATGATGATATTGATATTGGTGATGTTGTTGATGATGATGATGATAATAATAATGATGATGATGATGATTGAAAGCAGCCTTTGAAAGTTCTCTCCTCTTGGCCATTGACTAGTAGTGATCTGTCTTCTTGGTCCTAACAATGAAGGAACAGAAGAAACAGCAAGGTGCTGCGTTCGACCTCTAAAAGGAAGCGATTTACGGTTTATTTGGTTGAATTTCCATCTAGAGCTTGTTGATAGACACTAGTATGGGAAGAGATATTCAACAGAAATGTCAATTGCTGTCAGCATGATCGTCTTCAAGAAGATATACTGTCATGACGTGTTTACAAAGAGCGATTGGGACCTGTACGCGCTTGTGGATACAGAGCTCGGTAGAATGTTGCTGCCGGTTTAGGATCTTTTGCTTTAATTTTGCAAATGAAACAAGTTATTAACCAGGAATAAAGAAAATATGATCGAAGAGAAGATTTAAAATGTTAGTTTTTAATAGAGCACTAGTGAAATAGTTCGATCCCTATTTCCGGTTCGATCCCTATTTCTCTAGTGTTCTTTTCAAATATAAAGAAAATATCCGAAACAGGCGAAGATAGTCCTCTGTATTGCCAACAGGGTATGTTTTTAAAAGCCAAAGTCTAGGTTGTTTGTTTTTTGAAATTAAATTCGGCTTGCATCAATGATAATTACTTTTTAAATTGTAAAAGTATTACTATCTTTTTGCCAAGTGGACACCCTCCCCTAATCCTCGACTCTGTTTAGGGACCTTTCCTTGGCAAAAAATTTTACTCACCTTGTTCAGCCTTTAAATCTTGCCTTTCCGCCCCCCCCCCTATGTTGGTGCTATCAAGGGCGACGCTCCCTAGATTTACAATTAGTTCTACTAATTTACTATTTTAAAATTATAACTTAAGCCTTAATTAAGACACTTCCTACAAATTTTCCTTTAGATTTCAAAGATTTGTGCAGATAAACGTACCCGGTCCAAAATAGGAACTCCTTAGACAGTCCCTACGAGGTTTTTCATTCTCAGTTCTCTTCAGTGGTAATGTCAACCTTCCAGGCATTCAGACCCCCCACTTTCCACCCACTCCCAAGTCACCACTGGGGATCGAACCATTGACCCACACTTTTGCGCTGTGCCATCTACCATCTGAGCTAGGTGACCTTTGATATTAACATAGTTTATTTCTCTAGTTGCCACATTAGCTCCCAATCATCCACTGGCAGACGTTGACACCCAGCTCAATGCAGTTTTAGACCAGCCTCTCTGTGCCATGTGACTTGACCAAGGAATGACTGCTCTCCAGCCTGTCAATCTGTCCAAAGCCCATTGAAGTTAGCAAGTAGCATATTGGTGGTGACAAATGTTCTATTTCTTCAGTATTCTTTTCAAAACTAACATTTCTAATCCTCTGTTCTCGATAATACTTTGCTTTTTGCAGTTCAAAATTTCTTTGACAAGTGCTCAATAGTTTATAACCTTTCAGCATTCTGTCCTTTACTTCAATCAAAATGTGGACTTGTTGTAGTTGGCATTATGTATCATTTGCATTTTTATTAGTCTATTGAAAATGTGGGTTAAGAGAGCTCTGCATGGCTAGATGATGATAATTCTTCTGCTTGTTCTATGTTGGTATAAGATTGTTTCCCTTTGTAATTTCAGTTTAAATCATTCCTAGTGTATATTAGATTTTATGGAAGAACTGTTCTTGTTAGGCCCATTTAATCTGGATGATGGATATCCCCTTGGATCAAATGTGGATAATGGCAAACTGAGATTTACATCTTCCATTATTCCCTAATAGCATGACATTGTGGAATTTGCTGTAAACTTTTTGAAACAGACTTGTTTTGTCATAGACAAGGTTTACTCAGTAAACAGCCTGTAGTTGTAGTTTGAAGCCCATTGCTGCATCAAACATTTTTAGTACCAAGTTATGTTATTTGGCGTTTTCTTTAATCTAAATACTCTTTGTCAAAGTTGCCTGATTAACTGTGGCAGAATCTTCTTTCTTTTAATAAAGAATAGGTCTGATTGAAGAATAGGAAATTTTAACAAAGAGGGAGTCATCAAGTTGTTGCACCAACCAAAAATTTGCAGACTTGAAAGATGTTAGTTAGTGTCACCCAGAAACCAATGAATTATTTAATGACTTGAGAACTGTATATTTTCTTAAATATGCCTGTTGCTCTCTTTTGGTGTGTAAAGGCTGGTTTATAGTTCTGCTGTGTTCCATCACAGCAGAAAACGTTGCTGTATCAGGTTGCTGCATAAGTGTAAAAAAAGAAATGCAGCATACTTTATGGAGCTGCCGTATGGAGCATTCTTTACCGCACACAGCATGTTCCCGCTTCATACATTACAAATGTTCATGCCACTTTATTGTGTAATTTTTCAATCGGCACTTTGCTCTCCTTTGTCAAAAATTAACTGTGTCAAAGATTTCTGTGAGCTGTAGCTGTATATCGTAACTACCAGGTCTGCAACAACGGGAAAAGACGGACACTAGTGAAGAGTTTTCGGCTTTCATAAAGGGAATGCAATTCTCACTTCGACCAGTTGCTCACTGTAATACCTAGACTCTGGCGCCATCTTTTCCAATTTGCTGAACAGCATCGATTTTGTATTCGATTTTTTCGACACGGAAAAGCTTGCTGCAGAGCAATACTTGAATTTTGCTGTATGAATAACATCATCCTAGAATTTGGGGAAATGACCAAAATTGCTGCATGCGGTAAAATCATGCTGCCCAACAGGACTCTAAACCAGCTTTAAGTGATTCCAGACATTCATGATTAGAGTTTTTGAATACATTTTTCTGTAAAAGTATGACACGTATGAGCCATATTTACAATAGAAACAAATGAGTTAAGAAATTAGACACTTGGACTGTGATAAAGATGGGAACTGAAGTGAAATAGTGATCTCAAAAGTATCTGACGAAGTCAGGGTTGCTGCAAAGAATGTTTTCGGTGATGATGAAGTCAGTTGTGAAACTGCCCCATACTCCTTATTGTTAGTTATTCTTAAAACATTAAGCAAGATGAATCTGTCACTTAATGTAATATTCAGTGTTAGCATTATAATTTTACTAGACATCTGAGCTAAACAATTGCTTAACAGCTGTTGTGTACTTAGCATACGAGCTTTGGGGGCTTATGTAAAATGTAAATCCTTCTTGATATTTAGATTGTTTGGTAGATATGGTGAAAGATTACAGTAAGACCGTTCTGTTCTGTTCAATATGTTAAGAAATTGATATTGTTCTAGACGCCACAATCATATCATTGCAAAGAAAGTGTAGCAAGGAAACTCAAAAGAGTAGCAAGACAGCCATGAGAGCTGAAAGGCCTTATCCGGAAAATAAAGCTCTAATTTGAGACTCAAACTCGATTAATTCTCACTAATGTATACTTCAATCTTTGTTCTTGCAACTAGGTCACAAGGAGAGCTCCTGAAATTCTGTGATATCAGTTTGTTTCTCAAGGAAGATGAATAATGAAAACCACTCGTGAATGACAGCAACCACTTGCGTAAGATTTCCTTACGCAGAAGATATTTTCCCATAATCAATAAAAGATGCTGATTCGATCTAATTAATTCGGTATAAAAATGAAATTAAGAAATAAACAGAACTTAGAAGCTCTATTGGGAATTATACCTATGCTCACGGAAAGCAAAATGCTACGTGTACTTTAGATTTAAGGAAGAAAGGAGTAGCTTTAATTAAAATTAAATCTGTGTGCATGACGTAAAAAATCAGCCAAAATATATACCCGTTTTGTTTTTTATTAAAGTTTAATTTGAAAACTTTTAATTTGCTAGACCACTCCTTGCTAAAACCTGACACAATTCACTGTAAGCTTGACATGCAGATGTAGCAAAACAAAAAATTTATTGCAGCCAATAATTCTAGGATCACACTAATCAGCTCTTTCGCTTAAATTTTATCAAATATAGGTTCCCGAAATGCCACAATGGATATTAGGTACTGTAGAATAATTTGATCGCAATTGAAAAGTAGTTAATTTTTGTCAAATAGTGTAAGGACTGCCATTCACATGGTAGAATAATAATTTTTCATGTTAAAAAATTTGTTGTGTTCTTTGAAAAATTTTGCTGAGTTGCCCGAAAAGATGACCTATATAAGCTTTTTGAAATCCTTCTGTCGCAGGTGCCGCGACCGTAGACCTTGCCGTCGCGCACCAGGCCGGCAAAGGGATCACAGGTCCAGCCTTGGCCCTCGTCTCCACTCATCATTTAAAAGAAGTTGTCTTCAGATCCAACACCCAATCATTGGAAGTTATAGTCCATCCACTATAAACATGTATCAGTCCCATCTGCAATAAGTTTGCTTTCCCCACGGACATCCCCTTGTAGTTAAATTCTGAGACAGAGCCTGTGCTATGGGAGGGTGCAACACCCCCTGGTAGTGCTCCAAAAGTTGGTAGTCAGCAAATTAGGATCCTCATTTGGCAAAACTTGCAAATGCTTCCGAAAATATTTTTGTCAGGTTTATGTCAACAAATTTTCTCCCTCAGCATCTGCAGCATCACACCCTCCACCCCCCTAAAGAAGTATCCTCTTGACACGGCCCTGTTCTGAGAAGTATGCAAAGAGGCCAATTTATGGTACCATTTTAATCTCTCCTATGTTATTTTCAATTGTTTCATTTTTGATTTTGTTTTACAATAAAGAACATTCTGAGCAAAGGGCATGTGGTCATTCAAGAGGTCAATTGACCAACAAAGTCTATTATTTTTGCCATAACCTGCATAAATACTCTTTCCTTATATCATCTGTATTATCAATTATTTCAAAACGTGAATTAAATTCTTTTTAAAAATTTCTAAAAGATTTATACTTAAAAGATATTCAATACTTGAAAAGAACAAGAAACATAGTTTGGGAATTGAATGTGGAAGAAGCCCCCTCAATTCCTTTTTGTTTGAAGATTTTTTTTATTGTATTCAGAATGTTCATAAGAATCAGTGTTTGCCTCATCTTGAGGATCTTGCTGGAGACTAAGTGGTGTCAGGCCATCTGCCAAAGTCCACTAGTGTCTTATATGACTCTTGCCTTGTGTGGAGGGTAATAAAGGCATCAAGCTGTAACTTTGAGTTAGGTAGGTGATCAATGAAAATTTTTGAGAATCTGTACTCAATCTGCACTAGTGAGATGGGGGGGAGGGACAGCTTTCGAAAAAGTGACCCCTGAGCAAAATATTTTCTTTTAGTTAGCATACACTCATTTCTCCCATCTTTCCAGGACTTCCCAATCGTAACAATACATGAGATATTTAAAAATGGCTGTGGCCAATCTTAAAGTGGCCAATGTACTGCATAAGAATGGCGAAGAAAGTTGTATAACTGTTTTGGAGTGTACATGAAGGATATCGCAAAAGTGACCCTTGATTGTTCTTTTATTGTTGACAAAACGATATTGATATGTCGCTATGTCATTTTAAAGTACTCAACTTGCTTTTCAATGTATCTACGTGTGTATTTCCTGAGGACAAAAGACGTTTAGAATAGAGCACTAGAGAAATAGAAAGTATGTCACCCCCGGGGATCGAACTCGTGACTCACGCTTTCAAGGCCAAGTGAGCCAGGTGACCTTCAATGTTAACATTCTCCATTTCTCTAGTTTTGAAATTTACTCCCAATCATCCACGGGCAGACATCAACACCTAGCTTTCTCGTAAGTGGAGACCAGCCTGTCTGCGCCATGTGACTAGACCAAGGAAGGACTGCCACCCGGCCCGTCATACCGTCCAAAGCCCATTGAAGTTAGAAAGTATCATGGAGTGATGTTCTTTTCAATACTGATATTTCAAATCTTCTCTTCTCGATGGTATGAAAGATGTTTAGTAATTGACTCTTTGCACAGGAAGTAAGCTAGTTTCATAACTACGTTATCATGTAACATTTTTATTAGATTTTATTACCTGCAGCACATCCATTAGTTTTGTCTTTGTCGTGATATACTTACATGGACCATCTTATCACTTATCTGGAATGAGGGAAGATACTGTTTAAATTTTACAAACCGTAATATCTGTAGACATTTGTACATACCCTCAGTTATATCTATCTCTATTCAAGTTTGCAAAGCGTGCACGATCTCAACGAAATCTCAGGTGCTAAGTTTTCCATTTTTTTCAGTCCTATTTAATCTAATTTTCACAGGGAAAAGAATTCAGTTTAGCAACTGTTTTTTTGGGGCATGTACGCTCGAAAAGACACTTTACTTCATTAAACATTACTCGCTGCAGACCAATAAGTTACCTATATGAAGAACAATTATGATTGTGTATGAAAACTATAGGCATACTTTTATTGAACAAATAGGACCTTCCATTTAGTGCTCTGGTCGGGGACGGCAAACAACAAGGAGGGAAGCAGCTAGCGTCGGAGAGGCGTTGTATGCGAAAAAACGCGTAAATTTGTATTAAGGTATCTCTTAATTTAGTCTGATAGATATGATAGATATCTCTAAATTAAGTCCTCTTAATTTCTAAAGTGTAATTTCTAAGAACAACTAACGTGTCCTGGCTTTGGTACACCGTGGAGAAACTGCCAGAGCACATAACGTGGCCAGGGAAGGTATTTGAAGGCATTATTCCACTATTGGCGATCCCCTCATGCTAAGCCCTTAAATAGTGCTGAGAGTTTTGAAAACTGACAGGTTACTTATCCTCTATCAGGCATGATGGGGTCCGAGACATAAAAGAAATTCATCCAGAACCGCTAAAAAGCAATTTGGACTGAACATTCAAAGCCGATGGGGATATGGTTACTGAAAATGCCTAACACAACTCTAATTACTGTAACCCCAAATAAAAGGATTTTAAAACTGGGAACAGACGTTTCGTATCAAGACATTGAATCACTACATACTTCTAGGGGAGAAGGGAAATCGGCATACACTCACGCTGGAAACTGGTGGAAACCCCGGGTGGTAAGGATGTTTTTGATATTAACCCGTCTTAAAAAGTCTTAAATTTAAAGAACGTGTAGAAATGTTCGTATTGCGAAAGCATGCACAATAAATAGTGATGGCGTACAGCACAAACGTAAAGCACGAAAGCAACAAAAAGAGCCAATACTTAAACTAACGGTAGCTTCTTTATCTTCTCGCGATCTACCTTACAGCCACAGCTTCAAAACTGCAAGTAACAACCTACAAGTACTATATACGGAAAATTACGAAGGTATCTACCAGTAAAATTACACTACATTTTTGCGTGTTGCTTTTGTTGTCAATTCTGCGAGTACTCTATCTCTCTACAAACATTGCTACTGCATATTTAGCTCCATATTCTTGTTCCTCTTCTTGATCATTATTATCCGTGGAGGCGCCTGCTATGGGGTTAGTGGGGCTCAGCCGCACCAGAGATTTCTAAAGATAAGGTCTTAATTTTGTTTTGAGCTTTACCGTCTATGTTAATGCCAACATTTTCCTCTAATGTCAAAGCTTTATGACCTTCATTTCTTGCCTATGTCGCATGCCTGTCTATCTTCTGCATATAAAATAACAATTCGTGACTGAACCAAGCCAGTTCCGAACTTGCGGGGCTAGCCCCAAACAAAAAGAATATAAACCAATCATTTGTTGTAGAAGTGTCGGCTATTCAAATGTTTTCTGTCCTCTGATTGGTTAACTCTACCTAAAATTTATGCAGTTGGGACTACTTGAAGCTAGCCCCAAGAAATAATTAGCACAAAGTTCAATCCACGAGAATATGTATACTCACTACGAAGGACAAAAAACTTTAAGTGAGCGATTATCTCAGCGCCAAACAGGCAGCATCAAAAACAGCTCTTGATTAATACCTAAAGGGGCCAGACGCAAACAAACATTTATTCTTTTTGTGCCAAAAAGTATTTAAAAAGAGTAACTTGTTTAACGATTAGAAACCGTAAAAGCAACATTTCAATCTGTCAATTTTAATATTTGTCAGTGTAGGTTTGGAAAACTTTTCCCTGACGCGGGACAAATCGAAAGCTGACTATTAATTTCCACACTTACTTATTATTGTATAAGTTTGGGCAGCTTCTAATAAACTATTACGTGGTTTTAAAGATTTTTGTTTGAAATTAAAACGTTTGGAATAGGAAAAGTCACTCCCACATGTCAATATATAAACGTATATGTTCCAAGGAAGAAACTTTTCAAAAACGATGCTTGAAACTTGAAACATGGCTACGAAAAAGAAACTTCACCAAAAAATGATAGAACAACAAATTACGCGCGAGAAGAATAAAACTAGAGAAATAGAAAAGTATGTCACCACCGGGGATCGAACCCGTGACCCACGCTTTCGCGGCGTGCGCTCTACCAACATACTTTTCTATTTCTCTAGAGTTCTGTTCAAAACTAATATCATTTTGTATTCTTCCTACCTATACCGCATAAAAATTAAAATAGCAATATTCCAGTCAGCTGTAACTTGTCTAATAAGCCAGAGCCAGTAAATGGCAAACCTTGAATTGAAAAACCTAAATTAGCCTCCCAAGTCAAAAATGGTCTATCTAATTGAGGAAACGAAACGCCCATAATCCCTCCTAGCTATTGAGTCATTTTACATGTGGAAACGCTCTCGCAAAGTATTTAGTGCTTATCTAGATAAATTCACCATATGTAATTAGAGCATTTTAGTTAAAACGAGTTCCATGTTAAGCACATAACGTTGTGTGGTTTACCTCCAGTTTATTTGTTACTGTGGTTGATAGCAAAGTAGGTTAGATGCTGTAATATTCTTCACTAATGACGTTCACCATATTTTGATAAACTGTACAGTGTTACATATTTGGAAGTCAACATAAGATGACGATCGTTCTGACTTATTCCGTCAGTGCAGTATTGGCAATATACTGTAGGTAATGCACTATTGATAACACCACTGTAGGTAATGCAGTATTGGTAACACTAATGTAGGTAATGCACTATTGGCAACACTACTGTAGGTAATGCACTATTGACAACACTACTGTAGGTAATGCAGTATTGGCAACACTAATGTAGGTTATGTAGTATTAGCAATACTACTGTAGGTAATGCAGTATTGGCAACGCTAATGTAGGTAATGCAGTATTGGCAACACTACTGTAGGTAATGCAGTATTGGCAACACTACTGTAGGTAATGCAGTATTGTCAACACTACTGTAGGTAATGCAGTATTGTCAACACTACTGTAGGTAATGCAGTATTGGCAACACTACTGTAGGTAATGCAGTATTGTCAACACTACTGTAGGTAATGCAGTATTGTCAACACTACTGTAGGTAATAAGTGATACAGCCCCTAAAAAATGGGGCACAAAATTTTAATAACACAAAAAGTAGTATTTGAATATATATATAGTTGAAAATTGGTCTTTACCCAAAATGGTTTAAACATGACATAACATGCCATTTTTTTGCAACTCTTGACATAACCATTGAAACATGAGGGGAATAAACTAGCTGTTAATACATACCTTTTAATGCATTATCAATTACTTTGATCGCAACTGTCATTAATGGCCAGCACCTCTTGCAAATGGTTGCACCACTAGAACAATAATGGAGGAAAATAATGGTCAGATCACTAGCGATAAGAATATGGTTTATGCTATGACTCTAACAAAAATAAATCACTATTTCTTAGACACAGTATCGTCAAATCTACATTATTATACTACATACAATATAACTTTATTAGTCTTAACAATATACACCAAGTATGGTGCATTTTGATAAGTTATTTAAAATATCATGCCCAAAGTAGACAGGCTGATATTGTGTGTCCTTGGTAACGATATGTTGGTTGAGATTGTCACCCTTGAGATATTCTTTGAATTATCAATATATGTTATTCTCTGGCCACCTATTACTCTGTTTCAAGTTTAGATAAGAGTAAGACATGGATATCAAATACGGGCAAAGTTTGTTAACCACATTTTTGAAGAAAGTTCAGGGTAGTCAAGTCACTGAAAACAAGTAATGTTGCCAAACACCCAGATTTCATGGAAGCATTTTGTATCATAACAGCATGTTCCATGTGCCAGATATTTTGCAAAACATTCTGGATTTTTACTAAATTGAACTCTCTAATACATGCATACAATCTATATGTGGTTATACAAAACAACTGGTTACAGGGTCTAGTGTTTCAAGATGCTGATGCAAATCAGTCATATCCCAGAGGCATATAGTTTACGGGTGTGTGTGTGTGGGTGGGGTGTCACAGCAGCATCACTGCCAATTTCTAAACTAATCATTTTTTGCTTAACGCTACCTGGAAATGGCATGAACAGTGCTCAAAATGCATTGAAGAAGCTCTATGTGAGATAGGAGGAGAACGACTAGCTAATTCTTAATCATAACCAGAGCTTATTTAGGCTTGTTAAAATAGAAGATTCATCGATGGGATAAATTTCTTTATTTTCTCTAGTCGCCATATTAGCACAATCTTGCACTGGTGAGCATCGAAATCAAACTCTACGTAGTTTTCCATAGACTAGCCTCTGTTCATAATGTGACATGCCCATGGAAAGGTCATGGCCATGGATTTTTAATGTAAACGATACATTTACGTTAACTATTGATTATACTATATTATATTATTACGTTAACTTTTAATATTGATTGACTTAGGCTATGAAAACGGGACTTATAATTAACCCCTTAGATTGGAAGAAGTCATGCTTCTCAAGCATTTTGCAAAAGAAATTATCTCTTGCCAAATTATTGTTGAATGTTTGATAATATCCTCAACCTTTGCATGTATAAAAATTAAGGGACATGGAAATTAAGTTTATTAATGCAAGTATAATTATTATTTCTTGAAGAACTATAGATAATAATTAGTTTTCATGTTTGAAAACATTAGGCTGTTAGATAATAGCAGTAGAAATTATTGATGCATTTTCAGTATGTATCACTCATAAAAATTAAATGAATGAATAATAGACAGATGCTGTGGAAAGGAGAACTTTCAAACATTGTCTTCAGCGACGAGAGGGAAAAGAGTAATGAAGGTGGGAAGCAAAAAGCGTAATAATCTGCCTGTTTAAAACTGTGGCAAAAGAGTTGATGGATTTTATGGATCAGAAATGCAACAGATGTGCCTTGATTCCTCGTAGAAGGCATCACCTAAGAAAGAAAGTCTTATGAAAATGGAATTATAGCCTACCCTCTTTAAAATGATATTGAATATAGAGAGTATCGAAATCCAATTTTTTAGTCTACGAACACGAGAAGTTTTATAATTATAAATTTGAAAAAATACCTTATGTCCCTTTCCTTTTAATGACTCAACTATTTTGTCAGGCATACGAGTTTCCACGAAAACTTGGTTGTGTATAGTTGTCTCTACTGTTTTTCAACCCATACTTGTTCGTCTTCAGCAATTCTGCAATATATTTTTTCGGCCCTCTAGAGATTACTTTCATGCGTGTTGGTTCCCATAAAATATGTTTACGTACTAATGTTTCTTTTCTTGGCCAATAGTGAGAGCCAAATCCGATTGCAACATCTAGTCAGCTGTTCTGTAGCAATATAACTGTCAGAACGTTACCTTATAACAATCATTTTTAATTCCTTTTTTATGAATTCAAAACCAAACAGAGAATACATGGACCCTAGTTTTTAATCAGGTATTTACTATCAACAAATCGTGTAAGTCGTTTGACCTATTTTGCATGAATTTAGAATGTGAAATTAAAAACTTTTAAATAGAGCCATAAATAAACAAGCACTTTGGCTGCAGAACAACCAGCAAGCAAATGTACCGGTTATGATGGTGATAATCAGGAACAAGAAAATCTCCAAACAATAAGTGTATATTCGCTGTCGTTCTCCGTTGCACTTTCGTAACCAAACAGCAATATACATACAAAAGCAATATCTGTCAACATCAATAAAGGGATAAGGCAACGGTGTGTACTTTCCCCAGCATTATTGAATAGCTGTACTAAAAACATTATGCGAGATGTGATGAGTGGAGATCGCGTTGAAGATTTTTACTTTCTTCATGGCGCAGTTGATTTCCAAAATGTAATATTGACATGTTGTGGTAAACATTTCATCGAAGTCGTAATAATTATTTATTGTCATATTCCGTTCTCTCCGGTATGATCAGATTGCGCACTAACATGAGAAAGTAATTTCCATTGATCTCGATCTTTTGTTGCAGTGTTAATTTGGTCTAAAGGCAGCCGCAACCAAACATAACGTTGTCATGCCAGCGTTTGCATGGTATTCCTAGTTTTCTTTTTCCTTCCACCATTCCCTCTAGACATACCTTAGATAGTCCAGTTTTAGTCTTTTTGACATACCCAAATAGTTTTAGCACTTTGCTCTTGATTATTGGACTGATGGGAGAAACCCGACAATTCATAAATGACAAATGTCAAAAACAAAACTTCTACATTAAATATTTTCATCTTCTTAGCATCCTACTCAAGTCTATACATTAGGCCCGTTTAGCTAAATGATGCAAGCAGCGTCGTAGACAGAAGAAACGTAGTGAATGAGCACCAAAGTGAAGATAACTTCTTGTAATGCTACAAAACCAATACCAATGTAAAAATGTTTATCTTAGCTGGACACATGTTTAATAATTTTCCATTGCAGGACTACATCATGAGAGTCGCGAGCTTTGGCTTTTGTTTCAAGTGCCTCACTCGAACTTTTCTGGGAAGTTAAGGGCAGGATAATTAATTCGACCTAATGTATTTCAGATCACCATAATAGTTTTGCTATAAACTAAAATGTCGACTTACCATGATAACTTTAATGCATCGTGGATAAGATTTGCTCTGTCAACGGGTGGAATAACCTAAAGCAGAAAGATCACCCATATATTACAGAAATAGCCTGTACTAAACATCATAATTCGAGGTTACATTGGGATTAGACTAGCCGCAAGGAGAGGCATTACCGTGCTATAATTAGATACAAAACAAAACAATAGATAGAAAGACGTCTCTGATTTGATACATATTACTATAAATAATGAAACATAGATATTGCTGAGCTGTATGTCAACAACTTTACACTACACATATCAATCACAATATACGTCATTGTTTTCCTGTGGCAATCAAGATGTTCAATACTGTGATGTTATAACAACGGACGACTCACTGAGAAACTATCTGTTCTATTTTGCTTCTCTGTCCAATTCTCAGGATCCCTTCTCCAATCGTACAATGTCAGTAAAGTTTCAGATAAAAAGTTTTGAAAAAGTTCTGCAAAACCTAGTGATTTTCAGAATAAAATGCTCAAGATTAATTCCCAACGGGACACAAGAGAAATCAAAATTATATTATAATTCATTTCAGTCTAAACTCACAGTGTGGTTGATCCGAAGCTGTTTGATAAGATTGCTCCATGTTTGATTGTCCTCTCATCAGTTTGTTCCATTGCACTCTTATCAATTTGTTTCTTTGCACTCTCATTAGTCTGTTTCATTGCACTCTTGTCGGTCTGTTCCATTGCACTCTTATCAGTTTGTTACATTGCACTCTCATCAGTCTGTTCCATTGCACTCTCATCAGTCTGTTCCATTGCACTCTTATCAGCCTGTTCCATTGCACTCTTATCAGTTTGTTTCATTGCACTCTTATCAGTCTGTTCCATTGCACTCTCATCACTTCGTTCCATTGCACTCTCATTGGTCTGTTTCATTGCACTCTCATCAGTTTTTTTGCTGCACACTCATTAGTTTTTTGCATTGCACTCTGATTAGTATTTTTCATTGCACTGTCATCAGTTTGTTTCATTACACTCTCATTAGTTTGTTTCATTTCACTCTCATCCATCTGTTTCATTGCACTCTCATCCATCTGTTTTATTGCACTCTCATCCATCTGTTTTATTGCACTCTCATCAGGTATTATTGGTGCACACTCATTAGTTTTTTTGCATTGCACTCTGATTAGTTTTTTTCATTGCACTGTCATCAGTTTTTTCATTGCACTCTCATAAGTTTGTTTCATTTCACTCTCATAAGTTTGTTTTGTTGTACTTTGCTGTGTTTTGTTGCACTCTCACCCATCTGTTTCATTGCACTCTCGTCAGTTTTTGTTTTAATCTCACTGGTTTTCTTCATTGCCATCTCATCACTGTGTTTCATTGCATTCCCATCAGTTTCTTACCATTCTTGTTACCAAATTATTCACATTACAGTAGTCAGCAACTAGGTAGTTACTCAGACTTTATAGTGTACATCAAATGAAAGTCAAACAAGCAATTATGAAATTACTCACTCTGATGGGTTAAAGTTAGTCATGTTGCTAGAATGTTGCTGTAGGAATTTTTTATTTAGGGATATTTTCCTACATTCTGGAGCCTAACCCTTTCTGTGTGAGCTCCAATCTTACTCTTGTACACAGGAGAATGTAAGTAAATAACACCCTTGTTGTATGATAATGTAGATTGATGGCCTACAAGAGTATTCCGTGTGAAATCAGAGTCAAACTTCGTGTGGTTTAGAAGATATGGTACGAAATGTAAGTTGACGAGGGAGGCTTATTTCTGGCATTTCTTCAAACACTAATGCTTAGAAAAGTGGAAAAGATTAATCGTAAAAAAAATGTTCGTCAAATCTGATCTTATGTGTTTATAATGTAGATTGATGGCCTGCAAAAGTATTCAGCTTGGAATCAGAGTCATATTTCGTGTAGTTTAGAAGATATGGTAAGAAATGTAAGTTGTCGAGGGAGGCTGTTTTCTGGCATTTCTTCAAGTACTAAGGCTTTTAAGAGTGGAAAAAGTTGATCGCGAAAAAATATCTGCCAAATCTCATCTTTATGTGTTCATAATGTAGATTGATGGCCTACAAGAGTATTCCGCGCGAAATCAGAGTCAAATTCCGTGTAGTTTGAAGAAATGCCTGAAATCAGCCTCCCTCGTCAACTTACATTTCTTATCATATCTTCTACACATGTTGTTTATAGGTTGATAATGCTGATTGATGGCCCGGAAAACTATTTCGCGTGAAATGAGAGGCTTAATTTCTTTAGTTTAGGAGATATAGTAAAATAGGTAAGTTGTACGAAAGATTCTTATTTTTGGTATTTTCTGAAGCGCTTAGACTTGCAAAAGTCGAAAAATTGGTCAGGAAAAAAGGTCTGTCAATTATGTTCTTTAAAGGTTCATAATGCTAATTGATTGCCTGGAAAGCTATTTCGCGTGAAATCAGAGTCGAATTTCCTATAGATTAAGAGATATAGTAAAATAGGTAAGTTGTACGAGAAAGGCTGATTTCTTGTATTTTCTCAAGCACTAATGCTTGCAAAATTCGAAAAATTGATCAGGAGAAAAAAGCCCGTCAATTATGTTCTTTATAGGTTCATGATGCTGATTGATGGCCTGGAAAACTATTTCTCGTGAAATCAGAGTCGAATTTCCTATAGATTAAGAAATATAGTGAAATGGGTAAGTTGTACCAGTGAATCAAGATTATAGTGTTATTAAAACAGTAAATTTTATTATTCAGAGCAAAGTGGGGAATCAATAAGAACAGAGAGAAGTATATAGTAGATAAGGGGCCGCAAACATGTCGATTTTTCCACAAGAACGTCGTTTCGACGTTTTCCTTTAGACCGTCCAGGACCTAAATATCGATATAAGCGAAATTTGTGCATGTTATACGCCGGGATTTTGAAGTGCTCAGTGTAGGAGACTGGCCTTACGTTTATATCCACGCTTCGGACAGCAAAATTATCTTCAAAGAGTGAGAAATACACTTAATTGCAACCATTTTCGACTTTAATTTTCTGCATATCAAAGAAAAACACCATCCTACAGAATTTTCATCCAAGTAATGAAGTGATGAAATTTAATGTGAATAGCTTTGAAAATGTTCTCACAATCCTTGACTTTTCTTCCGAAACTACATAGATAGATGCAATTCCTATAGAACCTAATTTGACGAATATTCCCTGCATATTCTTGACGCGAAGTCCTTTTACATAATTGCAAAAGTCATAAATGTCGAAGCTTCCGTACCGTCACCATCAGGATAGTGACTCAGATGATCTCGTACTACTGTTGAGTTTAATTGCGAGTTGATTTCATATCATTGTTGAATTGAAATTAAAAAATCCTTATGTTATGGTCTGAATACCTCTATATTTTTATAAAACCAATTTTCGATGTATAATTTCAATTTGAAAACGTCTTGAAAAAACCCCTCTCCCCCAAAACGTCCAAACGACGTTGTTAGGGAAAAAATCAAAATGTTTCCGGTCCCTGAAATAGTAAAGAATAGAGTATAACAGGAAAAAATAGACCGAAAATCTATCCTTATGGAAGCTTGAAAACTATTCGGGAGAAGACAAGTTTGTTAGTTACTAGGCTTTGTGTTGGGAGTACTGTGTTTACTCTGTTACGCCAAAATCACTCATTAATATAACGAAAGCTAGTACATGAATACACAACCGCGGAATTTCCCTCTCGCTAACTAAAACAAAAATGTTTAATTTGTATTCCATCTCTAAGGTATGTGTATGGTATATGGTACATTGCCTACCCTTGTCAACATGCATTTTTCCATGTGTCAAATGTAGGATTGTTTCTTGTGTCTGAAATTTCTAGTGGATAAGTGTCTATGAAAATTAAAGGCATGGCTCCGTAGTGGTCTGTTAATTATCTTCTACAGTTAGGAATGACCTGCTTGGCCAAATGCAAAGAGGAACTTCATGAAATTCAATTCTGGAGTTCACATTTTCAAACTGATTGTTTTAAATTAATAGTAGGTAAAGCTAGTCATAAAAAAGCAATAGCAGAACCAAAGTATTTTGGTAATGAAACCCAACACTGTTTTTAAAAAGTGCCCCTGTTAAGATTGTATCACAGTCCATGAATCTTTTGGCATCAAGTTTTTTAGACTTTTACATTCTTCTCCATCAGATCTTTTTATAAGGTCTTCTTTACTTATGTCAGTAAGGTATCAGAACAGAGCCAGTTACTTGTGATGATCAAATAAGAAGCCAGTGATATGTTGTTCTAGGGCAATTGAATCTATTATACATTTAAAAAACAGGAGGGGGCAGGGTGCAGGGTGCAGGGTGCAAAATCTGCAACTTTAGTCAATGTTAATCAGTTTCTTAACATAGTACAGGGTGCAGTGTCAGAAAGAGCAAACCTTCATAACAAATATCTTATTCCAAATGTTAATGCTTTGTTGTACATACCAAAACATATGTGCATGCTTATGTATCCCACAAGTCTTTTACTTCCCTTTATGAACCCCACATATAATCACTCCACGCTGAATCAGCCACTCAAACAGCTGTTAACAGGGGCATAAGCCGGTGTAAATTTCACTTGAGGTAGATGGCCAGAGCACTAAAGATGCATCATACATACGTTATAGCAAGAGAAGGTCAAATACAAACTTGTAGAAACCTGTCACAGGGGCATAGCCCATCCATATACCCTTATACGTATGTACCTAGATACAATTTCATACAGCTTAGAGTCACTCTACAGCTAAACCTTACAATCAACAATCAACGTTGAAGTATTAACTTTTTAAATGCAAATTTTGTTTTGAGTATGAAGACGAATTGTTAACCTTACGAAATTTGACAGTCGTAGCTTCTGTTGCTTAAATTGCTTACATATACTATTTTTTAAATGACGGATGATGAAGAGTAGGTTAGGGATCGTCGCAAACCAGATGAAGAGGGACACTACCAACCGCCTCGGACATTGGGCAAACGCGTTGCCATAAAAGAAAAAAACAGAATATTTCCTACTGCACCGGTGCTTTCACTGACTAGTAGTAGTAGTAGCAGCAGCAGTAGTAGTAGTAGTAGTAGTAGTAGCAGTAGTAGTAGTAGTAGTGGTATTAGTAGTAGTAGTAGTAGTAGTAGTAGTAGTAGTAGTCGTGGTAGTAGTAGTAGTAGTAGTAGTAGTAGTAGTAGTAGTGGTAGTAGTAGTATTAGCAGTAAATGACGGATGGAGGAGTAATTAGGAATTGCCCTTTATTCATAGCTTCTACTTCAATCACCTTGTATATTCATGTTTCCAATAATATAACAGTTTACAAAACACAGACAAGAAATTCATCAGAAGTAATACGCTTGTCATACCAAACTGTTAATGGTTGTAAACCCTTAATTGCATTCACACCATTGTATGGTAGGCCTGCGTCGCAACTGCTCTTAACATCTAGGTAGGTAGAGGGGAAACATTTGTCAGAGCAAGAGGGAGATAAGGAGAGAGGTGCTGGGATTTCTCAGTTTTATAATTTTCTATTATTTCTTTGTATTTTATTCACCATTTTATAGCTTACGCAAAAGAGAACCTGACAAGTTTTTACTTCAAAAAATAAATCAGCCTGTATACTCATATTTTAGGTTATTTTAAAGAAAAGAAAGTGCACCTTGTAAGTTTTTCCATCTTCAAGATACGCTGTTTCTACGTATGAGCTAGTGCCTTGTTCGTAAACTATACTATTGATTTTGAAACCAGAATGAAAGAAATCAACAACACTTACGACAAGCACACAAAACATAGAATCTCTTCCTTCTTTTGGCGTGGCCAGAAGAAGGAAGAGAATCCGAAAGCTCGCACAGAGCCCGAATTCAGTTTTAATGTTTTTATATACTATTTTTAACTTAGGGCTATTTTAACGTCTGTTTAGTTTTTAGAAATATATATATATATATATATATATATATATATAATTTTCTCACTAAATGTTTGCTTACAGTCAACAAAGACAAAGGAAAGAAACAGCAGTGTATATAAGTTTGTAAACATATAAATTTGATATTTATTAGGGTAAAAATAAAGTCCTCGATAAAATAAATATAAACGAAGTTTTATTCCATAATTGCTTTTCATGGAGCTTGTGGAGTAGGAGGGAGACGAAAAGTAAAAATACGGACACAGTGGAGGGCAAATTTCATAAATATGGAACAATTCATTTAACAAACACTTTCGTAAGGAATTATCAACGTTACTTAATGATAATTTTGTGAAACCTTCTGATTAAGTAGGGACCTCAGCCAATCGTTGTATGTAATCGGTCATTCTTCTTCTGGGACTAAACTAAGAACTTGCTATAAGTGGTGTGTCTTTCCTTTTTTACTTCGCAAACAGTTAAAAGGGTTTATGTACATAAATTGCAGAGACAGGGAAATAAAAAGATATTGTGGTAAGTAGGCAATTTACGTCAAAGCAAAATACTTTATTTGTACTGTACCTTTCGTAGATCCAATCGATCTTGTACACTTGCTTTCGTTTCTCAGTAGCAATTGCCGTTCATCTGAAACAGCTCTAGTTCATTATCTTAACCACTGAGTGTTTCATAAACCTTTGCAAATATTAAGACTAATTAGGGCCTACAACATCACTTCCTCTTCTTTGTTTACAAATGAAGAATAAAACAAACAGCATCCTGTTTACGTTGGCAAATACGAGTGGCATGAGGAAAGAACTAGTTTGTCTTGTATAGGATAACAGCTTTTATGAAATTTGTAATAAAGACGCAGGTAATGACCTTTAATCTTTTTCCTATTCATTAAAAGATTGCTACTGGAAAGCATCTGTCATCAATGAGAACAGATACTACATCCATTCCTAGCCAAAAGGCCGAGAACTGCCCTTGGCACAATTTCCTTTCTGTTCAATTAATCAGATGAGTAATTTACAACCTTTTGCTAAGACATGGTCAACTCAAAGCAGAGCAAACAATTGATAAAAATCAAGATAGCCTCTATTCATTGGTATTTCTGCAATTCCAAATGCACATTCAAAAAGTGGTCTTCAGATATTCAAGTAATGCAATGTATTGATCCACGCATAGGCGTATTACTCAGACACAGGCCGTTATTATGACATTTTCAAATCAGTCAAGTCAGGCAATGATACCCATGAGTATAATACGTCGGATGTCCTTAGCAGAGTGCTCTTACAATGAATGGGATACCCGAACGTTATTTTAAATGTTCAATTCATCGTGCACAAAATATTTTGAGAAACTCACAAGAACAGGTGGATATCGTCTAGGGATTAATATCGTGGGTTATTGATTGTCTGATGGTAGTTTGCATTCCAACCCATTATAAACTTTGCAATTCATCGATCTATCAAATAAAATATGTCTCGACATTGATGATGAATGCTATTTGATTTATGGTGGTCATAACTTTAATATTTAGCAGTTCTTTTGTCTTCTTTAGATGTAGCTATGTTCTACGATATAAATAATTTTTGGGGAAAAGTGTGGAATTACAATTCTCCACGATCTATTTGGATCCAATAAAAAACACCAAACCTAAACACTCATGGATGCATCATGGCAAGTATTCCATCGGGGATAAAGCTATGGGCTGGAAAGCTTATAAAAGAAGGATAATTTCACCAGTTCTTCATTCTTGATACTACACATCACAAGTGAGTTAGTTTTAGAAAGTGGACCAGTGAGTTAGTTTTGGAAAGTGGACCAATTATGAAGCTTACCTTGATTTACTTGATCCTCACATTGGCCTTCTCCACATCGTCACCGATTCAACAAGAAGGTAGGTAACGTAAGAAGCCCTCCCCACTGCTTATCAGGGGGTTTATAAGAAACCAGGGCTTAATCTCCACAAAATTTAAGAAACTCGAGAGCTGGATGGGGCTGCTCTAAGAAACCTAAAGATCTCTGAAAGCGCTTTAGACAGTTTGATAACGGGTTATTTCATGAATAGGCTCACCTGGAACAGAGGGTAACCTAAATGAAGTGTGAATTAATAACAGCAGTATGACTAGCCCACTCCGCGTATTCTATCGCATTCTGTCCCCTTCTATTTGGTACCAGAGAATAAGAAATGCTAATAAACTTTGAGGGCTTAAAAGGTCATTGTTTTAAGAAACTTCAAGGGCTGGACGCTGAGGTAGTTTCTTATATAAAAAGTGTATATTTTTTGAAAAGAACACTAGAGAAATAGGAGATATGTCCCCTCCGGGGATCAAACCCGTGATATATCTAAATAAAACGCATAGTCACAAGAAGAATCGAATGTAACACTCGTCTGAACTCTGTTAAAGTCAATCAAATCTAAGTCTATTAAGCACAAAGAGGATTGTAAAACAGGAGACACGAGTGTTACAATAGGAAGAGCTAAGAACGTACGGGAAAATATCTAGTAACAAAAGAAACGAAAACGAGACTGCCAAAACAAGGCTATAATATCAAAATACAAGGTGCCTAAATCACTAACAGTATGTTTGAAAACGTAATGAAATGTCATTCGTAAACACGATCACCGTACTATAGAAATTAATCACACAATTAATCACACAATTAATCAGGGAAAGTAACTTTCTGCCTATTCTCTTCTGTTGATTTACACTTATTTTTTTCAATTAGAAACTACCTCAGTGTCCAGCCCACAAAGGTTCTTAAAATATTGACCTTTTGAGCCCTCAAAGTTTCTTAGCAGTTTCCTATTCTCTGGTACTAAATAGAAGGGGGTGGGATACCCGGAGTGGGCTAGAAAACAGCGGGGGTTCAATGCATATTATAAAGGATGAAGTAGAATTTGAAATTGCCACTTGATTCAAGTTCACATATTAGCTTGCTCTGCCTTGATTGACACACCTTGATTACAAGGACAGGTGATGATATGGAAATTTAAGTCACAGTAAAGAGAAAGGTAGAGGAGCTATGTTTGAAACATTTTCCTTATACAGTGCATCCACGATTTTCCAAACCCTAAAAGGGACAAAAACAAGACCACAGTTCAACCATTTTTCGTAAAAAGATTTTCCGCTGCCATTTACATTAAGTCAACCAATAACGTCATCATGAACATTACGAACTTGGCTTTTCCCGTTTCTACAAACTTTCCGTTAGTGTTTATGACTGGAGAACGTTTGTCAGACGGCCATTGCACGATCTTTTTGACAGCAGTCGATAAGAAAAATTAAAACGCAATCCACAGAGTTTGTATCCAGTGGCGGTTTTAGGGACTGCGTGGCCGGATGCAGAAAGCATAGAGTTCTGTAGCGCTCTATTTCTTCATTGAAAGCACTTCGGTTAATCTTCGTTTGCAGCAGGTTTTTCCATTAAAGGAGATGTAAAAAGGTTTTGTGAACAAATGCAAATCAATGGTACAACCCGTGCATGTGACTGGCTCAATGTTTTTCATGGAAGAATGCCGCAAACCTTTATTTTCATTTCGTTTCATATGAGTGTTGCGGTTTATTCTGAAGATTTAGTCAATGGTCAGATTGGAAAACACAGTTGCTTAATAAAATAAACCTCGAAGGTAGATGCCGGTGTGCCTCGCATAAAGTATTTTATGCTGAAAAACTCTTTCAGGGTGTCTGCCAGATCTGGAAAACGGATTTTCCACACATTCCCCTGACAAATACCCTTTTCCCCTGACATATTTCATGTAGTGTCATCCACTAGAACAAAAATTATTGACTTGCGAGTCAAACTATCAAGTCAAGCAAAAAAGAAACATTACATCAGCAAGTTTGAAACATTTAAACTTTGGTATTCCTTTGACCTTTCAATTTTTCCTACATTATCGCACAAGGACGAAAAATAATGATTTAAGTATGTTGCGCCATTCTTGGATGTCAGTGAAAAGGGTCAGATTTTCCTGACATTTCCCTATATTGTAAAACAACTACTGACCCTCTGAGTATATGCCCAGGGCTTATAATAAGAGGGATCTTTGTATTAGAAGATGGCATGCCATACTGGCAGCCCTGGTTATACTTGACGGGCTTGCATTTAGGATCTTAAGGTATACATTTGTCTCTGTAAGACAGGGTGAACCTATATTTACTAAAGGAAGATGGGCAGTTCCCTTGCAAGTATGAACTTGTGTTATCACTTATTTTCTTTGTTAATGGTTGCTTTGCTGTTGTACTTGTAATATATATATTATCTTTCCAATTTTCCCCCCATAGTTTGTCCTTGTTCATGCTCCTTGTGCCACCATGTATCTTTTCATAGGAGGTGAAGAGCACAAACGGTATATGGATCTTAACTTTC
>JAAAKM020073195.1:147852636-147867032 GCA_010016025.2 Alatinidae sp. Z8VKAUB7J3
GGGGGGGGGCACGGCGGTTGGTGGGGTGGGGCGGGCGGGGGGGGGGGGGGGGGGGGGGGGGGCAGATTTGACCACTTTGAGTGGTGCATTACCTCCTTGCAGTTTCTCAATCAAAGACCCTGATGAGCAATGGGCCCAACATCGAAGCTACCCGAAATAAACAGAAAAACCACCAAACAGGCTAACTAATAAATAAAAGGGAGGTAGGGCGTCCAAGGGCGACTCCCCTTAATTTAGGCTACTGGGCAGAGAAGCAAGGCATGAAGCAGGCTCAACCGCCCAGTAGGACCGCCTCCCACGGAACATGGAAAGAACTTGCCATCAATGTGTCATCAATGAGAACAGATACAACACATGATCTTAGCCAAATGAACGAGAAGAATTACCCCCTTGCCCCTCCCCCTACAGTAACGTGCCTGATGTATGAGGATGATCAACTAAATTCCTACAACACCACATCTTGCACCAAACGACGACTCTCAAAAGCCTTGAATATCACAGGACGATTTCATGCACTGTTCCACAAGTGACAAGACTGTTAGAATAGAAGTGGATTGCAGCCAGCTGCCTTCACAGATATGGCAGCATGGATGCACCAGCTAGTCATGTGATGTGAAGATTTGTCCTGGTTTTTGCTATACAGATGTCTGTCATAAAGGATAGTTTTATTTATCATGCATTCAAATCAAACCAAGCCTTTTTATTAGTGACATGAATTTCCTTCGTCAGCATGAAGAAACATCTTGTATACTCAAGTGTCTATTATATACAGATACTTAAATATTATAAATTGATTTCAAAATATTCCACACCCCATGTTTGATCCAACCCCCCCTGCTTTATTAATATTCAATATTTATTCCAAATCCCTATTTCTCAGTATTTGAAATTGTTTTTTTAGCCCCCCGACCTATTCAGTAGAGACTAAAAAGTATGGGCAGATGGATTCTACAAATCGGGAGAAAACCCCAGTAAATGCCACTTACTCCCCAGGCCCTATTCTATCCAGGGTAAAATTTTCTCTCATCCCAATTTATCTACCCATCCTTATTATCCAAGACTTAAGAGTCTGCAAGCACTATAATTTTGAGTTGCACCGACTTCCTTCTAGCATAACATAAATATCGTAGGCGCAGTGTTGTGAAGAGGTTTTGTAAAGCAATCGTGATGAAATATTTTAATAATTGCTACCTCTGTAAGGTTATATATTAAATGTGAATACTCAAAAATCACTTCAATGACCTTATACGATATAACTTAGTTATGAGAACCAGTTTCAAAACATGCTCCGTTGAAAACTAAAAGAATGGCTAGTTTGCAGGTTAAAATTAGTGGTCATTTACAAAGTTCATATGCAGTAAACGTCTGATTTTTTGCCCCTCCCCCACTGTGCATCCCGTTATGCTTTTGCATGGCCTACCATTTGCATGTGTACACACCATCAAGAATGCTTATCTACACTAACCCTATCATCCATCCTACGCCAGCACTCTAAAGTTCTCCGTTCTGATCCATTCACTCCTGGCTGCTGGCTTTTTCTGTTGTCTCCTCGCCATCTCTTTTGCCCACTGTCCGAAGTTGAAAATATCTAGGTGGCTGACAGTTCCTTTTTTCTTGGCCTAAAATATGATTTTCTTCTGTTTGTACTACCCAAAAAGAATATGTCACCACCGAGGATCGAACCCGTGACCCACGCTTTCACAGCGGTGATCACACCCCGCTGGTGACATATTGTCTATTTCTCTAGTGTTCTTTTCAAAACTAACATTTCAAATCCTCGCTTTCTCGATGATACATAATTATTCCTGTTGTAATCTCTTGTTTTCATCTCCCGCCTTCACAAACATTTAACAAAAAAAATTGTTCCAATCTTCCACCCGTTTTTTACTAGCTAATTTGAGTTCTTTCTTGTTTCAATCTTCCTCCCGTTTTTACAAGCTAAAGTTAGTTCTTTCCTTCATGATCTTCTTGGCCTTTAGCTTATTTGCATTTATCTTCAAATCATATCATTCAACATCTTAATTAAGTGACAACAGCATCTAATATAGAACTTTGTCTCAGTGGGCTACCATTGCACACCATACCATTGAGTGGTCATTGGCAGACTTTACTGTTTTTACTACACTCCTTCCAATATTGATTTCCACTTTAAGTGGAATTAAAAGCTTGTTCTACTATTGCGTAGGAGTAAATATTAACAAAACATAAAGATAGTGGACAGCTCTGGCGTACACCTCTTTGTATGACTCCTCTTTTTTTCTCGTATTCCAACAGTTCTACTACCATTCATACAGAGGTCATACGGATCACTCTTACGTCTCTGGTATTTCCATATGTATATGTAGTAATTCGAACCGTCTCAACTCGATCGTAAAACTTTCATTATGTACAAAGCACTTAGGTTATGCTCTATCGAAATGTCACATAGGAGTCCCGTAATCACAGTCACTTCCTTAGCCCTGCTCCCTTTGTAAATCCGGACTTATCGTCGCTAAGCAGAATATGCATCTCTCTTATCAAGGATTTTTAAATACACTACATTACCGATAAGGTTGCTGGTCCGATGTTCTTCATCGTTGATAGTATTTATTTTCCTCTCCAGCCGTATGGCTGTATTTGTGAAATCATTTGACCATATTTCTTCTTCTTACCTTTGCCTGCAAACTTTTGCTACTGCAACCAGGCCACTGTGTCCTTATAAATTGTACCTACTGTTCAAGATTCTTATACTCTGAGGATGATGTAATAATACATCGAAAGCTTGGTTACCAAATATATCGTGTTATATGTTCAATTTGAATCTTCGACATGTTTCACATGCGCATTCTTTGCTGGGCATTGCTATTCATTACGAAATTACGTTTTCCGCCTGGTAAATCAATTGCACATAAGAAGATATATGAAAAAAAGTACTTACCTCAAGGCATGCAACCCTAACTTTGTTATGTTGATGAGAGACTGATTGAAGCAGAGAGTTTATCAATGAGTCACCTTGTAAGTAAAACTTCTCCGGGATTATTTCTGCTAATTTTCGGACACATGTGCAGCTCGTCTAAAAAATATGAGTCATAAATGAATATCAAAGCAAAACAATTAAGAATTTTTAAAATATCATTCCTATTTTGATAATAGCTCAGCCATGCCCTCTAAATTTTTTTTAACATTGAATTTGTGTTAAACCCAGAATTATACTACCTACTCAAATTCTTGCATACACTGTTGTGTTTTCTTTTTATTACCCTTCAATAACTTCAATAAATTTTCTTCAACTTTTACTCTTGGTTACAGTATAATGCTACAAGTTATATCTTAAAATTTATCTTTTTGATTTACTCTTATACCAAATATCAAGGAAGTATCATATTCAATATTATTAACAATAGGCCATCTTCGGGAAAGATGCCAACTTCACTCTAGATTATGTCTATGTGTTGCACTTGATCGGCTTTGTTTGACTTTCTAATGCCATATTTCTCTATGTTCCATTGCTGTTGGCAGATCATTTACCTGTCCTGCATCTTCGACAAGTTGGGCAATGTATGTTTTAACTGGACGTCCCACTTTGTTTTTTCCATGGGATGGTTTCCAAAGACGTGTGTTGCTTATCAGTTCACCCTTGATTCTCCAGCTGTCCTGCAAATCTCAGAAATGCATGGTAAATTTCCATAGAGTCTTTATCTTGTTGGATGGTCCCTCCATGACATGTATGGTTACCTGAGTTTCTCCCGGTTCTTTGATCACTAGTTCGATCCCGGATGGCCGGCGAGTTAGCAGTGCCTGACCCGTCGTGGCATGAAAAGCGTCTACTGCGATTCCCTCTTTGAAGAGCAGCATTCTCGTCATGGGAGTTCGGCAGAATAGCTTGTAGGTTGCTTGAAGGGCCACGGAATGTTTGGTTGCCGTGCCATCATAGTGGGCAGAGATCAAGGTCACGTTTGGCAATTCCGGGAGATTGGGCTCAAGAGCGTTGTTGGCCCCGTGAAGGGAAACTCCGGTCCCACTGTTTGCGAGAAGGAAGAGCGTAAGGATGGGAGTGACCGTGCTGGATGGACTTGGCCCTTTGAGTCGAGTCCAAAGGGAATACAGAGGTTTGATCGCCGAAAGGATGGCGGCAAGGAGGAGAACCGGGGTTCCAAACATCATCACGTAGTGAAGTGATCGGATCATGATCAGAAACCCGATGACCGACAGGATGGCGATGATCGTTCCTGAGGTGGCCAGCCAGGCTCGGGGACGTTTCTTTTGCCACTCAAGCCACACCAAGAGCGTTCCGGCCAAAAAGAGAAGCGCGTAGGCGCCGCGCAAGAATCCTCGGTAGACCTTTCCGTTCATCATCCGCATGCGCAGTTCCAGAGGTTCTTTTCCGTGGTTCAAGGTTTTGGAAAACTGATAGGACAGGCCAGTTTCCGGTATGTCGACCAAGATGGAACGCACGCTACGGTTCGGTGGGCTTTGGTTTGAGATGCCAGCCGATTGGTCCGCATCGTTGGATGGGGTCGTGGCTAGATTGGTTTCCAGATTCGCTCGGGGGGGGCGAGAAGAGCTCGGAGTCCCTTGTCCGGCCGCTAGCTGGGCAAGGAGGCTGGCGTCCCTCCTCAATGCGGCGTCCAGAACGCTTTGTTTCATGGTGGTGACCGATCCATCGGTTCGAACGACGAGTCGCGTGGCTCCGTCATAGAGTGGCGAGTAGGCCAGGATTGAATCTGGGTCGCTACTGCTTTTCCCGGTTCCGATGATTTTCTAAGTTACGATTCGAGTTAGTCTCCTTGACTATATATGGAGCAAAATTGGCAACGGTATACGGACAGGATACGGGAATACGCGTTTGTCAGCTACCAACCTGTCCGTAATTGGTTTAAACTTTTAAACGGTCAAATAGGAATACGTACCTTTATCCAGCAATTTCATATTTAAGCTGTCGCACGACTATTGTGTTTTACTTATCATTGTCATTAGGACCAGATAAGTCTGTTTCAAAAAGTTGCAGATCATCCCATGGTAAGTCGTATTTATGTTTATACTCCGTTTAGCAAACGTATTTTACTACTTTGTCTCAACTTCCTTGTTGCTGTTAGGCACGATCAGTTGCAATGTCAAGTTCATAACCGACGTATTTTGAGGCCGCGTTATAGGTTGTTTTCTTGTTCGCTCCCACGAATTTAGGAAAAGTGGAACAAGATCGTTTGTTTTGCGGACGTACTGGAAGTCAGGCCTTGCGATGTTTCAGTCTTGTTTTCGATATACGCAATTATCCTAGGTTAAGGCCGTTTCTACATACAATTTCTAGTTATTTTGTCGTTTTTTGTGACTGATATTGATGAAACTTGTATGGTATTTTTGTATTCTGTTTAGGCAGCCGATCTGCAGATGGTTGTAGTTACTGCCTGTTTTGTTTTGCATGTTTCAATGGAAAGTGATTTTGGATGCTAGTTGCGGTGAAAATTTCAGAACTACCAGTTGTTTTTCGTGCTTTTCCAAACTTTTAGCGCCGCTTGCACTCCAACAATTTACGGCTCCACTCGCGACAGCCTTACATACAGTATCATGCTACACTCTCATGCCAATCATATTCTGGCTTACAGTGTTCTACAAATCAATCACATGATCTTCATTCAAGTAAGATAATCAACATTATCAGACCTTTCACTAATATTGACAAAAGGTAACTTTAATCTGCAGCTCCAAAATGTGATTTCAAAAAGTAGTAAACTCATATATCCAGTGAAAGACCATGGGACTAGAGCTTACGCTGTAGTGCCATCGTACGTTCAATAGAAAATAGATGCATCCTAGTAATCTCTTGAAAGAAACAGGTTTAGCATTCCAAATGATCATTGTACCCATTAATATACTTTGCTCATTCATTGCTCCTTCAAGCGTAACAGAAGTAGGAGTTTTCTACGAGGTCAAGTCACATGGCACAGAGAGGCTGGTCTCCAATTGCGATGAGCTGGATGTTGATGTCCACCGGTGGACGATTGGGAGCTAATGTGGCGACTAGAGAAATAGAGTATGTTAACATCGGAGGTCACCTAGCTTAAGTTGGTAGAGAGCACGGCGCGAAAGCGTGGGTCACATGTTCGTTCCCCGGTGGTGACATATTTTTTATTTCCCTAGTGTTCTTTTCAAAACTAAGTAGGAATTTCTTGAATTTTTTTTTGCAATACCCAGAATTCCCGTGCGCTACCTTTTAAAGTCCCCCAAGAACCTCTTTACGAAGAACGACACCCAGTTGTGTTAGTATTAATCAGGCTCGAACAATTATTGTTGGTATCATAGTTGAGGAGTTGTCCCCAGCCCATGCACCTTTAATCGAGTAATTGTACTCTCTGAATTACACTGTACCAGAGATGTATGTGATCAAACTGACGAGGAACTGCAGTTCTTTCCTTTTGTCAAGTTTCTTTATGCTGATTAGTACGACTTTAACTCTTCGCACCCTTTTTGTTGGAAACAGCCCTAGAATTGAACGTGCTTAGTTTGTTGAAAGTTAACCTCTGCTTTTATGCGGGGTTGTCTACCAAGGCCAAAGAATTCATGCTCTTGGAGAGAAGACCGAGGTACGAATTTCCAGTGGCCCTCAGTTTGTGCGACAAGGGTAGAGGTGACAGAGTAGGGGAGGTTTAAGGGGGAACCAATATAAGAGAAAATCATAAGAGAGTAAGATAATATGGCTGCATGAGGAGAAGTCAAAGCTACATAAACATAGTATGAGTACATAAGCAAGGCAACGGAAGCATCAATGGAAGGAAGAAGTCGAGAGAGGCAGAGGCAGAGCTGGTTTGGTGTATACTTCTACTAGTGAATCAACGTGGTGAGGGTTCATATAAGCCGAAAATAATTAAGATCGCATGGCTCATGCACCATCTACGCATATATTTTGATTCACAGTCATCAGGGTTGTAACTTTGGCTACCCAAGAGAAAGCCGAAGGGTATCCAAGGAAATAGTAGTTGGGTGGTTTCTCATAGGGGTAAGATAGCTCAATTCTTTCTGATTTGTTCATTGATAATGACACCAGAGTAAACCTAGAACGTATCGACAACCGACAGGATGTATGGAGTAGATTGCCTTTCCCAAGAACATAACAGAACACACGTTAGATAAACGAGCGCAAACTAACACTTGTAAATTACTCCTCCCTTTTTATAAGAAGCTAGAGACTCAATTTAGGCAGAAGAAAAGAGAAACTTTGAGGAAAGCAAGTAAGCTTAATTTTCCTGATAAGGTGAATGCCATTTCCGGCATTGTCAATTCACCACGTATCATGATAAGGGTCATGATAAGATTCCCTAACCACATATATCATGGCCACCAACATAATGGCCTTAACTTATCTTAAGACGATCATATTGAGCAAGTTTGCTTACCAGATCTCCTACTCTAGCAATGTTCTTGGGAACGCAGTGTACAATCAGCTATACATGTCTAAACACAGTATACCTCTGAAAGATGGCATTCTCTGGTATCTGACCAAGAAAAGTGCGCATATCGCCTCCAACGTCTATCGAGTCGAGTTTCGTAATGTCCATGTATAGGCCTACCAATATGATATCGTCCTGTGGGTGGCAGGCAACATAGACCTTGAAGAAACTACTGATAATCTATAGTAATTATGATTTGCTCATGCCTCACTGACAAGAGAAGGGTATAAATATATTTATGAAACAGTCAATTATCCTTTCTTTATTCTATAACAATAACAGTACAGTATATTGTACAATACTGCTTTGTATGAGGTTTTAGAAATATGGATAATATTGAAAAAGGTATTAAATGGTGAGTAAAGGAAGGTAATAAGATATGGCAGTTTAAATGGAATCATATGATCATTCAGTGGCCATTGAGTGTTTTGAATAACGCAAGGTTTGAGAAAACAATCTGAGAGACACTAATTAAAAGTTTCATAAATTTGGTGAGAACATTTATGAAGAATTAGATATCATTTCAGATTCAGGGGGAATCATGTGTCCATTGTCTAGAATCCTTTTGGTCTTACACTTTTTACCTTTTGTGTTCTTAATATTCTACAAACGCACGTAAAAATCCAGTATCTACTTACTTAGACGTACTTAGACCTACTTACTTAGACTTAGCAACTCCCACCTCTGAAGACGCATGAGGCAGTCAGAGTGTTCCAGCATCGACTGTCCTTAGCCAGTGCAGGTACGTTTTTCCACTGATGGTTTATCAAGCGTAGATCCTGCGCAATGTTCTGATACCAGTTTATCTTTGGTCTTCCCCTTTTCCTGCGCCCTTGTGGAATTCCAATCTCGAACCTGATAAGCTGGTCTTTACCGAGGCAATCTTGAAACGTGACCCAGCCAGCTCAAGCGTCGTCTGCATTTTATAGATGATACCAGGGACTGACCTGATCTCCTTCTGACTTCAGCATTTCGAATAAACTCACTCCATTAGATGCCCAAGATCTTCCGTAGGCACTTGCCATCAAAGGCATCAAATTTCTTTTCCTGACTGACTTTTAAGTGCCAAGTTTCGCAACCGTATAGCAGTTTTGACAGTACATTGGAATTGTAAAAGCGGAGCTTCAGTTTTAGTGAGAACTTTTTGTTGTTCCAGATCTTCCCTAGCTCTTTAAATGCTGCTGACGCTTTGCCGATTCGACGGCTCAGTTCGTGTCCATATCCCCTTGATGGTCTAAAGAGTTTCCTAGGTACGAAAAGTTCTCAACGTTACTAATTATCTTATTGGTCACCATGCCCCCTGTGTGTGACTGATGGGTGCCTATAAACATGTTCTTAGTTTTCTTTTCACTAATGAATAGTCCAAGTTTACTTGCACTATCACAGATTGAACTGACAAGATCTTGTACAACATCAGTAGACTATGAGTTTGCTAATCAGTTAGAGCACACAGTGTACTACGTCATGATGTTACTTTAGTGCCAGAAAGCAAGGATATTGCATCACTACCTCAATTTGAGGCTAGCAGTTGACGTAGATTTTAAGACCACTTCGATCATTTTATAGATCTTTACAAGGGCTTCCCATTCGTCTACCCGCTTTTAGGAAATTTTTATGAAAATTCTGTTATCGCTGCATAACTGGAAAAAAAGTACAACTAAAAGAATCAAAGGGTCAAAGAAAAGAAGAAAAATCCTTCACCGTATTTTTTTAAATTATTTTTAATCATCATCACACAATTGCAATTCCGAAACGTACTTTTCCAGATGACGCACCAGTTCACCCAGCTTTTAGTGTTAATGTGAAACCAATGTAATATGTTTTGCCTACATTAATCGTCTTATACCTGTTGTCTTATACAACACGCAAGCCTAAAAGGTTAATATCCACTAAGACTGCCGTGTGATTCAAAACTTCACCCTATTTCAGAGGCCTTTAATAATTCGAGGACCTGCAGGATAGATAGGCACGATGGTCCATTAATACTGGACTTGCATTATAAATCGAGCGACTGGACGTCGATTCGAAACAATGGTACCAAGGTTTATTCCGCCTTCCATCCTTCCTTGTTCGGTGAAATTAGTAACATCTATGCTGTGAGAAGTGGTCAAAACGTGGCTTGGAATAGGAGTGGCACCTACCCCTGCCACTGTAGTGGTAGCAGATAAGGAAAGAAGAGCATCAATGTTGCCTCCTACTGTGGCCGAGCGTCTTCTTTTTCTTCTTGTTCTTATTCTTGTTGTTGTCAGTATGGAAAGCGATTAAAAATGCTGATAAAGAAGTCTTGACAGTTACACCTCAGTGAGAGAAACTTGCATGTTCTGTTATCAGCTATTGAAAACAGTTTTGAAATATTTTCTTGTTTACTTTAACAGCGTTGAGGTGTGCCTAATGAGATAAACTTGAATTCCACACCAAAAACCATCGGTGTATCTCATTGACACCATAGAACTATTGTAAGCTGAGACATTATTAAGAATGACCTTAGAGAAGAGTGCAAATGTCTGATACCGATGCACATAAGAGAGTAGAAAAAGAAATGAATGTCTTTTCTGATTGCTTCAACCAAACATTTTCTGAAATTCTAAATTGGACTTACTTAAATTGCTTTCCGGTATAAGATGAAATGGCGGACGATTCTACATGTATTTAGGAGTAAATAGAAACAAGCCCAAGCATCAGCGCTTGTAAACAAATTGAGCAGTAAAGATAGGATTCGTATTAACCTATTCTCTTAGGGCTTTTTGTAGCATACGTTTCTGCATTCTTCCCTATGAAAACTTGCTACTGTAAGTCACTGCATTTTAGCGCACTTTTGGTACTGTCTTTGAGTGTTAACATGATGAAAAAAGTTGACTTGTACATTTTCCACTTTCTAAGATATGGACGTATTTGTACAACATGGTCATAGGTTAGCATCCCTTTTAAGTAAAATTTCATATTCGATCTTAAAATTGAATAAGGTAGAATATCGAAATACATCTATTTGTTTATAATACTTGAAAAACAAGGAAAATTCGGTGTTATTTATTCATAAACATACATATATATCTTTTCCTTCGACGGGGAATTTGAGTCAGAAAATAGACGTTTGAAGTAGTCTCTTTTGAGCAATTCGGGCCACACTCACATTTTTCAAGCGTAAATTCTGACCCCATCTGATAAAACTTTTTAATTGTAATGCAATCTTAACGTGACTGATATGACAAAAGAAAACGGCAGAAAGTTTCTGCTCTTACAAATCAAAGGAGGGAAACGTTTGCTAGGGCGCTCAAAAAGCTCTCCTTTCCGACCAGAAAATGATAAAGTTGAGGGCTACAAAATTTTCCGTGGGTTTGCGCGGGAAGAGAATTGTTGAAACACTGAAAACTTGATAAAATCACGCTTATGTTGTGTTGTAGCGATTAAACTTTGATGCTCACTTCACCACGGGAGTAAAAATCTCTTGATTATTGAATATAGCAGCAGTATTCTTGGCTCATGGATCAAGAAGCATTGCCCGTTGGCCGAGGGCTGATAGTACTCAAAATTTCGCAAAGCTTAGCAGTCCCTGAGTATTGTTCTCACTTCGAGATAGCAGTAGTATTCTTGGCTCATGGACCAAGAAGCAGCGTGTACGGGCTGGAGGCGCTTTCCCCATTTCAAAGGTATTTGTTCTAAGCCAATTCTCGTCATGTTAGTTAAGTTGGAGGAGTCAGCAGCTTTTGGTTGTAGAAGCTTGCACAGCGCGGAATAGTAGGACGATGAAGATGACACGGTGAGAGTTGGCATGTTGTCTCTTTCAAGATCATATCCTGGAATGCTTGAGGAAGGATATCAATTCGTCCATCTCAGTCGTTCTGAGGTCATTCAAGTATGCGCCTTCTCCGCGATCCATGAGCAGCTCAGTCAGCTTTGGCCATACTGTCACAATACTCTTTAGCATAGTAAGAATACTATTCCCTCTTGTGAGGGTGCTTTGACAAGAGCTTGACGCTGCTCACCTTGCAGACACGCTTTCGTTATGTGACAAAAAAGTAACTTTGCCTGGCTGCCAATCTTCTGAGTCACGAGACATGTATCACTTGATAAGGTTGCTTGTACGAATAGATTAAAGGCTGGTTTATTCCCTGCTGTGTTCCAGCAGAGCAGAGAACGTTGCTGCAGTTGGTTGCTGTAGAAGTGTAGAAGTGTATAGAATGCCGTGCAGCATACTTTATGGCGATGCTGTATGGAGCATTCTTTTCCGCACACCAGCATGTTGTCGTGTCATGTCATGCATTGCAAATGTTCATGTCACTTTATTGTGCAATTATTTATTGATTAGCATCGCTCGGTCAAGATGTAAATTTGTCAGAGATCTCTACGAGCTGTGGCTTTGATATCGTAACTATCAAGACCACAAAAACGGGAAAAGCCAGGGGATAGGACGCATGTTCCATATATCAACACGTTCCGCTACAGTATTGAAGAGTTTTCGTCTTTGGTAAAGGGAATGCTATAAAGATACCTAACTGTCATTTTCACTACCAACCTACCTAGCTATCTACGTCATCTGTCCCGATGATGATGCGGTTTTACGCCTTACACTCCTCTTTACAGGTGTTAGGGTGGTGCCTACATCTATGGGACTATGTTGCAGCCTAGAGCACATTAATCAAACCTGTGCCCTCTAGCATAGAGGGCAGGTGAACTATTCACTTGCCACGGCGGCTCTCTGTACTGCCTCGACGATTTCTTTGATCATCAGCTTCGGATAAATGACTACGAAAGATCAAAAACGCGAGTTATAATTAGACAGATTGAACACAAATAACGTAAAGGCAATCAGATCGTTTTCAACAAATTTGAATGCCCAAATTGGCTCGAAAATAGATTGCTGCATTGCATGAAGATCAGAAAAGGAAGGGTCCATACGGTGATGACATCAGTAAAATTTTTATCAATCTATGATAATAAACACGTATTGGAACCAATGTAAGTTTATTGAAGCTCCAAGGAAACTGTTGGGGAAGACAGACAATAATAACATATTCATTTCGACGTAGCTGCGCCAAAGGGTAAAGATTTGGGAAAAGGAACGATTGTTACATTGATTCTAAATTCAAATTGATTTATTTACAAAAACAAACCAGCTGGCCCTTCACACTTAACGCGAGTAAGACACCATTTGGAGAGTCACAACCATCTCAAGGAAAAAATTCCAAGAAAATTTCCGTAAAATAATTAAGGAAGTACAATTGTGGACATGCCCTTGGCATGGCCTTGTATCACAACAAACTGCAGTGATCATACGTTCATGCTAATGAGCAGGAGTTGTTGGATGTAGTCGCTATAAGCATTCAGCTACCATCACAATATTCTCGAATGAGACTAATTTACGACGTACTTACGTTATCTCGTCCGAGGCAGAAGACATAAATTTACACAGTAAAAAATTGAACATGTCCGTCCTCACGGTCTTCAAATCCTGACTGCGAACGAACAATATAGTTGAATTCAAGTCCTAACAACGAACACACAGTGTAACTTTGCATTGGCAATGAACGTGTACATGTCATCGTCAACAAACTTGAACCCATTTCTCTACAAAATAAGTGATATCGCAAAGCTTACAAAACATTGCAGGACAATTAACAAAAATCAAATCAGACGCCTTGATTAAATACATTATGTGCTATATTTTTCTTCTTCAAAAGACTCCGAAAAAAGTTCCACAAAAGAAAGAAGATCTTAACATCAGAAATAAGCATAGCCTTAACTTCTTTACAATTGCCTGATAAATAAAAGGAGTATGAGTTGCTTGAGACGAAAAGCTCATTCGCATATCCTAAAATTGAATTCCATGAAATTGCAGACGCACATGAAGAGTGACGAATGAGGAAAGGGATTGTACATCAAATCGTAATTTGGTTTGGAAAAAAGAACAAAGAACTCGATATAATATTCTATTCTACTTTTACACCGTAGAATGCCTTTGAAGGTATAGACCACACAATGCATGGCGTGATATAGCTTAACGGGATACTTATTGAAAGTGTGACAACAAAAAACCTCATACATTATCTATTGGAGTCGTTTCTATATTCGCTGAAGGGACTCCCCGATGCTGTTATATACTTCCTCTTTTGTTTCAATACATATAGATAAGCTATAATGTTCTTTTTGAAGATTAAGTAATATATGAAAGATGCCTTATAATCTATAATAGCAGTGCTACCTAAAGTGCCAATCATAGTAAACACAGGCTTATGTGCACATCACAAATTTGACCAGGAGGCCCTTGTACACAGGGCTTACTCAGCGATGGGACTAGTTCATAGGACGCTTTACAGGCGCCCTCTTGGTGAGGAGATGCTCTACGAAATCAGTGTGTTCTATGCAGTTAATAAAAAAGGCGCCTTAGGTGTAGCATCAAAATGAACAAGTGCGTTACCTCAGCTATGGACATCCTTTCATAATGATTGTCTAGAGAAGCGTATCTGCAATTGGGTTGCACTGCCGTTACTACTGTGCACGAATCTGCTAGAAAACCAGCGGTGTCTAAAAAAGAGGTCCAACAGGCTTCTTCAGGTCACTACTGAAAATTGGCTAAAAATTGGCTAAGTAGTGACCTGAAGAAGCCTGTTGCAAGAAACGTTGTCAATAAATTTTCCACATTTGGCGTTGTACTTATCATAACTAGTCAATGGACTATTTACCTTTTATTCATCAGCTCTTACGTTGAATCGACGTTGTTGATTCTTTGTATACGAATGTTAACATAACGTCGTACGATCGATGTTAAAGCAACGCCGTATTGACAATTTTTCTCTACAAATTAAGAGGATCGTGGAGCTGATAGGTCGGGGGTGCTGGACTCCACCACTTTTTGCGGGACAAAAGTTGGAAAGTGTGACCGAAGAATTCCACCTACGTAATTCTTGTTTTATGGTGATATAAAACAGCATTTAACAAGTCTAGAATTGAAGGAGATGAAGAATTTCTCCTATG
>JAAAKM020073195.1:147867042-147945801 GCA_010016025.2 Alatinidae sp. Z8VKAUB7J3
AAAAGGCGAGGAAGAAGGGGGGGGGGGGGGGGAGGGACGGGTCGGGGGGGGGGGGGGGGGGGGGGGGGCTCAGAACGCCTCTCAACTCCAGTTCTTTCGGTGCCATCCCTCCCCCCACACACTTTCAAACCCGCTCCGCGATCCCTGAGTTAAGATGTTCGAAGTCCCTCTTCACCCTATAAAAAGGGTAGAAAGTGTCTTCATTAGTGACGTTATTATTTAGAGTGCCATTGAAGAAGTAAAGGCTCGCATCAACAGGCCAAGAATTCTGAAATACTAGTAAACTTGACTTTAAAGATAGACGAAAATTTACCTTATGAAAACTATGTTATCTTAGTAAATGATGTTTTTGCTTTAACTGTGAAGGTCTGCATGAACCTGGTGGCGATGGGCTAATGTTTCATTTTAGAGACTCACTCTTTCTTTAATGCAGCAAGTTGCAAATTTCACTTAAGTCACTCGTTGCTTCGTTTTCAGGCTAACTATAGTCATTAATAAAGCAACTTACACATACTTAAAATCTACACATTTACATACGTGAATAAGTGTTTCATTTCCCTAAAATAAATTGAGGCTAGAAACGAGGCAAGCACATTTTGCAGGGTCAGCATACAAGGAAACAGGGCTAGATGCGCAGACTATCCACTTCAGCGGTGATAGTCTGCACGCAGGTTAAGGGTAACATGATATTCATCACTTTAATTATTTAATTACCATAATTATGGAAATATGCAAACAATGTAAATGCTACAATTAGTTAAAAATTAAAAGGGGGGGGCTGGGTTGGAATAAGAATGTCCTGGGTGGATAACGTTTCGAAAATTCATTAGCGGAGGCGGACATCTGTTAGGCACCCGAGAGTAATCAGAATATTGTTTTGTTGCTACTGATTGCAAAAAAAATATAGAATAGCCTGTATGCTTAAAATGTTTATTTGAATTGATGTGCCTGCCCTCTCCACCCAACAAGGTGACCACAACCCTTCCTGAAAGTACTACTTTTATATCCAAAATCTTTAAAGCTAAAACTAGCCAAGTTGTTGTGAGAGATTCTCTTAAGGTTCATTGGTGAGGAAATCTCTACATACATCTCCCTTTCATGCTTCTTGAAATGTTATAGTTTTGAATGGGTCGTCCCTCTGCCAAACAACATAAAGAATGAGTAAAGATCCAGGTAAAACTTCAGTTCTTGCAAATAACAGACACGTCTTAGGCTTTACCAACAACATGGCCAAAACCCAGAACTGAGATGACAGGATGACAATACAATAAAATACATAACTAAAATGAACCTAGTAGCTTAGTCTTACTCACGGTTTTACTACAATCAGCCACTTTCCAGATTGATCTCTAGATATTTACAACTGTGCAATGCGTCGCCAAATCAGGGGGTAGCACTTTTAAACAGTTCAATTCTGGACACCCCTAAAAATTTGACATTAGACTTTTACCTTACATCAGTCATAGCATCAGTCCTCTTGTAACATGAACTGTATTTTTTTGTAGTATTCTTTGCAGACATACGCTGGCTCTTCTTGCGGGGGACGTCTTCCTTCTGGTCTCCAGTCTCTACATTCGAATAATCAATGTTGCTTCTGATTCTATAGCCTAACAATATGAGATTCCTTAATGGCAGGCTCGTGAAGAAATTTAGGCATAAAGGGTGATGACGTAGAAAGAAGGAAACTAGTTTCCGAAAGCTCGCGAGAGCCAGAGTTTATTGTTTTATTATATATATATATATATATATATATATATATACATATATATACATATATATATTACAGTCTTTCCGTGTATATTTCAAGCACCTTTTGCATGTTGTTTATTTTTGTATTGCACTACAAAAGGTTTATCGAGCCTTACCTCCTCCTTTTACAACCTTTTCGACACTGCTGTTTATAGCAAATAACGGTCTACATCAAACAGGTATTGTGTTTCACAATACGGCTATTAAGAGCTGTTGATTTCACAATATGACACAAGAGCAGAGGAAGCGCACCCTCAATATCTAAGAACTTGAAACTCAACGTATTTAAGTAGTGGAAAAGATAAAAATGTGGCCATACCTTGAATTTGTGGCATGTGTGCCAAACACTTTGCAGCAAGGCACATAATGCTGAACTTAAAGCCAATGGACCTTATCCCAAGACAGTAAATATATATTTATATTTGGATGCAGCAATCGCGAAGACGTTTGACTCATAGCAAAATGTAAGTTCGAACAGAAGATCCTGAAAAACATTATGCAGGGAATAATAGATATAGTGATTTGAAAAGAAAGTGTGTTTTTGACTAGTTTTACCACTTTACCAGCTGTCACCTCTAAATGGCATAATGTAATTTTGTCCTGTCTTAAGTCTTGTCCTTAGCAAGGCATATCTCAAAAAAGGGCACCAGTAAAATATAATTCTGAACAAAGGGATGTAACTTTCCGCAATTTCATTTAATAGTTACAATTTAAAGTCAGAGGCAACAATTCAGCATTTTTTTAATGGTATAAAACGTACTTTTTACAAATTTGTCCAAATAATTAAGGAGCATTTCAAAAACATTAAAGCGTAGATTTTTCACAGACATGATTTTACGTTTTCCTCTTGACTCAAACTAATGTATTAAAGAGTTTAGAAAAACGCTACTCAGCAACGCGGAATATGGGGATGCTTTTTCAAGGGGCTGCATTGTTTGACTCGATGAACATCGAAGAAAATACGGCTTTTTACTTGAAACAACACGGTGACCCTCAATCGGGGAAAAAATATACGAAGGGTGAGATTGCAGATATGGTTGACCACGCTTTAGAAATGGTAGATCTAGCAGGCGTTCAAAAGAAGATGCCTTCCGATTTATCGGGTGGAATGCGCAAAAGAGCGGGACTCGCCCGTTTGATTGTCTACCGCCCCGAATACCTGCTTTACGATGAGCCAACGACGGGACTCGATCCGATCACGGCAATGCAGATTAATGAACTCATCGTGAAAACGCAGGAAGAACTTCAGGCAACGAGCATTGTGGTGACACATGACATCATCTCAGCTCTCTTTGTGGGAGATCGATTAGCTCTTCACAAAGATGGAAAAATCGCGTATATCGACAAACCAGATGCCTTTTTGCAGATCGATGACCCAATCATTGAATTTTTAAGAAAAACGATTTCAGAAGACCCTCGCTCATTTAGGAGAAAGACCCATGATTGACTACATGAAAAATACCCTCATCGGACTGTTCGTCGTCGTCGCCTGTGCGCTCGTTGTCGGCATCGTGCTGTTTCTCGAGCCAAGCGTCGGTGATGGAAAGGAAACACTTGTTGTCCGTTTCTCAAATATCAATGGGCTTTCAGTTGGAACACGGGTCATGTTCGCGGGTAAACCTGTCGGAGAAGTGGTTTCGATTGAACAAATCCCACATGCGCGTGAACAACCGACAGATGAAATGGGACAAGTTTATTTTTATCAGTTGATTCTCCATGTCGATTCGAGTGTTAGGGTTTACAATACTGACGAAATCACCGTTCAAACCTCAGGTCTTCTCGGAGAGAAATCGATTGCGATCATTCCAAGAGCGCCGCCTAAAGGGGTCAAACCATCCCTCATTTCTTCTAAGACACCCATTTATGCCGAATCTGTTGATCCCTTAGAAAGCGCGTTCAATTATGTTACAGTTTGCCATCATATGATCGTTAGATAGTAGTTGGTCTTGTCAACTCCACATAGTCCCAAAGAACGATCTTGGTAACTGGTGCCCTTGTGGTGATTACTGTGCATTCAATAATGTTACTGTTTCTGACCACTATCCAGTACCTTACATTCAAGACTTTACTTCTACTCTCCACGGAAAAACAATCTTCTTTAAAATCGACCTTGTTCGTGCTTACCTTCAAATTCCTGTTGAAACTGGTGATATTTCTAAAACAGCCATCAAAACTCCCTTCGGATTATTTCAATTTGTTCGCATACAATTGGTCTTTAAAAATCGGCCCAGACCTTTCAACGTTTTAAAGACCAAGTCCTTTATGAACTCGACTTTGTCTGTACCTTCATTGACAAACTTTGTTGCCAGTACAAGTGAAGCCGAAGTTCGTATATCTTACATCACTTACATCCCCTTTTCGAACGTCTTAGTGAATATGCTGTTATTAATCCAAACAAATGTCAATTCGGATCAGTCACTTTCTTGGATTTTCTTGGTCATCATATCAAAACAAATGGCGTTACTCCACTACTAGCCAAAATTCATACTACCCAAGAATTTTCACCTCCATCTTCTTCACGGAAACTCCGAGAATTTCGCGGCCTTATCAACTTTTTACGTCAATTCATATCGTCCGCCGCGCCGTCTGTGTATTGAAAAATCAAAAACCACTAGTTAATGCTTTATCTTAAGCATCCGACCGCTTTTCTTAACTCGAAATTTGACATGTAGACTACATATCACAGCTTTCTACCGACATTCGTCATGTAAAGAGAACGGACAATTTAGTCGCTTCTCGAATTCAGATCGGCGCATTTAAATAGAAGCCGCTGCATCTCAAAGAGACGATGAAGAACTTTCTACTTGAAGGACTTTCACTATCTTCTTCAGATGGTACTGTCATTTGCGATACTTTCACTGGAACTTCTCACCTTTATATTTCACCTAAATTTCGTCGCCTTATCTTAGATCGCCTACATTGCCATTGGTAACGTCGCCAGGTGACTGCTCTAGGGCATTGATAAAAGTTTACCCAGGTTAGATGGTTTGCGCACATGCGACATTGTGAGATTGGATAGCTCATCTCAAAGATACTAGCAAGGCAGGATAGTTCATGTCCGGCCTTTTTTTCGATTCATAATTATCACTGATAAAGTTTTATGCGACTCATTGTGCCATTCCAATTATTACTAAGCCAGTATCTTATAACAGGCTATTAATTCCATTTTCATCTTACGTAGGTGCCTTTAGGTTGATAAACGCGCATTATAGTCACAAAAATGACGCAGTTTAGTGCGCACGTAGTTCATGCAAATCTGATTGTGCATGATACATAAGATAATCAAGGCTGAACTAAAATTGTACCTAATTTATGATTATTTCCCCATAGTATAGAAAAGTTTACAGGAGTAGCAAAAGGTTATATCCTCATTGATTAGCTGTTTGCTTTTGTTAAACAAGGGCTTACGGCTTATCAATTGTTATTTTGCTTGAAAAGAAGGTATGTGAAATGACAGATTTCTTTAAACAATCAACTTCAACCTTTTATGTGATTGTAGAGGACGTTTTCCCCCGATGGATGTGGTTTTGGTTCGGAAAATCGCATCCAAAATCCATTTACGTATGCCGAGATTTCCAAGTCTCAGGATTAACACAGTATCCCTCCTGCTGTTGACTTTCTTCCCAGACCTACTACATAAGGGTGTTTACATAAGCCTAGCGTGATAACATAGAAGGCTTTGACTACACACTTGTAAGGCACTAGTGTTCGAAATATCTGTTTACTAGCTAACATTGAACGAATTAGTAGCTTCGAATTTAGTCAAGTTCGAATTAGAGGGCTAATGGCGCATGCCAATTTGACTCTCGAACGCTAATTCAAAGTACTTCCAACGGAATGACAATCTTTAAGGTACGTTGATTATAACCCTTAAAACTGGATCAAGTACGCTACCCTATAATGTTTGAGTTGTTAGTGAGGAAATAAGGTCGCCTCGGGTACGTGATGGGTTATTGCAGTTCCACAATCACGGTAATCAGGCTGTTGGCTCCCAGATAACCCCTCTAAAAGTATCGGAGTGCTTCACAGAGTTCCAGTCGGTCTTCTCAGCATAATTTGACTTGTACTCCTAAGAAAGGGGTTTTCTTGAATTAGGACGGGTTGTTGCTGGAGTAAGGAGAATTTCAAGTGTAGATACTGTCGTAAGTGGATGGCAATGGATGGAAATGGATGGAAATGGATGGAAATGGATGGAAATGGATGGAAATGGATGAAAATGGATGAAAATGGATGACAATGGATGACAATGGATGAAAATGGATGAAAATGGATGAAAATGGATGAAAATGGATGAAAATGGATGAAAATGGATGGAAATGGATTGAAATGGATGAAAATGGATGGAAATGGATTGAAATGGATGGAAATGAATGAAAATGAATGGAAATCGATTGAAATAGATGGAAATGGATGGAGATGGATGGATTTTGGATGACAATGGGTGACAATGGATGAAAATGGATGAAAATAGATAAAAATGGATGAAAATGGATGAAAATGAATGAAAATGAATGGAAATGGATGGAAATGGATGGAAATGGATGACAATGGATGGAAATGGATGAAAATGGATGACAATGGATGACAATGGGTGAAAATGGATGAAAATGAATGGAAATGGATGGAAATGGATGACAATGGATGACAATAGATGAAAATGGTAATGGAAATAGTGTAGATGGCATTCTGAAAGTTTTGTCCCTTCGCCATTTCTATTAAATCCATTTTATCGATTGTCCAGCTAGATGTTGAATATAGGAACTAGAATGTTAAATAATGGCTTTAATTTAAGAACATGTTAAAAACCTTTTTAATTATCTGGAAGTATGTTAATTATAGGGCTCTTTTTAATTATCTAGGAGCGTTTTAATCATAAAGCTCTTTTCAAGTATCTAGGAGCATTTTATCTTTAAAACTATTCCAATGTTCTTATGGAAATACATTTAAAAAAGCGTTTGCTCAAACATATTAAACTTAGCAATATGGCATTATTAGACTAAATGTTTCTTTCAAGACAACTTAAACAAAACAAAAAATCAGTTAAATGCAGTGAATCACATTAATTGTCTTAGGCAATGCATTAGTTTGGCTAATTGACAAACTTGTATCTTAGAACATCAAAGCTCCTCTACTCTCCCAATGCAAAGCTTCTGGATTTTGTTCTCCTGAGTATCACTAGAGTCCTGGAAGCACACTATAACCCAGGATACAATAGTCAATTTGGCACCTCTCTCTGGTTCTTCTGTTTCAACCTCTGGTTCTGTGTCTGAGTCAGAAGAACCTGAGCCATGCAAGTTTTAATTCCCAAGTTCAGTACTGTTACTGCTGTCTTTGGTGAAATAGGCCACTAGGTCATCATCATTTTCTTTGCTTGAAGTGCTTGCCTTTATAACTTTTTTTTCTGATTTGTGTTGTGCTTGTTTGGTTGGCTTTCTGACTGCACATACCCATTTTTTCTAGAATTAGCTGTTTTCTTCTCTACAGCAGAACATGACTGTGTTTAGTGGAAGATCACTGATTTGTCTACCAATATTCAGCACTCAGAATCCAACTCTTCAGATGACTGTTCCCTAGCTGTGCCAGTATCCCTTACTCTGACACTCCAGCTGGCAGGCACTGTTAGCCTTTTTTTCTGCTACAGCCTACTGTGTTATTGTTTCCATCTGCCAAATCCAAGGGCTCCTCAGGACCAAACATGATTTCTCTGAGGTGAGAAATAAGACTGTCTTGAAGTTCACCACAGTTTTCAAATTCTGAGGTTTACTGGAGCATTGCTACAATGGACCTATGAAGAGTGTTTAGAAGCTTTGGAAACTGAATTTTTTCAACAGCACTTAGAATTCTTCCTGGTCCCATCTTCCACTTGTCTAGAATTTCTCTCCACTTTCATTTGAAAGGAGCAATAAATGCAACATCAAGTGACTATAGAAGATCATCTGCATTTGGTACCAGGAACTTGAAAAGAATGCTGTTTTCCTTATATAATCTTATTAATAACATCCGACGGACAAGTTACCAAATCCGGGGCAATCGATGTATTGACACCCAACAGCAGTGACAACCCACTTAGACAATTTTCCTCCATTCTGTCTCAGACACCAGACTGATTTTATATACAAGACATGCCACCAGAATCGATACATTAAACATTTTGGCACCCACAAACCGGATAAGAAAGATAAATTCCTCCGCATAGCCAACCACTTCAAGCGGGATTTTATTGGTCTCTAAGAGACACATCTACCAAATAACTGCGAAGAACAGATAGGAGATGCAATCCTCCTACTCTTTGGCAGACAAGATGGAATACGCAGATAAGGATTTGGCTTTTTTCGCCATCCTTAAAAAGGGCAAAAAAAGTTTCCTAATGCAGTTCTTATCAACTGATTACCGTCTTATGTACTCAGTGTTTCCACTTCATATTTTTTGAAATCCCTAAAAGGCTGAAAATTCCCTATAAATTCCAATTTTCAATACCAAAATCCCTATAGGTTTCCTCATTATCTTATTTCTTTCCAAATCACTAGTAAAGCCTTGTTATGCTGACTTTCTGTAGCATTTGTTAAAGATGACTTATTTTGCAAATTAAGAGCTTTATTTGTAGCAAATATCTTCGTTTGACGTCTAAAACAATACTTTGTATTTATTGGTTAGTTAAGTTCAATTTTGGTTTATAGGTTCCGGGGCCAAATTTCAGAATCTGGACAATATGAAGATATTTTTTTCTTTGCTATTATTTTTTCCTTCTCTATTACTGTTTTTGCAACACCTTCATTTTTATTTGAATTTCTACGATGGATTGACATTAATGATATCCAACCAGTCACTTTTTCAAGCAATATTTGGTTTTGACTTGTTTTTATATTGATCTGGGTCTATTTTTATAAAAGTGTTTGAAAACACAGTTATCTGTCAACAGGTCTGTAAAAATATGACAGCATATTAGATATAGGAAGACGAGTAAGAGAAATGGATTTCAATTGTTTTTGTTTTCTGTTACGTTTGACCAATCAGAGTGCTAAATAGGGTGCTACGTAAACCTTTCTCCACTTGGTCATACGCTTCTCTCCTCTGTAGAGAAGGACCAGGTGGAGAATTGTTATACAACTTAAATTTTCTTTGAAGGTGACTCGTGCATTACTTTCGCTGTAAATCTTTGTTTACATGTTCGCAGCCGAGCGCGATTACAGCCCTGATAGCAATCCATTAACTTCTTTAGGTCTTAGACATTTCCATTTCACCGCAATGTAAAATATATTCTGATCTCAAGGAGATTCTAACAATAACAATGTCTGGGATGTCAATCAATCTCTGGGTTTGTCTGGAAATACGGGTGAACGCTGTACTTGGGCCCGGCTGTGACATTTGAATCTTCGGCTTTGTCACTATTCCTGTAATATAATAAATAGTTGCATATCACTCAAATCTCGAATGGTCACTCAAAAGATATAAAATATCAATAAAACACTCACAAAAAAACCCTACAAAATAACTAGATAAATAACACAAAATAAACAAAGTGTACGAGAGAAAAGTGAGTGGAGAGAAAGCAGTAGTATTGATCTCTGTGAGCCCTATCCACCTCTGACTATCAACCTTTTTGCGCGGCGCGAATAGCGGCTGTTGCGGCTTTTTTTGTTATTCGTATCTTGTTCTTTGTAAATGTTGACCAATGGAAACCAATCGTTGCTGTAAAATCAATATAAAAAATAGATTAAGCCTACAGCAATCTCAATGGTTATACCCCCCGGAACACCCCTTTCCCTTTAGGAAAGAACGAACTGCGGGGAATGGCCCCACTGCTTATCAGGGGGCTGCACTGAGAGATTGCCGTTATTTATCAATTATCCTGTTTGGTGGTTTTTTTGTTTACTTAGGGTAGCTTCAATGTCGCACCCACTGCTTATCAGGGGTCTTCATTGAGAGACTACCGTCCTAAAAAGTTCAGAAGGGGGACTGCACGTTATGAGCAGCAAATGTCACACCCACTACTATACCCCTTTTTATGTTGCTATGTATGATATAATTTTATATCAAGTGCAAATTTTCATCGGCCGGATAGGAGTTGCGGTGCAGCTGGCAGCCTAGAACAACAAAGTGGGGTTGGGGTTAAAGAACTGGCGGTTGCCATCCATGTCGAAAATGCGGTCCAACAGCGCCGCAAAGTGATCGTGATTGTTGCTGAAATCCGTCGCTTCAGCATTGACGATGAGCAGCGGTGCTGCATCGTAGTAGTGGAAGAATTCGGTGTAGCTGTTGGTCAGCGCCGTGAGATACTCAGTTTCAATGTGTTGTTCAAATTGAATGCCGCGCCGTTGGATGCGCTGCTGCAGCACGTGCACCGGCGCCTGCAGGTAAATCACCAGGTCCGGGGTAGGCGGATTCATAGCCAGGTTGTCGTGAATCTGTTTGTACAGAACAAATTCTTCCTCATCCAGAGTCAGCTCGGCGAACAATGCGTCTTTTTCCACCATAAAATCAGCTACGACGGTGGGCCCCAACAGATCGTTTGAGGATATGTCGCTGACCTGGCGTGCGCGGTGCAACAGGAAAAACAATTGTGTGGGCAGCGCGTGGCGGTGCCCCTCAGCATAAAAACGATCCAGGAAAGGGTTTTCCGTGGCCGGTTCAAGCAACAGTGGGTAGCGAAATGCTTGTGCCAGCAAAGTGGCCAAAGTTGTTTTGCCCACCCCGATGGGGCCTTCGATGGCGACATAACGAGGCAGGGCGTTGCGCTCAGCCGCCTGGCTGACCTTGCGTGCGATGTGCCCCGGGGTCTCCAGATCGCTCACATTGGCGGCGGCGCTCATATCAGCGGAGGCTCATGTGTTGCGGGTCGAAGCCGTGGCAGTGTAAGTGCATTGATTGGTGCTTGGTAAACTACTTATTGAAGTTGGAATTGTAGTCAGAACCAAACTCATTGGTAGACAGTTGCGGGTTTTTTTTGCCGCGCCCACCTCTGTTTCGATGACGTGATTTGCGTTTGCCGTTGCCCCTTGGCAGTTGGTCAATCATTTGTTTGCGCACATCCTGATCGGCATGCTGAAATGACTGCCACCAGTCCCCGCAGGCTTTAGTTCGATCACCAATATTCCTGAGGCTCATCTGCCTTAAACAAACCCTACCGCACATGCACTTGACCAAACAAATATAAATAAGTGAAAACGTAAAGTGAAAATATAAACCCTTAGGCAATGAAAGATATTTAGGATATACATGTGGCTTTGCAATAGAAACATACTTTTCTGTCTCCTCGTACGATGCTGAACCAAGAATTCTAGCCCTGCAAATGGAATGAAAACGCATAAAAATATAATAAAATGTTATAAGCTTATCAAATATATCGATCAGGAAGGTGGCCAATAATCGCTGTTGATCGACGAAACAGAGCAGGTCAACCACGGACCTGAGGAAGTGGTACGATGATACTGTTCTTACTGACAATGACGAAAATGTTCATGACAATAACAATGATAAGGAAGAGGGCGATTATAATGATGATGATGGTTATAATGATGATAAGGAGACGGACGAGGAAGAGGAGGATATAGATGGGGATAGTGATCATGACGACAATGAAGACAAAATGACGATGACGATGATTATGACCATGATGATGATGATAATCTTGATGATGATGATGGCGATGATGATGATGACGATGATGATGACGATGATGATGATTATGATGGTGACGATTATTATGATTATGATAATGATGGTGATTAAGATAATGATGATGGTAATGATGAAGATGGTAATGATGATTATTATGATGGTGACGATGATGATTATGATGGTAACGATGATGATGATGATGTTGATGCTCATGACAATGATGATGATAATAATGATGATGACGTTGATGAAGATGGTGACGATGATGACAATGATGCTGTTGATGGTGATCACCTCACTGCCCCAGCTGCTGATTATCACAATGATCATGATAATGGTAATTATGAGAATAATTAAATTAAACATAAGTTATACCCTTAAAACGTAAAAAAAAGTATTATGACCTTACCTTGCAGCTGCATACTCGGCCTCCCTCTCTGCAAGTGTCTTTGCAGGTTTTGCTGATTCTGGGGCTACATTATTCAGTCTGACTAAACGTTTCTCAAGATGGTTCACATCATTATGTCGGAAGCGAATGACTTCCGCTCCGCCTAACCGACACCCATCGTAAATACTCGCATGACTGTCGGCATCAAGGAGAATCACGTCGCCAGGACCGGCTAGCGTGGATAAAATTCCCAAATTGGCCTGATAACCGGTAGAAAACACAATAGCTGAGGAACATCCATAAAACGCCGCCAACTCCTGTTCAAGAGCCAGATGCCCTTCGAACGAACCATTGGCCATACGAGACCCTGTCGTTCCCGTTCCATGAAGTTCTATGGCTTCACGTGCCGCTTGGATACATTCAGGATCAAACGTCAACCCCAAATAGTTATTCGTTCCAGCAAGGATCGTCCGACGACCATTAACCATGGCTTCAGTAGGAGAAAGGACACGTTGAACAACCAGATTAAACGGATCGACCCCATTTTCCAGAATGGCTTGGCGAGCGGTAAGGACGGGTTTAAATTTCTCGAAAAGGGTCATGGTGTAGGAACGACAAGTTTAGAAATTTGAGTAGCAAGGTCATTCACGGTTCGAACCTCAGGAACGATATTTAAGGGGACGGATATGTCAAACTCATCCTCAATCGTCGATAAGAGCTCCATCACTTGCATCGAGTCTAGACCAAGATCAGTAACGAGTTCCGTGTTAAGATCCAACACTTGCTCTTCTTTTGCAAATGGGGCCAAGACATCGTACAGTTTTGATATGACGTCTTCATGCTTCAGCATTTCTTCCATCCCTCCATCTCATCTTCATAGCAAGATTTTGAACGATCGCGAACATTCCTGAACATCATGAAATACTGTTACTCGGAGGTAAGGTACGTCCAATACCTTCAGGTAAAGACACCACTGGGCTCCATCCTAAAAATCCACTCAAATCGGTATTATCACACACCCAATTCTGATGTCTCAGTTCTTGAACTTTACCATAGGTCAGCAGTGGTTCATACCTCAATAATCTAGCGAGCATTTGATTGATTGAGGCAATCAGATAGACTTTTCTGCTACTAAGCTAACTAATGCCATAATATTGAAAAGCGGTATCTAGATCTGAATGATCCTTCAACCTAATTTTTGGCTTCGATGATTTTAATGATGTAGTTTTCATTTTTCGATCCGACACCCTTTTTGATGGATTGAATCCTCATAAATCTGTTTTCGTATTTGTTTACCATTTCTAAATCAGCTTCAGATAGCGATTGTTTCTCAGTTGATAGTTTGTTCAAGACACCTTTTTAAATTTTCAATTACTATGGGCTATAGTTCGTTCTTTACTAGATTATATCTGACACTGCAACTATGATAGGAGGTTGTTGGCTCGCAGCTGCGTCCAGTAGGTGAGATACGCTTTCCTAGGGCAAATTCACCTTAGAATAAAACCCTTTCCTAAATACTGCCTTAACGTCGCTATAAGATCTTAGTTTCTGACATCTTGACTTATCATCCCATTAATTGGTCATCTGGTTCTCTAGTACTCACTTAAATTTATTATTCAAAGCTACTTGGGGATTTGTGAGCCCAAAGCTCATCATTATCTGCGTATGAGGACACCCTTATTGTCAGTGTACACATTCAATTGTCTATATTTTCTCTAGTGCCATTTTTGTAATATATTTGTTTTGAAAGCATCTATTTATTTACTACTGGTAATATTTTTCAACTCGTTTTCTTATTATCAAGGCTGATGAACTTAATTCTTTATACAAATTGTTTTCGTGAAAGATTTTATTGTAAAACGCTCATCCACATGGGTCAATGATAACAAAACGAGAATGCCTATATATACTGCTAGAAAATTGTTGTTTGTCCAAACTTCAGCGACACGTTTTTGTTTTACTTATGCGATCTGTAACCAGGAAAGCCGATGTAATTGATTTGTATTTATTTGCTTTTACTTGTTTCAGGTGAATTAGACGTGTGTGAGCCCAACAATAACACAGTTGCAGAAGGAAAAGAATTTGTATCCCAAGCCAGTTTGTCATCTCTCAAAACTTTGCTGGATCTAGGATTCACAATTAACGTTCTTCTTTTCTTCCTTTGTTACTTTCTTCTTTTCTTCCTTTCTTCCTTTCTTCTTTGCTTCGTTGCTTCTATCCTAGGTATGAAATGTTATGCATAGTGCCTAGAGGAGCTTCTTTTGCTATGAAGAAGTATAGTAAAATACTGACCTAGGATTACGACACATGCTTTGCTCTCGGCCGAGGGACAACTTTTTCAAAATAACGCTTTCAAAAGTCTTGAATTTAGTCAAAAGTTAGTCTTGAATTTAGCAGAAAGCAGCGATGAGTCGGAGGTGAAATAGGCTTTTGTCACATTGTAGTCAATAGTATTTTAGTAGTAGACAGTTACCGGAGTACAAAGCGACCTTCCCTCAGAAATGGGGATGTCAGTTTGTGCCTCACTCGCAGCAGAGAAAAAAAAACATAAAAAGAAAAAAAGATGCTCCCATGCAAAAAAAGGATTTTCCTTGTTTTTCAAATCAAAGGATTTTCCTTGCTGCTTTATGTTAAATAGAGAGGAGAAGGGGCTTGTCAAAGATTATTTGAGAGATAGATCATTTGAAAATAATGAAAATATAAAGAAAGCGGAGAAACAATTAAAATAGGAATTAACGAGTTACGTGTTTAGAGGCACTTGTTAGAATTGCTGAAGAGCTGGAAGATTCAGCCAGCCAGTCTAGTAATAAAACCAAACAGTTCATAGCAATTAAGTGTAAGGATGGAGCGACCCGGCTCAATATCAAGCAAGACTCTAAAAAAACGGAATTTTAATACCAACAGACGTATCAAGATCGGCTTATAATGCTGATTCCAAATATATAAGTTTCATTAAATTTGATTTTAAACCATAACAGGGTACGAACATGAGAAAATTAGCCTGATTAAGGAAAAAAGGGGGAAAACTCGCTAAAAGGGATAAAATATACATAAAAACTACACGACCAGATTCAGCGTATCAGAAAACTCTACTGTCATAAATACCTTGATAAATGCGGAATTTTGTTGTTTTTTTTTGCCAGAAGACAGATCACGGATTTGTTTATTTGCGGAGAGTACCAGGCCAAAGGGGCCGCCGGCGTCGTTCTAAATGTCCGGACGGGCGGAATTGCCGCGCTTGTTTCCTTGCCGGATTTCGACCCGTATCACGCCGGCAAGCGTACTGTTGAGCAACAATTCAACAATGCTAGCCAAGGAACCTACGAGTTAGGATCGATTTTCAAGATCCTGAATACCGCGATCGCGCTGGATAGTGGATCCGTCAAACTGACTGACCGGTTTGACGCGACAAAACCGTACAAGATCGACCGGCACACTATTCGCGACTATGCCCCGCAAAACCGCTGGTTGACGGTGGCTGAGACGTTCAAGCATTCATCGAACATCGCATCGGCGCAAATTGCTCTGACGATGGGGTCGGACGTTCAGAAGCGCTACTTCGGCGCGCTGGGTCTGCTGAACCGTCCATCGCTGGAGTTGGCCGAGGTCGATGCCCCGCAGCTTCCACCGAATTGGTCGGAAGCGTATTCGGCCACCATGGCGTATGGCTACGGGATCTCGGTAAGTCTCGTTCAAATGGCTAGTGCCGTAGCAGCGACGATACACGATGGATTCTACCGAGAGCCGACGCTGCTTAAATCCGTCGCACAAGACCCTTCGCGCGGGCACCAAGTCTTTGCTGAAAATACGGTCGACACGATGCGGCGGCTGCTCCGTCTGGTCGTAACCGACGGCACAGGACGCAGGGCTGAAGCGACCGGATACCTGCCTGGCGGAAAAACCGGCACCGCTGAGCAAGCCAGAACTCACGGACAGGGGTACGACCGCGGCCGGCTTCTGTCATCTTTCGTCGCTGGATTTCCAATCAATCGCCCCGAATACGTCGTGTTGGTCTCGCTCATTGAACCGGAAGGCAATGAGGAGACGAACAATTTCAGTACAGCAGGTTGGGTCGCAGCGCCAATTGCGAGCCGGGTCATGAGCCGTATTGGGCCGATATTGGGCATTTCGCCCATCGATCACGACGATCCGGATATCTTAGCCGCAATGGCACTAAGCGCGAAGGCGATCCCGCGTTACAGCTGCAAGAGTTACTCAACATATGCGTTTCATTTCAAAATTAGCACATACCCTGTTCATTTCCATCCATGATTTCATTTGCTTTCTTGCCAAAATACTACTTGCAATATCTGTGATTGCCTACAAGTACGTTAAAAGACGTATAATTAGGTAATGGAATGGAATAGCCCCTTCTGACCATGTAAAGCTTCTCTTGAATCAATAGAGACTTAGAGAAAGGTACTCAAACAAATTATATTACTTCTATTTTGCAAAGGTCTTACTGCATACCTTTGTTGCCACGTTTTTGACTCATGAACTACGAACATTAACAGCTCCTATTCATTTTCTTTGCAGATTTCAGAAAGCAATGTAACCGTAGTGGCTCAAATAATCTAATTCGAAAGATTTCTAGTCATGGTCAAGGCTATATTCATTTGGTTACGGTCAAGGAAACACTCTGTAAGGGATAAATAGAAGATTTCCAAGCGTGACTATGCATTTACACTTTCTTACACTTACATTTTGCGTATTTCTTCCTGATTGCAATGAATATTCATTTAAAACATAACTAGAACAGCGTCTGCTCAAAGACCATAACAATTTAAATTATTGGCATTTCAAAAATTTGATGCCTAACTGACCTATTAATAAGCACAACACCAAAATTATGCGATATGGCAATGAAACCAGAAGCCCCAAATGTAACTGTAGAAATTTTTCTCAAGAAAATATGATCATATTTTTGATTGATTGCCTTGCGAGCCGTATCACAAAAATGTGTAAAAAATATATATCATCAACCTATTTGCGGGTTTTAGCAGATCACGTCCTGTTTTAACATATTACTTCCTGTTAAACGTTAATTATCAACTAAAGTATGCAAATTAAAGAGTATACGACATATATCATGGTCACTTTATTTGGACACATCAAACACCCAAATATGTGAAAAAGTTTGAAAAAGTACATTTTTACCATATACAGCATGCAAATAATGGCGCTGTAATCATATATATATATATATATATATATATATATACTTTAGAACTTATTAAAAATTAAATATCCTCCAATCAGCTACCAAAGGGTTCTCCTTGTGAAATTACGTAATTCTAATGAAGTGCTGTGGGAAGTGGGGTACTTGAGCTGCCTTTCTCCAGCAGTTTAAGGTCTATAGGCCGGTCGGTATATACCCCTATGAATGGTTAGACTTTAATCATTTGATTGTAAATTTGCTTTATTCCATCATTAAGGATTTTTAGAAAGTTCTAATTGATATATTTTCGTAGGCGCTAAATTGAAAGTATCTTTTCACGTTATAGAGTCGGTTGGGAATATTCCTTTCAAGTCTTTACGTCTTTCAAAATCGAGGTTATCTGGAGGTTATATCTTCTGTATTGATTGTAGGTCTTGCTTCTTTTTTCATGTGGTTGTTGGTTAGTTTTAAGGTTTTTGTTGTTCTTTGTTTTTCTGTCTGTATTTTTTTAGTTTTATCTCTTTTAATTCACTTTTATAATATTATCATCTATCTTACCTTATTTGGCGACTAGACGCCAATCACTAGCGGTTATCAGTTACTATGCCATGTCAGGTCACTTAGTAAACTAAAGGATTCTTGCCTTTATACTCTGTGATGGTATTTGCAGGTTTACTTTGATTCAGCCATTAGACATTTTGATTGAAGAAATGCGAAAACAATAATCTATATGCATATTTTTCTGGTACTTGTAATTCATAACGTGAAAGCTTTGTAATTGTTCCTGATAGTTTCTGATTTTTGACCAGCTAAACTAGTTTCTTATGGTTGGAGTCAAATTCTATCTTGGAGTTATTACAGATAACCAATAGATAGTTTCGTCTTATCTTTGGCGTCCACGTGGGAGATTGCTTTGATGGATATCCAGGGGGAGTAAGGATTTTGTAAATAGAGCTATTGTTAGTGGGTTCGGGGGTTCCGCCTCGTATTAGATATTTGTTCCGTTTGACAAAAGATGCTAGTTTTTATGTTATTTGCTCCGTGCGTAAAATTTTCTCTAGGTGGAGTCTCAAAATGTCCCTTAGAAAGGAAGGAAAAAAAGAGACTCTTAATTTCTTATCATTTCGAAATTCTCAATAAGGCGAATTGGATCTCAACATAACTTATTGGAAAGTGGGAGTTAATATCCTGATTGTGTTTTTTTGGAGTCTGGTCCCAATCAAACCAGTGTAAGGGCAAGCAAGGGGGTTCCTAAATTCTCATAATCAACACATTTACGAGAAAGAGTCGTCGGATCCTAATCAAACTTTGTGGAAAGAAAGAGTTACTCTTATTTGTAGCTTTTGGGTACTACCACTATTAATAGTTCATCGCTCTGCCAAGTGGCCAAAGGCAAACACAGATGTGTACTCTCCTTCTCCAGACCACCCTGTGAAGAGTTAAATTATTTATTCCCTAACATGAAATTCATCCTTCCTTTCAACTTTCCTTGCGAACGTTTCTCAGCCCATTCGAGGACCTTCGGCTTTTTCTTTGGAAAAATAAACATCTAGTATAAGTTTTTTTTTGGTTTTTTAGACGTCCACGTTTTAAAGCAATATATAGCAACTCTAGTTAGCGCGGCTTTTATTTATCCTCATCTTAATACTAAGACTTATCTTCCTATTATTCCAGACTTGTACTTACCTAAAAGAAAAAACCCACTGTTCCTTAGCAATTTTGCTTTTTACATCCAACTACATCTACCATCTTTAATAATACTGCACAGGTTTTTTAAGCAATGCATTTGGCCAATTTTTTTGGAACTTAACATCACCTTTTCATCATCATTTACTCCTAATTCAACCCACTTAACTTCAATTTAATCAAATCTTTCCTTGCTGCACAATCTTTGCTGTGTTAAGTGGGATAATATTCATCTAAACAGTCTATTTAAAAGGGGAAATACATAGCCCTGTTTAACTCCTGCCAACATCGAACGAGCTACTAGCCTCGCTTCCTCGCTCACTTAACCACAGAATGTTATTCTCGTACATAGCACTAATCACTAACATATTGTTCGGTGTACTATACTAGAATAGGACTTTCAATTGAGCTTTTCTAATAGTTGAGAGGACCAGCAGATCTTCCTCGTGATGGACCGGCCTTGCTCCTCGGTTCTTTATCGGATTTGGACTGATGTGGATTGGGGCGTCCCTTTGAACTTTGGCCTTCCTTTCGGACTAAGGTTCTTGGCTTTGAAGTGCTCCCGGGTTTCTTGGGTTTATTCGCCTCGCCCGACTCCGGTTTGGGAGCTGGATTCCAAAAGGATTTCACTTTTTTCCGATTTTTGAGCGTCAGGCTAACTCCGAATTCTTTGAGGATGTTTCGCCAGTTCATGGGAATTTCGAAACGATAATGCCCATTCTTGAGCTTCTCGACCTCGTCATCGGTCAATTCCCGCCACTGGCCTACGTCCAGGCCCTTTGAATTTAAAAAGGCGAACGCCACACGCTTGAGTTTGGATACGGGATGACCAACGGCGCCAAAGGTCTTTTTGATCTGAAGGTTCTTTCCTTCGTAAAGGACGACCCGCAACCAAGTATTTTTATCAATTTTCAGGGGTTCGATTTCACAAGGCCCGTAGCGGGTTCCATCCACGGTCATTCCTCGCTGCAGGCGTTTCAGCTTTTCAGGTGTCGGTGTTCCCGAAACTTTGACCAAATATGTTTTTGGGCATTTGGATGCTGGTGCCAGCAGTTGGTTCATCAGGGTTCCGTCATTGGTGAGTAACAAAACACCTTCCGTGTTCATATCCAAGCGGCCGACCGGATAAATCCGTTCATTGATACCTTTGATTAAGTCAATCACGGTCGGTCGTTCTTCCGGATCATTGACCGTCGAAACAACCCCTCGAGGCTTATTTAAAAGGATATATGTGTGGTTCTCCGTTAAATGGAGGAGCTTTCCTTTCACCTTGATGTGGTCTTTTTGAGGGTCGGCTTTGCTCCCTAATTCCGTGACCACCTCACCATTCACACTGACTTGGCCCTTTTCGATCAGGCCCTCTGCTTCCCGCCGTGAGGCGATCCCCGCTCGGGCAATAATTTTTTGCAATCGTTCTTCCACGAATTCTCCCTAAGACTCTTGAAGCGCTCAAACTTATATATTTAAAATCAGCATAAAAATCCGATTCTTTTGATATATCTTTTAGTATCGAAATTCCGTTTTTTAGTGTTTCGTTTACTATTGAGCCGGGTCGCTCCTTACTACAGTTCGTTACCACGAACTGTTTGAAATGCCAAGTGTTTAAGATAAATACTAGAAATATATTACCTACTAAAATAAAAGACTGCTTATAAAATATTTTTGTCTAGATGATTTACGCAGCAAAAATGATAATTAGACGCTCTCTGACCTGCTTATGATCCTTAAATTTGTTTCTTTATTTTCTTATGGTGGAGTGTCATGTAATTTTCTAAACTAAAATGTCACACGGAAAAATATCGCACCCTTGCATAGCAGGATTGGGACCCCTCCCCCATTACTCACACACACTACACATGTACCTGATTATTCTGAAGGATGTCTAGTAAAAGAGAGACAATTTTTGACATAAAGAACTTTTTCTGGATTTTCAGGGCTCCGGCCCAGAAAAAAGATCTTGTCGATTTTTTAGAGTTTTGGCTGACTGCTTTTATTGTTTTCGTGTCCAAGCTGTCATTCGGAACGCAGAAATGGTCAAAACTATTTAAACCGTACTAATTTACAATATGATGACCATGGAGATATTTCCTATGGCTAGATATGCCCCCCCCCCACCTTTCCTTCGAAAATACCGATAAGACAATTTGTTCTTGAAACACAATGTCCTTGTCTGTTTGCACATAAGAATTTTGTTTATCTTTACTTCTGTACTCTAAGACCCTTAGACCCTCTAACCCCAAGCCCCATAGACTTGGAATCCAAAAATGTGTACTTTGCTATTTACTTGCTTAAACTTGGTTCCTCCCATGCCGGCTGGTGCATAAGGCAACAATGGTACCTTTCTACGACAAACTCTGCAGAGCTTGTGGCCACAGGTCTTCCAAAGATATCCCTGCCGGTGTCGTATCCTTCTCTAAGCACCGGGTTAGGATCACTTTTTGTCCTTCATGCCTTCTAATGCCGGGGGATACCCAGCACTGTGATTTTTTTATTATTCAGCTGTGTTCTTTACTGGTCAAATGTTACTTTACTAATTATTGTGATCCCAAGTTTTCAGGATGGCATAGGATCAGGTGGAAGTATACAAGACTCATTTCCATCCTTCAAGAAAGGAAATGCTTCGGAGATTTGTCTGTAGAATCTCATGGAACAAAGGCCTAATATTTTTCATAGTAACTATGTTATTTGGCTTATTTGCCTTGGTTCGCTTATCTGTTCGTACAACACAAAATATTGATGAATATGAAAATGAAGGGTATACGCTAAGCAAAGAAGAGGAAGAACTTCTACTTGCACTCTTTCCCAGGTAAGAAGTCACTAATTAATTATGAACTTGCTAGTTGTGTGTGAACTAGTCGACTACCTCTCATTGTTCAGGATCCTTACAATGGCTTATTATACGAGAGTCATTCGGAAAAAAAAATAAAGGTCTGTGCTAGCGAGGAACCTCGTTCTCTTTCTACCATTACCACCCAGTTATTTGTCTTGCTTAGCATTGCTTTACTTCAGTCATAATCTGGTACTAGCCGCGACCCAATACGGTATGTTATTACTCAGCCCTATGACTTTAAAATATACAACACAATTATTTGTTCCGACAGCGTGCATCCTCCCTCAGCTGCACTGACGAAACGTGTGTTTCAGTAGCTTTCCCTTAGTGATAGAATTTTTTGGTGAGAAGGAAAAGAATTTATTATAATAAACAAAATGACAGATGGAGTTTAACGGTGATCGTGTAAAGTAAAAACATTCTGTGAGGGGTGGCAAAATATTTTAAAACAAGAAAAAAAACAGCCCACACCACACTTCCTAATCGGCACCACAAACCTTATAACAAAACAATTACAACAAATATACTATTCTATCCATGTAAATATTTCCGTAAAGTCTGTAAATATTCATTCATTCATTCATTCACCCCTCTGTATATATTTATAAAAGGCTACTAAAAAAACATAGACAAAATGTCACTTGAAAACAAGGCACTGTAAGGAAGTTAACCTATGATACATAGATCTGTGATTTCTCCATTTATACGGACCAGCAGATATGATACTTTTAATGGTTGATTTTGAGATCTTACATAGCAAGTAATTAATTGTTACGTTTTCAAGACTATTAATTATTACGAATTTCATCATATGTATCTGACTGGTAATAAGTTTCATCAATTAAGCCCCATGCAGTTCTTTGCGTAAACGACCACGACGAGCCACATTTCTCCGTCGTCCGCAAATTCTAATTCTGTCTGTAGCAACTTCAGAATACATGGAGGTTCTTCCGAGATTTCCCCTTACATTTTTTCATACCAATCTTCCCAGTGGTAGCTAACTTTTCAAACTGTGCCTTCTCATCAAATGACCGAGGACCAGTAATACTGATTTCTTGGACGTCCATCATATCCTGAGCATCCTCCTCATTCTTAACAATTTCTATTGTGTGAATACGCCTCCCTATCTCCTTACGAATAGTCCAAGCCTCACACCCATACATTATTACAGGCACTACGTATCATAGCAACATCTGTTCTCTCATTCTAGGCTTTAAGGGACTAGGATGTTTTTCATCTTTTTAACGGTTACGTTTAGCTTGACTGATTCGTGACCTATAGTCGCAAACAATGTATTAGTAACAATTGTACAGTGAATTCGTTTGTCAACATTTTAAAAAATAATTAGCAACTGTTCCAAGTTTCTAATTGTGAACTATTGGGTAAATAAGTTTCAACTGCTGTTACATGATTAGTGATTCGTAGTGCGATTTGAATTGATTGTTTTGGAAAATTTAACTCGAAAAGTTGGTTTGTGGTACAAAACTTGAATATTGCGCTAAGTAACGGATTCATTTTGCCAAACGTTTTCGCCATACACTGATCACAGCAATCGTATGGAGTGAAATTAGAAAGCCATTACGATAAATTTATAAAAAAAGAGAAGATCCTAGAAAATAACGGTCACGAGAGCGACACGTTTTCCTCACTCGTGTTATTGAAAAAGGCGTAAATTGTAAAAAAATTCTTTTTGTCGAATATCGCAAAATATTTGTTTAAATATTTTCCACAACAGGCAGGAATGCGAAAGGTTAAACGGATATCAGATTCAGTAAAAAATCTAAATTATGAGACTGTCGATAAAGTACTAGCTGCTTTTAATAGATCATTCATCTTAGAATATATAGCGCAGCACAGAAGATGGCCAAAGGTCAGAGCAATTGCGCCGCTAAAAGGTCCTTTGTTAAATTGGGTCAATCGCAGGTCTTTACTGATAGATGAGTCTGCTCCCGGTTATCATTGGACTGATTGGAAGAATATTGCGTTTGGAAAGGAATTCGAATTCGATTATAAACTTGAGTTATTAGAGTTATTAGATGATAAGGCGTGTTGTTTGCCAAAGGATGAGTGCCATACCATCTTCTATAAGAAATATACTTCAGGTGATAAGTGTACAACTCAATCTTCTAGAAGAGTCCTTCTAGAAATCCTCAAAAGAGAAGGGTTTGATACAAAACGGATCATAGATAAGATATGCAAAAGAGAGATCCCAGAAAGCTGGAAAGCGGTAGGACTTCATCCTAAAGAAAGAGAAATGAAAATGGAGCCACGCTTATTTGCAATTCTACCAATTGAGGTAAGAGCTTATTTTGTGCTCACAGGAGCTAATATCCCAAAATATTTGTTTAAATATTTTCCACAACAAACAATGAATCTAAATGCAGATCAGTTAGATAGGCGATTGTTACAAATGTCCCAGCCCGATGCAGTACAAGGAAAAGAAAGAAAAAGATTTACAGCTAACTTAGACTTCAAAAGTTGGAATATATATTGGACGAAGGAGGCTGTTTCAGCGATTTTTCTACAGATAGGATGTTTATTTGGTATGCCCTACCTGGTCACATTTACGCATGAATTTTTTGAGATGGCTATGCTATTCTTGAGCAGTTTCGCCAATCCTCCTAGAACTAGGCCGGGAGAAAAACAAAACAATACTTGCCGATGTACCTATGGGTTTGTGTTTGGCGTCCTTTCAGTTATGGGACTGCTGATTTTGTTAGCAGAACACGGCTATTACTTTAATTTTAAAAGTTTAATTTGCATTTTGAAGTTTTTTTTTACTCGATTTTGAGTAATGTGCAAGGAGATATAAGAAGTAGAAATCGGAATAAGAAGTAGCAATCAAAATTTTCTCAAATGAAGTTTATATCATATAGAAATCTTCGTAAGACCCAATTCCTTAAAGTAGATGAAATAAGACTCTAGATAGGGTCAGTGTATGCATCGTTGTAGGAGCTTGATGCTACCTGATGTCATTTTTCAGTAAATGTATTTTGCTAATTCTGTTTTTGCTTTTAAATTCCTAGTTTTAGTCAAAACTACTGTTTGTAAAAAGAGATAAAAATAATTGATGCAAAATGTAAACAAAAAGCCTTTTGAACGAACTACTACTATTTCTTCTACTACTAACAACTCACAGCAGCACCAAGCCACCTGAGGTCAACACAGTTACGCAAACTCCTCCTCCATTCAGTCTATTCAAATCCTCATTTTTACACCCTCCCAGGATGCTCCCGTTTCCTTTAAATCTTTCTTTATGGCATTCTCCCACCCCAGACAAGGACAATCTGCTTTTCGTTTAGCCCTACAGGGTTGGCTGAAAAGGACAAACTTCGGTAATCTCTCATCCTTCATACGCAGAACGTGTCCTAGCCATCTAAACCTTTCTTCCATTTTAGCTCCAAAGGGGGTTGAACCAAATTTTTCGTACAACCTACTGTTCGAAATACGGTTAGTCAGCCGGGTACCCAGAACAATCCGTACGCAATTTCTCTGGAAAACATTTAGTAAACCTGCATCCACTTTTCCCAGTGCCCATGCTTTGACCAATGTCATTTGACCAATGTCATATTTGACCAATGTCATCACTGTACCTTCCAATATTTTAATCTTTGTTTGCAGACTTGTATTCCTCTTTCTCCAAACTCTTATTAACTGTGAAAAAGAAAACGCTGTTCCCTAGCTATTCTACTTTTAATATTTTCACTTCTCCCACCGTCTTTACTAATAATAATACCAAAGTAAGTGAGTACAAACTAAAAAAAAAAATTCCAAAAATAGACTTTATAATGTTAAAAAATATACAAAATATTTTCTAACAACTTTTTTTAATTGCTTCTTCTTTTTTCTTTTATGCTGGGATATTTGGCCCTTGCTGAAATTTCCTGAATGTAACTTCTATCGTCGTTCCCTACTCATTTTTTAGAAAATAAATTTGTTACCTTCATACAGTTTTAACATAGTTTTCCTTTATTTCCCTTCACTGCTCTATTATTCTAACAATAAACTACTCATATAAAATCTAAAAAAGCTCTCATTTTTGTTGAAAACTAACGGATACCAGTTTCTGAAGTTCCTTTTTCCTTTTCTCATAATTGTTTTTAAATGATTAAAGCTTAAAATCAACTCAAACTATTGGGCATGTGAGAGGGGCTGCCCCTCCTAGACTCCTTGCTCTTTACTCTAAAGTTTTATTTTTGGTCAAAAGTCTTTAAAAACAATTACTGAAATCCAAGGGCCGTTGAAATGGGATGAAAAACTTTTTAAAACACTACAACTTTAGGTTAACAAGCTTGGAAATGATGCAGGGGGCAGCCCTCCTCATATATGGAGTTCTTTTAGTCTTCTTAAGCTTCAATATTTCCCCACACTCTCAGGTGAAAGGAATTTTGTTTATTTAATTCTAGGAAGAAACTATAACCTATTATCAGTCTTATGGTCAATAAATAAAATCTGTCAATATTGATTTTTGTCTCTTCTTTCACTCTCAAAATTCTCATTTACCGTCTTCCTTGGTCTCAGTTACGAAGAGCCTGAGAAGCAGTCCCTTTGCCTGAGCTTCTGTGATCAATCTTAGTCGAATCTGGCATTCTAGACTTCTTTCTTTCAAGTCTTTCTACTTAAAAAAAAATAACATCTTAGTCTCCCTTTTCATGACCCGCATCTATAGATACTGTTTTTCAAGAACAAAAAAGTCTCAAGCAGTAATGATTATTTTACTTCCATGAATTTCTGAAATGTAAAGAAAAAATTTTCAAATTCTTTCAACCTCAAACCGGCAGCGGGATCGGCGCGCAGCACGATGGGGATTTGCCGCTCGCCCTCGCGGTAGATGCCCGCGTCGATGCCCACGGTCGCAAAGCGCAGAACCTCGGTGATGTTGTCGCGCGTGATGCCCGCCTCCTGCGCGCGTTCGGTGGCGTAGACGGGACGCAGGACCTGCTCCTGCTCGCGCCAATCGACGCGCGGCGCGATGATGTCGGAGGATGCCGCCACGAGCCGGGCCTCGGCCTGATCGGCCAGATCGCGCAAGATCACCGGGTCCGATCCGGAGAAGCGCACCTGGATCGGATCACCGCCGCCCGGCCCAAAGGCCAGCCGCTTGGCGCGCAGCTCGCCCTGCGGCAGATTGCGGGCCGCGAATTGCTCCAGATCGGCGATCAGCGGTGCGATTTCGTTGATCGTCGCGGTACGCACAATGATATGGCCATAGCTCGGATTGGGGTCCTCGGCCTGATAGGTCAGCATGAAGCGCGCCGCGCCCTGCCCCACATAAGCGGTGGAGGAAATCACGTCCTCCTGGCCGCTCAACCAATCCTCCAGCACGCCCAGATCGCGGGAGGTTTCGTGGATCGAGGCCCCCTGCGCCAGCTTGTAATGCACGAAGAAAAGCGGCGTGTTGCTGTCGGGAAAGAACTGCTGCTTGATCTGCCCGAAGAGCATGAAACAGACGATTGTGACGGCGACCAACCCGGCAATCACCAGCCACCAAAGCCGCAGACAGAGCCGCAGAAACCCACCATAGGCGCGGAAGAGTAGCCCGCCATAGGCGTCGACATCGCCGCCATCGCCCTGCGCGAAGAAGTAATGCCCCAGAAGTGGCGTGACGGTGAGCGCCAAAACCCAGGACAAAAGCAGCGAGATGCCGATCACCGCGAAGAGGGAGAAGAGGAATTCGCCGGTGGAATCGGAGCTGAGCCCGATCCCGGCAAAGGCCATGATGCCGATCACGGTCGCGCCGAGCAGCGGGATTTGCGTCTTTTTGGCCGCGTCCTCCGCCGCCTCGCGGGAGCTTTGATCCATATTTACTGTCTTTCCAAAAAGCCTTATTTTGTATACAATCTTGTTAGATCGTAAATAATATTTCTTCTTTACTGTGACTCAGCTCAGAGGTCCCAAGGCCTAAATTACCTTTAAATACTTACTTGTCGATTTTCGAAAAAACTTCAAATTTATCTTGTTCTTTTTCACTTTTATTGTCTCGTCTTCATTGAGACTCAGCCTCAAGACTAAATTAAGACCACAACATGCAATTTTTTTAATACTTAATTACAACTATGCATCCTCTTTATTTTGTTTTCTAACGTATCGTATCCCGAGCTTGTTAACTTATTGTCTAGCCGGGTGATCTCAGTCGGTATAGAATCGACGGACGAGGGGGCGGGCTCGGATGACAAGCCGTTGAATAACTGGGCATATTTTAGGTAGGCTTTTATTCGCTGTTTTGCGATAGCATGTGGAATAGTATCCGGTCCTCCTTCGGTTATGCTATCTTTTACTGGTAACTTTTGAACATCTTTACTAAAGATGGGAGAAAAGATCAGCAAAGCGATCGCTGCCAAAGCAAATAATATCGTCCAATAATTGATTTTCCAGTTCATTGTATTAGATTTTAAGGTAGATGAAAAAGAATTAAATATAAATGGAAAGTAACTGGGAATTATCTTTCTATGCTCAAGTTAATTTTACCGAGGCTATTATCCAAGCGAATTTTCTACAATCAGGTAGAAATACCTATACTTTCCCGCAGAACCATCTGATTTTCTAAACGCTTATTTCTGCGCTTATCAGGGAGAGAAAATTGCCTCAACTTTGTACTATCCAAAGGCGCATTCGCGCAGTTTACAAAAATATAATTGTTCGAAATTTTCGGTGAAACACTTAAACGAGTTACTTATTATGAGGAACGAAAACCAGACAAAGCAATGGGGCGGCCCCTCCAAATCTTTTGCTTCCATTAAAGAAGCGCCATCTAAGGGCGATACTGCAAGAATCGTAATAGAAGACGTTATTGTCAATTGAGGAAACGTCGGCGAGTTCTTTCCTCGGGGTAGATCTTTTCCCCGCCACTATTGATGCATACCGAGCCGCGGCCCAGAAGAGTCAGCGTACCGTCGGTTTCTACCGTGCACCAATCTCCCGGCACCGAGTATCGCACTCCGTTAATGGTGGGGAACGTCTTAGCGGTTTTTTCCGGATCTTTGTAGTAACCGACCGGTATGGCTCCTGCCCGGGCAATGAACCCGGGTTCGCCGCTACCCGGTACCACTTCTCTGTGATCTTCCGTGAATACCTTGCAGTGCTCACCAATGCGAAACTTGGCAGTCCGCGCGTTGCGTTCATCTTTTGTGGTGCGCGAAGCACCGAAGCCAATGGCTTCGGATGCGCCGAACGAGTCGACCAGAACCATGTTGTCATTGTGTTCGAGCAAACCCTGTTTTACTTCGGGGGACCACATCACACCGGAGCTGACAATCCCTTTCATCGAACTGATATCGTACGCGCCGGGGTGCTCATTCAGTTCCTTCAGGAGTGGTTTGGCAAACGCGTCGCCAACTATGGCCATGTTGTTTACCTGATACCGCGCCACCGTGTTCCACAACGCTTCTGGCGCGAGGCTGGTTTCCGGCGTAGTGACGATGCACCCACCCTGGTTCAACGTGTTTATTGCACTGAGCATCGCCGTCCCGTGCATCAGTGGACACGCAGCGAGCAAGCGCGGACGCAATGGCGCGGCCGCTACGCGCTGCGCATGTACATCAGCTGAATCAGGCAGCGAACCGCCAGGCGCCAGTAACGAAGCACCACCACCGCCAGCGTTCCAAATCGCCTCGTGTTCCCACATCACCCCTTTCGGCATGCCGGTTGTCCCACCGGTATAGATAAACAACAAATCCTGACCGGAGCGCTCTATCATCAGATCATTGGCGTCCCCGCTGCTCACGGCGTCGCCGTAATTGGTAAACACATCATGTTCCGGGACTAATTGACCCTCCGGTGCAACTTCCAGCCAGCATTTGACCTTGGGCAGGCGGGCAGCGAGGGCTTCAACGTGAGGACGAAACTCCATGCCGGAGCTCACGCGGCGGGTTTCACACCGATGACGGGGCGGGCGCCTGGTCCGCCCGCTGGCCCGCCCCGGATGATCGAGTATAACCCCTAATGTGCGCTCGGCGGCAAGCGCCGGGATCGCGCGCGCCTGCGGGCAGCGGCCCCGAACCCGAGCCCGGCGAGCGCTGTGCTGAACAGCAAGAGGGTACTTGGCTCCGGAATGCCCGGAACGCTCTGAATGACCTGATCGTAAGCATCGAGGTCATCGGCCCACACATCGGCATTGTACTGGGGATTGATGACACCATAGGAGGCAAAGGTACCGCTGCGTACAGTGGCGAGCCCGAGCGATTCTGCGGCGACAAAGATGCCTGGCGTCCCGCCGCCCACGCAGAGAATCGGTGTGCCGGGAATGAGGCTACCGGCGGGGCAGGGGGACGTGAGGATGTCGCCTTCCTCGATGCTGATGCCGAAAATGCTGTCCAGGGTCCCGATGATGGCCGAGTCCCGGCGCACCGAGAACAGCAGCATGTCGGTCATGCCGGTGAGCCAATCGAACGGAACTTGGGAAGCTTGATACCCGTCGGTGGCGTTTACATTCAGCTTCAAGGCATCGAGGTCGTCGGTATCGGTACCGAACAGGTCGAGGCCCAGGGACGCCGCCGGTGCAAAGACGACGTTCGGTCCGCCCGGCGCCGGGTTGACGAGCACGTCGCCGCCGACGAAGCCGTTTGCAATGGCCGTACCGGTGTTCGGCCCAGGAGGACCAAGAGCAGTTTCCAAGGGATCGGCGAACTGGCTATCGAGCGAGAAGTAGATCGCGCCGGTGGCCACTTGCGCAAAGGTGGTGTCGAGGTCCAAGGCGTCGAGGTTGTCACCCTGGTCTCTCTGGTCCGGTGACGGTCCGGCAGGCGGAACATAGGACCCGACAGTGGGCGGGTTCGGCTCGATCAGGCCGACCCCGGGGGCGCCCGATGGCGCCAGGCCGTCACCGTCTGTAGAGGGCGTGTTATCCCCGGGAATCGGTGGTGTCCGAAGGCTCTGTGGCGAAAAATTGGCCTGATGATAACAATAAACAATGCTCAAAAGCTAATAGAAAAATGTCGATAAAAAGGAATCGTGTTTCTTTATCTATGAAAAACAGTGGTGGATCACTTGAAGAACGTGTTGGAACAAAAGAAGTGGACCTGTGCACTAGTACAGTTGTGGAGGAAGTAATGAAACAGGATGAAATGGAAGAGCCACGATCAGTTGAAAAGGAGATCGAAACCACTAACATAAATGAATCATTCACAAGTACTATGGATTTATTCGGAAATCGAAAACGCTCTTTATTTAGTAAAAAAGACTGCATTAAGAGCTCTTCATTCTCCAGGGCTCACTCCTCTCGCCACAGTCGCCAGCTCAGGAATTTTAACGATACATTTCATTTAGTTTGTAATTGGCAAATGCGATTTCAAGTAAGTTTACCTTATTTTCTTTTTGTGAAAAATATCGGCTTTAGTATTTCCCTTTGTGTTATTCAGCCTGTTAGAATAATCCCAAGACAAAAAGCTATTATGCATGATAGACTAATCGATTGAAAACCCAAATATTTTGATATCAAGCAAACATGAAGTTTGTTCTTTAAACCCATAAATTGATTTCTGCAATTTTCTCAACTATTAAATCTATAAATATAAATGAAGTGCTGTTTTACCTTCAGCACAGAAGCCGATGGATCTTCTGGGTCCCTTTTAAATCCCTTTGGTCCTAAGCTTTCAATAAACTCCTGAAGTCTCCGTCGAATATCTTGCGCAAAAACAAGTGTCGGTTCTCTGTCTCTGGAATCGATAGACTCAAAGCTCATTTGTGAAATGGTATCCCCACGATCCCGAAGCTGAGAACAACTTCTTCGTAAGTACTGAAAATAAGTGATTCATTTAAAGGCTTCAATAAATAGTTTTAAGGCTTCAATGAAGTCCTCTTAAGGGGGATTCGATACATCAAAAATAATTTTGTGAGTCTAAACATCGGCTGACTGTCTCGAGGATAAAGGACCCATTAGTGAATTCTCCCAGCATCACTCATATACGAAGTAATTTCTGTGCGTTTTAAGTTTTGATGTCACTCCTTACTTTCAGTTGAAAAAACTTGTTTTTTTATATTTAATATCGGATGAAAAGGCAAGTAGCCTAGCAGCTGAAAGTATTGCTCTGGCGAACAGGGAACTTACCAGTTAGCGTGCTATAATGTGTGTTATTTTTGAAGAAACTTATCGCTACTATTCATACATATATTTATGCTGTGACTCACAGTCTTTCTCCTCGCACAGCTTGATTTCGGGGAATGCTTGTGACGTAAATTAAGTTTAAGATTTCTAGGGTATCATCCCGACACGTAAAAAAAATAAAAAAAAACCTCTCATTCCTTGTGCATTCTAAAAATGGCATGTTTGATAACAATTTTCACTTTAAGCTTGCCGTTCGAAGCCATGTCGATAATCCTTAAATAAGTATGTATTTTATATGTTGTTGACCCTCGACAACTTTGTATTCGTCGACATGATGTCTATGAACATAAGGATCAGCAGCAAACTATATCTATGGTACTGCTGTATTAGTATCTAATGAGTTTATAACATACGTTTTAATTATTCTTGCAACTTCTTTAAGTCTTTTAATTTGATCCAACTTCATTTAATTTTTAATTCAACCGTTTTTTAATTTGACAAAAACTTGAAAGCTTTTTTCTCGACATAATATAAAAAAAAACTGAAAAAAAGCTTCAGAATTGGATAGGGTCGTTTTTATCTTAGGCTTTACTTTAGAAAACTAGTTTATTTAATGTTTAAATAAAGTAAATGTCAGTTTGAATATTCACAAAGTAAGCGGAAAATAAGACCCATGTAGTTATCAACTAGCTATAGTTACTTCATTCTAATGTACTTCCAAGAAAAGAATATTTGACCGTAAGTGTAAAGAACGGGAAATTTAAGTGATAGCATACTGCGATTTCTTTCTATTTTAATTTTTACTGTCGTTCTTTGATTTCATTAGAAAATACATACGTGTGATTTCTACTTATTTTTATTATTAGTTTAAAAAAATTTTCTTCCACCGCGAGAGCAATTCACATCAGACAGCAGTAGGTCAAAGGAGTAACGAGAGAGTTTCAGCAATAATGCAGTACAAAAGAATAACCCTTGAAAACCTCTGTATGTTTCCCAATAACCAATACTATATGTAAACAATGGGCAAAGTTCATATCTTGCATTGCTTCCCCCTGGGACTGTGTGGGATTAAGGCGTCCTCAAAACATAGCTATTAGATTTTTTGGCTATGCCGAACAAAATGGCTATCTCAAAATTTGAAATACTTTGGGTAAAAATGAGCTTTGTAGGAGGCCTAGTCGCCCTCCAATTTTCCTATCACTCTGCTTGATTTCTTTGTTTTTAGTTGCTAGTTCGAAGCTATTATAAAGTATGAATTTTGGTTTATCAATTGATATGAGTAAAATCTTCCTCTCCAAGTTCATGAAAGGGTAGTCCCTAAGAATATTCTACCACACCTGTTTGGAAAAAGTCAAGAATCCGCAAAAAGGAGGTATCTTTAGATTGATTTAACAGTTTTAGGAATTTCCTGTAGCTTACCCACCTTGACTGAAAACCTTGAAGGCACATAAAGCCGTTTACTTACCAACGGTCATTCGACACTGAAGCTCGCAAAATAATTTTTAAGAGATCAAATGGCATCAATTTTCTTTTACCTAAACCATCCTTCTTACGAAGAAAAATTAAGCAAACAATTCTGTTTTTTCCCCTTTTAAAAATATTAAGAATACATTTTTCTGTCTTATAAATAAAATGTTTCTTCTATTTTAAATTAATATTTTCTTTAAAAATGCTAGAAATTGCCAAACTGCTAACTTATCTTACATAAGTACCATAGGTTAAAAAGAGTATTCTTTAATTTGTTATTGTCACCTTCTAAAATTTAATAACATTTCATCTTTCTTATATATGAAAGGTTTATTTTTAGATTCAATTCAGAAATTAGAAACATGCTAGAAATTACCAAACTGCTTACTCACCTCCCATAACACTATAGGCGAAAATGAATACATAAAAATTGTCTGTGGGCGAAAAACCCATCCCGACGATTGCGCCGATCGAAGAGTCGCCGCGCGACCGCTCGCGCCCGGAATTATTGGCCGTCGGCAAGGGTGACGCTTGACCGATGCGGGCCGCCAACCCACGTTGGGCGGCAGGAAAAATCGCTGAAACTTAGCCCTTCATGGCCCTTCGAGAAATTGTCATCGCACCCAATCCGGTGCTGAAACGGCCCGCGGATCCGGTTCGCTCGGTCGATTCGGATGTTCGAACCTTGCTGGACGATATGCTGGAGACGATGTACGCGGCCCCTGGCATCGGCCTTGCGGCCCCACAGATCGCCATCTCTCAACGGCTCGTGGTCATCGACGCCGCCGGCAAGGACGAAGAGCCAGACCCGATGCGCATGGTCAATCCCGAGCTGGTCTGGAAATCGGACGAAATGCAAAAGCTCGAGGAGGGCTGTTTGTCGCTGCCCGAACAATGGGGCGACGTTGTCCGCCACAGCGCCATCAAGGTGGCCTGGCTGGATGAAAATGGCATTCGGCGCGAGCGCGAAGCGACGGGATTGCTGTCAGCCTGCATCCAGCACGAAATCGACCATCTGGACGGCATTTTGTTCGTCGATCACATGTCCGCCCTAAAGCGCAACATGATCCTGCGCAAACTGGCCAAGTGGAAGAAATCCAAGGCCAAGGAAGACGCCTGAGGGCTCGGCTGTCATGCGGCTGATATTTATGGGCACGCCTGATTTTGCCGTGCCGGCCTTGCAAGGCTTAATTGCCGCGGGTCATGAAATTTGCGCGGCCTACTGCCAGCCGCCAAGACCGTCAGGGCGCGGTAAGCGCACACAGCCCAGCCCCGTGCATATAGCAGCCCAGGAATCCGGCATCGAGGTACGCCACCCGACAAGTCTGAAGGATGACGCGGTTCAGGCCGATTTTGCGGATCTTCGAGCCGATGCGGCGATCGTTGCGGCCTACGGGTTGATTTTGCCGAAAACCGTCCTGGCGGCCCCGCGTTTGGGATGTTTGAACATCCACGCCTCCCTCTCTGGTTGTAACAAAACATACACAAAGTCATCTCATCTAAAAGCGCATTTAAGGACTCATACAGGTGAGAAACCATACCAATGCCATTGGAAGAATTGTGGGTGGAAGTTTGCCAGGTCAGATGAACTAACTCGACACTATCGAAAGCATACAGGAGACAGACCCTTTCAGTGTAAATTGTGCGAAAGGGCTTTCTCCAGATCTGATCATCTTGCTTTACATATGAAAAGGCACACAAATTCTTGAATCAAAAACATTCTAGTTTTCGAAAACATAGGTGGAATCTTGCGTAAATCTATACGTTAGTCACTGAGACTCAAAGGTGCTCATCATGTTTGCTTTCAGAGGATTACGTAAATATCAAATTGGGAGAATTGCAGAAAGACAGCTTTCCACAATTTTATTGATAAAGTGACTGGAACTTTTATTTGTATCTGCAAAAACTATACTCTGAACATAAAAGATAACCTAGCCATATTCAGGAAGCCGAAACTGACTAACTTAAGAGGATAATTGTTTGTAAGGAACGTGGAATTCTGTTTTGTTTTTTCTCAGTCACCTCATGAATCGCTTTCTTTTGACTCGTGTTTTTGAGTTTTGTCAGTTTTATTGTTTGAAACATGATATGAAAATTCCGACTTATTTTCAATCTAGAAGTGACAGTTATGCCATTGCAAAGTATCTGTTTAGGCTCTTACTTATGAACCTATTTTGGAGGTTTAAGCTGTAGGTGGGCCCAAATTCTTCCAAAACAGCCAGAATTGACGATCTGTGTAAAAGTTACAAGAAATAGAGACAAAATTGCGAAAACTATTATATATTTGGAGTGTCCCCTCCTTACCACTTCACTACGAAGTGGTGAAGTGGTCCCCTCCTTACCACTTCGCTACGCATATGCGCTAAAAAAAAAAAAAAACGAATAAAGTTATAATGTACTGCTTCGGTACTTGCGTATTACACCAAACACACTTGAGAAGTTTGCTCTCTTAGATGTGAGAAAAACTGATTTTATCTGTTTGTATTCGAGCTCAACCCAAAATTGCACCATTTACTGATTGCAAAAACTAATGAAAATTTTAAATTGTCAGTCGAAGAGGTAGAAGGAGCGTGTGAAATAGACTATTGTCTTAACAAACCAAAAACTGTCAATAAATACTGTAGAAAATAAAAGCTCTACAGAACAAAGATCTTTCTCCGCGATTTTTTCAAGAAAATCATCACCAAAACCCATTCAAAATAGAAAACGAACCCCGACAACTCCAAGACTAGTAGGTTTCGTCCCCCAATAATCAATTAAAATTACCCACGAGCAATCAACTCACAAGGTGTTACACTTGTATCCGAGCAGGCCATGTAGCAAAAACAGTTGCCGCCAAAATTTCAGAGGGAGGAGCAACCGTTTATCCAAGGGGACAAACTTAAGTGGGTACGCCGCAAGAAGTAATCGAGGGAACACCACCTTAACAAGAGGCAATTACCAAAACTCAAATCAAAATTTCCAACACAACACGTCTCGGGGTCACGGGAGAACAAATCAACCTGGAAACGATTGGAACACAAGAGGTAATTATACCAGCCAACGGGAATAATATAACAATTCCACTTGGAATAACAACCAAGTAAACCAAAGTAGAACGAATGAACGCTCTACACTTAATAGCTGGGAATCCCAGGGAAACGATACGAGCCTCCAAAACCTGTAGGACCAAAGTTTGGCGGCAGATATTTTTATAGGTCCCCACCAGTCATCATACCATTTTTAAATGAAGCCAATAACAAAATATTTTCAATATTTAATGATTTTAGTGCAGCTTATATTTATTTTGCTGCCCTTATAAACTCAGGGAAAACGGTAAATGGAATAAATGCATCCGTGTACAACAAACTACCCAAATAAATTAAGCAACAAATATACAATATATGTCCTAGCCTGTTAAGTGTAGCAGGACATAATCTAGACGTTAAAGGATCCATATATCTGAGGCTACGCATAAAATAATACAAATTTTAATACAAACTTCATAATTTGGAAAAAAATTCCCATATCAGATCCTTATGCACCCTTTAGTTGAGCCGCGCTGATTGTTAAGTTCAGTTAGCGGATTTGGAATGTTACCCGGTCCGCCTCCGGGGAAAGCCCTTGAATTGAATAATTGCTTACCGCTGTTTTCGGCGGGTCCGCCCAGAGGTTGCCAGGACCGCCACTCACGGATTGATGGGGACTGATGGGGAAGAGGGGCGCCTGCTTGCGGGCGTCCTTCTTTTTTGGGCAGACGTCTCAGTCAGAAGGCTGCCGGATCTGCCGGCTCAGCCGCTTTCTTCCAGCTTGCCGCGCAACTCGCGCAGGATCGGCAGGGTGGCCCGGACCCGGTCGCTGCCCAATTCACCGACCACCTCGGAGATCACCGGAATGATCCCGGCCAGAGCCGCATCACGGGCCTGTTTGCCCGCCGGGCTGATTGCCACCATCTTGCGCCGCGCATCATCCCAATCGGGACGGACGTGTATATATCCCGCCACTTCCAGTTTGCTCAGCGTGTTGGTCATTGCCCCGCGCGTCACGTGAAACGCCTTGGCCAATTGTGCAGGCGAGCGCTCCAACCCGGCGCGGGCCAGGTGGTTCAGCACCGAAAAATGCGACAACTCCATCCCTTTGGGCAGCACTTTGCTGAGGCGTGACCGGGCCAGCTGGTCAGCCATGAGTATCTCGCTGAACAGCGATACCGCCAGGGAATGGGTCTCGTCCATCAGGGTCCGTCGAACTCCCGGTCGTGAGTCAGGGAAGGCACGCGCTTGCGTGCTTCTGCCACTTTTTCGAGGTCGAGATCAACGTAAGTCACACCCGGCTCCTGACCTGCATCCGCCAGCACCTCGCCCCATGGGGCGACGGCCAGGGAATGGCCATAGGTCTTGCGGCTCGGCCCGCGGGAGGCCGGGTGCTTGCCGGTCTGCGCCGGCGCCAGCACGAAACAGCCGGTCTCGATCGCGCGGGCGCGCAACAGCGAATGCCAATGCGCCTCGCCCGTCACATAGGAAAACGCCGCAGGCACGGTCAGGATCTGGGCCCCGCCCTTTATTTTACTAGATATGTGTATTAGCCTAGTTTAAATAATATCTTCTCTTATATTTCCTTTCTTGGCAACGTTACTTCCTTTTTTTAACCAATCATCGGCAAGATCAAAAATGCCACGTTCTTGGTTTTGCCCAATAGCAATGGTCATATTTTAAGAATCCTTTAATTAAATTATATAAAGAGCAAACAATAAATTTAGCTCTAGTCTTATCAACTTCTACCTATAATTATATATTAAGAGTCAAAAAAATAGTTAAAAATTAAAGTTTTCAGTAAATTATTAAAACGAATAAAAATTATTTATTTTTGTTTTTTTAGATCAAAACGATAAGATTATCGTTTTGATCTAAAAAATTAAGATTAATTAACATCATCAAGTGAAACATAGATGAAAAATAATGCCATGCTTATCGCTGGGAAAACTAAACCGACAATAGGAACTAAAATTGAAGGTAAAAATGCAGCTGCCATATTTTTATCTTAAAAAATTTTTGATTAATAATTATCAATTTCAAAAATTGATACTATTAATTGTATACGAAAAAATGTTAGAATAAAACATTAATATAAATTAAAAATTTAGATAGTTTTATACTAAAATTAATATTATTAAATCTAATACTATTAATCTTAGAAATTTTTTATAAATATTTACTTATGGAAACTTTATTATTATCTCGTTTACCCGAAGCATACGTTATTTTTAGTCCCATTGTAGATGTATTGCCTGTTATTCCTGTTTTCTTTTTATTATTAGCATTTGTGTGGCAAGCTGCAATTGGATTTAGATAAATTTTAAATTTATATTTAAAATTTGTTATTGTATAATTATAGTGTAGAAAAGTATTCATGTTTACATTAAAATTAAAAAATAACAATAAATGGTAGAACCTTTATTATCTGGTATAGTTTTAGGACTGATAACTGTAAGTGCATTTGGCCTTTTTGTTGCTGCATTTTTACAATATCGTCGTGGTAATCAATTTGAAATTTAATTTCTGTTAAAATTCTATAAACTCTAAATTTGCCCTCCAATCTTTTTGGTCACTTAAAAAGGGCACTAGAACTGTGGGTTTATGTTCGGATCAGATCTCTCCCGATCCTCAAGGACCTTTGGTTCTATACGATCACCCCTAGGGAAAAAACATCTTTCTTCTGAAAAAAAACTCCTAGAAAAAGACAAAAATTATTATTTTTCAAGATTTCAGAAACACATCAATCCAAGTTTTGACCATTATCTAATAGTCCATCAAGTCACAAACTGTTTTCAAACAGTTCGTGATAACGAGTTGCAAATAAGGAGCGATGCTGTTCAATAGTAACTGAAACTTTAAGAAACTGAGCCTTGATAACAATTATCAAAAGAATCAAGTTTTTATGCTTACTCAGAATATTGGAGATTCATCAAGTTCCATGTTACCCATAAAAAGTAACGAACCTGAGAGAAGTTGTTCAGTTTTTGAAAACGGGGGGAAACACCCCAAAAACATAAAGAAATCTTAATGACAATCACATCATCAGATTCAGCATAGCAGAGAATCTTCTTATAGAGGTTTCAAGAATCTATATACAAAAATGTGAAACTTTGCAGTTTTTGCGAGAAGTAAGATTACGGATGCGTGTTTGTTTTTTTTTTCCTGGGGTGATCGTATCGAACCAGTTATCCTAGAAGATCGGGAGATGGCTCATTTGATCGGAAATAAAGATTCTAGTGCCCTTTTTAAGGGACCAATAATATTGGAGGGTAGCTAGCCCTCTCCAACGCCCATATTTCTCCAAAGTCTTCTGACCAAAACTTTGAAATATCTGTTTTGTTCAATATAGTCGAAAAATCAAATAGCTATTCCTTTGAGGATGACTTGACCCCCCTAGCCCCAGGAGGAAGAACTACAAGCTATGAGCTTCGTCCATTGTTTACATAAAGCAATGGCTATCTTGAAGTTTAGAGATAGTTTTCAGAGGAGGGAGGGATTATCAGGCAGGGGGAGAGAATTATTTGGGAAGATCTTTTCATGGAGGAACTTTTCGTGGGAAAAATTATTATAATTTATATATGCTGAGCTTCATTTAAGTTCCATCCTGTTCCTATAATTATAACTAAACAAACTACAGATTTATGATAAGTCCAAGCAAAAAACTAAATACATAAAAAAAAGAGGAACTTAAAGGGTACCAAATTAACTTTGTGCCACATGTGCTCATGGGTGTGGCAAGGGCTCAGGGGAAAGTTTGCAAAGAAAAAAAAGAAAAAAAAAAACTTGCATTATTTTATATTTTTGTATTGTTCAGTTTTTCAGTGAGCTACTTTTTTTTATACAAACGTCATAGTTTTGACAACGAAGGCTTATCTATGCAGCTCAAACAGCAAGACGCAAATAAATGATACTCACCAGAAAGTGTTTGTAGAGTTTCCATAGTGGATAAATCATAGAGAATTGCGGTCCTATCCCATGAAGCTGAAATAATTTGGTCCCCTCCAGATAGCCAGTCTGCAGCAATCACAACATTCTTATGACCATTCAATTCACATACAGGTGTGCGTAATGGAGCAGCACAAAAGGGGGGAGAGTCCATTACATCATCACCAACAGGCCTTTCATCAAAATAATTAATGAACTCATCGTTAAATGTATTCTTTGTTGCTAAAAAGGTTAACACCCCAATAGCTAAAACAGATATTATTGTTAGACGTACCGGTTGTCTCACAACAAAATCACCCAATGATGTGTACCAGTTTTTAAGTACCTTCTTCTCTTCTTTCTGAGCTCTATTTTTTACCGGTAATATTGCCATTAAAGCTGGTAATACAGTAGTAGAATACAAGAATGCCATAGTCATACCAAATGCAGTTATATTTCCTAGATCCCAGAATGGTGGCACATCACCAAAGTTCATGGTCAAGAATCCAATAACTGTAGTTAAACTTGTAATGAAAACGGGCATAAAGTTCAATCGCATAGATTCTATCAAAGCATCTGTTTTACTCATGCCATCTTTACGCATTTTTTGCAGCATGGTAATAAGTATATGAATACTATCGGCCACGGCAAGTGTCATGATCATTGTTGGAAATACATGCCATTTGAGAAAAGTTACTACAAAGCCTTCACTTGCTATATTTATCTTTCTATATTCCCATCTCAAAGAAAGTGTTTCTTCTGTCTAGTTAATCAGCACAAAATCTATCTATCTATTCTATTCCCAACACCATTTACCGAAATACCATATCCATCCCCTACTAATTTCTATATTAGGCCCACTGTACTTATCTCTATAATAATAATTTTCAATACACTCTATAATAGACTGGAGGCTTATTGCTTCTTTTCCTGTTGGTTCTCCTAAGACTACTTGACTCTCCTATTTCACCCTCTATTTCCCTTTTATCTTTCTCTAAACTAACTAGACTATGTTCTATTTGAATCTCTGGTTGTACACTAGAAACGGAGCTATCCTCCATTATCTCAGAAGTTACTGCTGGAGTATCCACTGGAAGCTGGTATACAGATGATCTTGAATCGACTCTCCTAAGCCCACGATTCTCTAACTCCAATTCTACAATTTTTGATTCCTCCGACATTAACTGACTTGTTATTACTGGTTTCTCAAGACAATTTTGAACTACCAAAAGTTTCTCAACCGGACGTTGACGTAAGTTATAAATGTTGTTACTTTGTTCTTCATCTTTAGACTTTGACTTAGTGACAATTTTAGGATTTTTAATCACATCTATTTTCTCCCGAAACATAGGGTTCAAACGACAAGAAAGCTTCTGAATCTTTTACAGGCTTTATTAGACGACCATTTACTGTTCTTCTTACCAATTTCCGACTGACGTAAATCGTGACTAGGGGAAAAGTAGATTTTTTTTTGTATAGGATGTAATGGTTAGATTAATATTTTAGACAGACATTTTAGTGAGAAATTTATTATATGGCACTGAGTTAGAGAGGTGCAGTGTCGAGCGAGATGGGGTTGGTGAAGGGGCGGACTGCGGTCGACCGAGGGACCAGGAATATTTGGAAAGGGCTGACATGGTGGAAAGGAGTTCCACACATGGGATATATGCCAACGGGTCGGAAAAGAGTTCCGTACCTGGGGCTCTAATATGAAGCATGGGTAATACACATTCAAGAACGAAACCGCTCATTTCAGAGATGGCACGGTGATAGCTTTGAGTAAATAAAAGAACTGATTGATCCCCCCCCCCCCATAATACACATATCAAACAGAGTATTGGAAACTGACGAGATTAGACTTTGGTGCTTATAAATAAATTCAATAAGAGTTAAAAATTATTAGAACCACTGAGTGTACAGTGATATCTAAAACAAGGACAATATAAATAATCTGTTTAGTTTACTTGGATCTGACCTAAAATTTTCACAAATCACATATATATTTTTTTACGATTTAATATTGGTTATAAAATGGCTAAGACTAGGTTAGTATTCAGAGCAAATACATCTTTTCGGCAAAAGTGGGTCTTTTATCTTTGCCCAAATGTAAAGAAACAAAAATATTTTAATAGCTCATGATCAGACAGTGAATCAGAACCGAGAGAAGTGGTTCTTTTCATATGATCAGAATCGTGTAAATAATCTGAATTCTTGAAACAATTCTACTTTTGTAATTCAGGTATTTAAAGCAACGAATATTTTTATTATTCTTTTTATAATCCATGTTCTGTGGTTTTGCCAGGATAACGTTGTTTTCACACCTTTTTTTTCAGAGAAATCTTGATTTACATCTCTTAATAGTTTCCCATACTCTTTGGAACAAATAAAACGCAAAAAAAAACTACAGAGGAAAAATAACTGGCTTTGAAGCAGTAACAGGCTATTCCATTTTTGTTTTTTAATAAATTTTGCCAGCAATATATCCTAATAAAACTGCAACTAAAACAAAAATGATGGTGGTATAGGTCATTGGTTCGGCGATGGGCTGCGCATGAGCGCGGGCAAAGTTGTCCGCTTTGCTTTCACCAATAGAAGCTGCCCTGTTCATTCTTATACTCTCCTCCCTTAGTTTCAAATTGTCTTGGGTCATACGGGCAATATCTTCACGCAAGCGATTAATTTCTTCAACTGCTCTTTGATCAGCTTCCAGCAATTTCTGAAATAGAATCATCGTCGCCGAAGGATGCGTTGATGATGTCGTCACTTTCGAGCGCCTGGATTTCATCGTCGAATCCCGTACCGTCGAGTAAATCTTCGTCCGGTGTTCCGAGGATGGGCCCGACATTTTCGACGAAGATGTCGAAGCTCTCTTCGTAGGCCGGCCCGGTTCCATCCGTGGCCGAGAAGGTGATGAAGTAGTTGCTCTGGCTGTCGAAGTCGAACGTTGCACCGGGTGACACCTTGAGCTCGTTGCCGTCGAGGTAGAACTGGCCGTCGCCGCCGGAGACGATGGAGAAATCGGCAGTCGGCTCGGCCGGGTTCTCTGACGCTTCGAATGTGGCAACCACCGTGTCCGCTACGGCCCCTTCTTTCACCGTGCCACCGGACACCATCGCGATATCGCTGATCGGCATGTTCACGACCTGGATGATGAAATCTTCTTCGTAGGCCGCGCCAGTGCCGTTGCTGGCTGCAATCCTGACCGTGTGTTGGGTGGCGGTTTCAAAATCGAGATCGGCGCCTGCGGCGACGACAAGCTTGTTGCCGAGAATGTCAAAATGCGGCTGGTTGCCGACGATCGAATACTGCGTGATGTCCAACGGACCTGCTCCGGTGGGTTGCAGGATTCCGACAATCGTGTTTTCCGACGCGTTTTCAGAAACCTCCGCACCGTCCAGATCGAGATCGGTGATGCCATTGGCGCCATCTGTCTGGGCCAGCAGATAAAAGTTGGCGATCGGCGCGGGCTCACCGGAACTGTCATAGACAGTGACGGGAATGTCGGCGACGCTGATCTGAGCGAAGTCGAAACTGTCAGAGGCCTTGATCTGATTGCCGTCAATGGAGAAGAAGGTCTCCAGAAACAGAAAATCGAATGTCAGGTCCTCAAGCGCCAGACCCGACCCGGGATCGATCTGGAACTGAGCAACCACGTCACCGGCTTCCGTATCGGCGTTGAAGGCGAAAAGGTCGATATCGAGGATCGAAAACCGGGGCTGCTCCGCCAAGGTGACCGCGTCGACGATACAATCATTGTCCAACCCAAGATTTGGCTTATTGGCACCCTTGTCACATTGAGCCCCCTCCAAGATTTTGCTCTAGATCCACCCCTGTTCAAAGCTCATTAATAAACCGCATATAACAGACCCTACAATAGTTGTCGCTAAACTTATAGGTAAACACAACCTATGGATTTGAAACCATATTTAAAAATAACTGCTTTTACACTAGTTATATTTTTCAATTGTCCTAGCTCTTCTTCTTTGCTTTTGTTACACGTGCTTGTGTTTTTGTCTTTCTTTATTTTCTGGTTAGCTGTTTCTTTGTTGTCTGTGTTTCTTTATTTTTGTGTTTATTGGATAGTCTTTCGCACTAGAAGCTCTTTTTTAATCCACCATGCTCCGTCATTTTTGTTGTATGAAGACGAGTTTTCAATAATAAAAAATATATACTTATCAACATACAAAGCGACAAATCTATCAAAGGCTCTGATCTTGCAAGATAAGGACGAGCCTCGGTCAATAGTAACCGAAATTAAGTATTTTAAAACCAAAAAAAAAAATTCACAATTGAAAATCTCTCTTTTTTCCGTTTTTCCTGTCACTGCTAGCAGAGCACTGGAGCATTATGGAAAACTGTTTAAGGGCTCATTTAAAAGGAAATTGTCACATCTAGTACTTTATGTAATACAAGTCTTAAATGTTTAAAGTTTTAAAACTTAAAACTTAAACTTAAATGTTTAACAAATGTTTAAAATTCTTTTCTTTATTTTCATTTCTTTTCATTTTTTTTCTATGCTTGACTCATTTTTCTTCAGTTCAACGACATTTATTTTGGTCCTTAGGTCATTCTGTACTTTATCACATAAATTTGTTAAATTTGTGACCCATTTTTTCGACCACTTCCGAATGTTCGATTAAAACCAAAATTTAAATTATATACACTTCCAATGACAATACTGTAACATCAAGTTTCCCCGTCTTCCGAAACTTAAAATGTTTAAATTAAATAATTTTTGGCAAAAAAAAACGGCATATTCGTATACAAGATGATGAATGTATAGGTAGCTCCCATAATGTCACATAGCTTTGTAAATACTCTGACTTTATAATTGACCTGTTTTTTATGTAGTTTGTAGCTTTTTTTTTAATTTTATAAAACGTGTTTCAGCTCCTCACTCATACTTCTTGATTTGAGAGCTGCTCTGTGATACATGCTGTGTGTCCAGAGAACATGGTCTGTTTTCATTTAAACTAGCGCTAGAAGGTCAGTTTTGTGTCCTGACATTAACTTTGCAGTGTCTATACAAAGCCATGCCCAAATTTCTGACAATTTGTCTTTCTCATTAAAAAAAATTGCCAATTACATTTAAATTTTCACTGGATGTGGCTTTGCCAGGAATGAGTGTGCAAAAAAAATATATCTTCAGTTATATTATTATCTTCAACGCATCGAAAATATCCTACTTGTAAGGAGAATTTGTAGTACCTATCTAAGAAACTCGAAACTAATTGATCACAAAAATCCTATAACTGAACATCCCTGAACGGTGAATTCAGCAGTATCGTGAAAGGGTTAAGATATTTTGTGCGACTGGTTGTCTTAATTTCGTTTGTTTTTGTTTTTTTCAATCCTGGCTAATGTCCGCGCCTCCCCTTAAACTAATCCGTGCCTCCCCAGGGAGGTGTGCCTCCAAGTTTTGAAAACGTTGGATTGTGTTATAGTAAACCGAAGATTGGCAGGATCACTACAAGATACTAGAGTATATAGGAGTTCTGTTATTGATTTTGAAAGTAAAGATCGCCATCTAGTAGTTATTTAAAGCTAAAATTTTGGAAGGGTAATTACCTCCCGGGAAGTTATGATGTTGATAGACTCCAGGATGAGAATTTGAGATAAACTTTCTAGGAACAGTTGAATACTAAACTGGAGAGTTCAAAATTTGAGAATATACAAAATGGAAGGAATAATTTTAGGAGAACTATTTGTAAAGCTGCAGATGGCGTCCTAGGGAAAAGGGTTAGGACCGCAGTTAGGAATATTAGTGAAAATGTTTTATGTTTAATAGAGACGAGAAGGCGTCTATCCACCTACTGCAGTTTCTGTTATTTTTAAGATTGGTGTGCTTATTCATTTTAATTTCTGTGTCAGTTCAGCTTTCATTTATTTATTCATAATAATGTCTGTTTGTCTTAAGTTTGGCTCATAATTCGGCATAATATATATACCCGTTTAAGGGCCCTTTACTTTTCTTTGTTTTTAGTTCTGCAATACTTTTTAAAATTTGGTTTCTAGGAAAATTGCAATCCCAACACCAGTCCATACTAAAATATTCCAAGATGGTCAGGAGGGTTAAATATTCCACGTGGAGTGTTACGGTTATTCCAGGAAAATGACGGTTTGTCATTATTTCCAGCTCGTGGAATATGGCTTCATATTTTAGGTAAATGTAGCTAAACTAGTATTTCGTCTGAATCGGTAGATGCAAACAAATTAAGTGTGTGGCTGACGCATCCGAAATGGGGAGAAAGTTGACCCTAAGGACATTCTTCTTGCCGTCACTTACTTGACTATCATCAACAGATATGATTGGAAATTCCCTGAATGCTATACTGGAGTCTAAAGCATTGTCAGTTACTACTCCTCGTACTTTTTTTCTACTGCAATTTTATACCTGGTAAATACATCATTCAGTCGTTCAGCAGCTTGTCGGAAATTTGTGAATCCTTAAAAAGGAACAGACAAGAAAACATTAAATTTTAAATTTTATGTCAGGTAAATTTGCAGTCATGCTCAGGTAGCTATTGCTGTTGGCAGACCAAATGTCTGCAGTCAAAGACATATTGTCGTAAGTTTAAAGTCACAAATCATAGATTTCTGTACTTCAATGAAATTTTTGTGCCAGTCTGAACAGCTAATGTCTTCCTTCCTGAACTCTTTGAATTAGGTGTGAGCCCTATCATTAGATTTGTTAATGATGGGTTCTCAACCGTATAGAGTGGCCGCATTCCATCCAAAATATTATAAAGTCACAAAGAATTTACCTTTGACTGTAAGTTTCACCGGTCTTGTAGCGAAAAATCTCCCTTCACATTTTTCCTCTCGAGGACCGTGTGAAGGTACTGATGTGTGGGGTAAGCCGCCCAATGAGCGGGTTCTCTCCCTCCGGCCACCACAACGCAAGCCCGGCTGCTCGGTTGCTCAGGTTTGGTTTCGACCGCAGCCGCCATATGCATCACGGCAGTGACGGGGCACAAGACTCCCGCTGAATGGTGAATCAAGCAGATCAGTTCTCGCAGATTAGTCTTGCCACGCAAGTCAATGGCGTTTTGCAGGGGAGGGTGAAAATTGCCCTTGGCTCCGATTTGCACGAATTGGAGCCGGCCTTTAAAGTGGTCTACTACTTTCTTCCAACGACGACGATCCCACCACTTTACGGTGTAGTCGAACTTTCCGCCGGCAGAGATGACCCAAAACGGACGATTCGGATCAATCTCCTTGGCGCACTCCGGCAAGGCCGCTTTTTCCTCCTCGGATAAATAGATCTCTCCGCGGAATTCCGTTGGCCGGACCGCTAAATCAAGCTTTGCATTTAAGTCCTCCATAAACCCTTGGAGGAAGTGAATCGGCACGCGATTAGACTCTTGCACGGCTGGGTAGACGCACTCGACAACTTCGACGTCCGGATAGGCCAGATTGAGTGGCGTGATGCGTGGGTTGTGCCAAAAAACTTCGGGGCTATGACACCGAATATCGGTGAGGAACTCCCCTGGGTAAGTTCGATGTAGATCTCTCAGTGTCGCTGTAAGCACCACCAGGTCGCCGGGAGCCTGGTTGTTGTGTAGCACGAGCTTTCTCATGTAGAGGTAGCCGACGAGGGCGATTCGGGGGCGATAAAGATTGCGGCCTTGGTAGAACGCCAATACTGAGGTCGGTGTGCCTCCGGATCCAGCCTTCCAATGGTGATCTCTAGACGCCGTGCGATACGGGCCTCGTAGTAGGGCTCAAAGAGAATTCCATAGGGGGCAACGGAATCTTCCAGTTGATCTCGTTCGCTGAGGAGCGCCTTGGCGGTTTCGCTATCGCGTTGTGAGCGCGCTGCATGGGCGTTTAAACCGACGTAGATACGGGTTTTTAACTATCCCTAAATATGCTCATGATTTTTCTGCAATCAAGTGCCACAAGCATTAAAAAAAGAAAAGAAAATGGGTTCATCTAAATGGCTCCCCAACAGATGCTGTGTCAGGATAAGTATACTTCCTTGACCCCCTAGCTATTCCACTGGAGCCTCCAATATTAGCATGCATTGATTGTAATCAACATCAGATTTTCACTATAGGAGACACTTTTGGTCCTGGCATGAGAACTATGAACTAGTTGGAAAGCCTAAAAGTGCTTTTTGGTTTTATTGTAAACCATTGCTATTGCAAGGATAGTTTTTGTTTTTTGGGAAGACTTATTGTTTTACACAGCCCTTGATGTCTCAAAGAAGCTAATGCCTGATGAATCAGTTGCAAATATGGAGGTAAACAAAAAACTTAGTGATCCCTTGTATATTATTATTTCTGGTGAGGTTGTCCTTATCTAAATAACGTTATTATTTGGAAAGCAGGGCAAATTAACAAGTTATTACACAAAACATTAAAAAGTACGAAGAAGAAACATACATACGTTTGTCTAGGTAGACAAGCCTAGCTGAAATGAGCAGCATGTTGCAAGGAAAGGGCTACATCAATAGAGATTATTGCGGGAGAAAACTAGAGTCTTTAAAACAAAGTACATTTTTGATCTTACTCCCAAACTTTCCTACTTCCACACTAGAAAGTGCTGACAAGAAGTGTGAAAATTTCAACGAATTTCAGCCAAAAAATTGAATATACTGTAGAGGATGTGCCAAAAAGTAAGTCAAGTTTGGTAAAGAAATTCACAAATCTTTACAAGAACCTCGATTTGCAGATAAGGGAAGCTGGAATCTTATTATAGTAGAATGAGTTGTAACACTGCTGAAGCTCTGTACAGCTCCTACATAGGCAATACTTTTGAAATCAGTTTGACCATTTTGCATGTAAAGCTTAGGCACTAATGCAAAGTTCAACTAATTCAAGGAGTTTCATGCTTTGAAATGTGTCAGGGCTAGCTTTTTAGTATGCATCTCATGATATCATTGGTGAGCTGGTAAAACTTTTGTGAATTAAATGATCTAGTTAACTAAATACGTTAATATTTTATGTGCTGATTATAGTACCAAACTTTGTAGTGACCACAGTTGTGCGCACGATATGATCGGCCAGTGCGATCTTGGTGAATTAAGTAATGATGTAATGTATTTAATTGACGTCTAAGCTAAGCGTGCCGCAGTCGTAGGTAGATCACGGTTGCTGGATCGGTTATGTACACGAATATACATGAACTCCACCTTACAGGACTAAATGTGGCCATATTGACCATGTTCTTGTTCGAAAGAAGGGCCGCTAAAAGTTAGTTTGCTATACGAACAAGAAGAGTAATCGGTGTATTACAAATGACTACTGAAAACTCATGCACGGCAAGAAGGGAATGAAGATCCAGCTGAAACGCTGTGTTTGTATTGTCACCCATCACTGTAAAATCACCTCGTGGCCCAGTATAAACAAACCTACAATGCCGTAAATCGGTCCTCAAGAAATTATAGACGTTGGTTTTTGGATTTGAAGGCAGCCGTGGCTGAGGCAGATTCCAGTAAAGGTGACTGTAGAGTAGTGCATCGAATCATGAAGGAGATCACTGGTGATTTCCTGAAGTATGCATTTGCTGTTGAAAGCGAAATGGGTGGAGTATTTATGGGGAAGAAAGATATTGATGGAGAGAAGGCTTTTGCGGGGTACTGAGTTTTCATCCACTTTGGAATCTTATAGAGCCTCTATCCAGAATGTCACTCTTCTAACTGTTTATCAAGGCCTAACCTATTGACCTGCTGAAAGTGAAAAATGTACTATGAAAGCTGAAGAACGGAAAAATGCTAAGAATAGATGGCATTACATGAGATGCTGACAACTTCAGTCTGCGACTGCATGACAGTTTAGCTTGAGCTGCCAACTTAGATATGGATCAACCAGAAAGTGCCCGGTGACTGGACGAAAAGAACGATTATCAAGCTCTTCAAAAAAGGCCACGCGCTTGTTTGTGGCAACTGTAGAGGCATTGGAGGAATCGAAGATCGACGCAACACGGCAAACAGCAGTAACAACAAGGCATATTTCTGAACTATGGCCGCAACGTGGAATCCCGAGTCAAGCAGGTGTGTGTACTATCCCTAGCAGGTATGGGTCCAGGAATAGATTTGAAATGCATACTAAGAAAAGTAAGTCGCTTAGACTAGGAATAAATAAGGATAAACAGAAAATCGTAAAGAACTTCTCTATTGTATAGAAGTCGTTTCAATTTTCTCGTTAGGTAACGAAAAAATCGATAAAGCGGACAGTTTCTTTTACCATGTGGATGCAGTGAGCATGTAAAAAGTAGAATAGCCGCGGCGCAAGGCGTCTTTTCGCATTTGATAAAAGCTTGAAAAAGGGATGACAAATGTGGGAATTTGATTAGAATATTGGAAGGTTACGGTATTAACAGTGGTCAAATATGGCTCTAAAACGTGGTCCCTTTGAAAGGCTCACGAACATTGGTCGAATGTTTTCCAGAGGAATTGTCTAAGAATAGTCTTACTTGTTTGACCGGTCATAAATCAAACAATAAGCTGTATAATTTGGTCGGATCACACTTTCAAGAGCTATAGTGAAAACAAAGGTTAACATGGCTAGTTTTGAAGTTGTTATGAAGGTAAATGAAACTTAAGGAATAGACCTACACCCAAATTAGAGTCTTGATCGACTGTTGGTTTAACAACTACCTCCACTCATTCATATTTTCGGGACCAATGGAAATTCAACCCCCCCCCCTCTCATAACAAAATGGATTCCAACACAAATCCCGGGAACCACTTTGGCAGAACGGGGATGGGAGCGTCAAAAATCGATGCCAGACTTTGTTTTGAGCTGCACAACCTTTCCCGAAGATTTTCTTTCGTGTGCCATGACAGCTTTCCGAGTCAGAAAAACAGCTGTCAATTTATGTCTTTACCAAAATGACATATATATGCAGGCAAAAGCGGCAAACAATTGTTTGATTGCACTTTGTGGCATTTTTTTTTTTTTGCCGAGGGACAAAATGTTACGAACTGTTTGATAAGAAACGCAATTAAACGAGATCTTTACCAAAAACTGATCTTTCTTAACCGAAATTTTACTCTTTTTATGACAGATGAAATACTACTTAGAACTTTTAAAATTACTTTTATTATTTTGCTATATTACTTATTTTCTCCTCCTAATCATATTTTATTGTGTTTTCAGTAAAGAGCTTGTTTTTTAGACCTCTACAAATATTATGGTTCACATTAGGTATTGGTGAGTTATTGTGATAAGTTATCGTAATTTTTATTAGGCATTGTGATATATTCAGTTCATTGTCATGTTTCTTCATGCTTTCTGTGAGGTTCTTCTGATTGTGATTTCAAAATGTGACTTATTTTATTTGGCAAATTAATTAAATTTTTAAACTTATTTAAGTTTTTATTTTGTGTCCTCTCTTTGTTTCTCATGTTTTGTTCAAGCTAGGCTTTCTAACCCCTCAATAAAGGATTCCAGATCTGAAGCCAAATACATTTGGACTTTGTTTTGTTATTTTTCGCATCACTTTTATTGTCTTCTATTTTATTTCTCACTATTTCAATTTTATATCTTTGGCTACATTAATTGTTTCATTCAATTTTTATCTATTTCAGGTTTCATATTCGCTCTTTACTTTAATCAAAAACGCAAAAAAAATACTAAACCTTTACCATAAATATCTTACTTAGCTAAAATTGTATACTAAAATTTACTGATTTTATGACAGTTGAAAGACTATATAGGCCCATAATATGAATTAATATGAATATGAATAATTTTATTCATATTAATATGAATCATTTTCAATAAATTACTTATTTTCTCCTCCCAATTTTTGTTGCGTTTTCAGCAAGCACTTGTTTTTTAGATTTCTACAAGTATTGTGAATTATATTAGGTATTTTTGAGTTATTGTGAATAGATATTGGGATATCTACTGTGATATATTTAACTTACTGCCATGTTTCTTCACACTTCCTGTGACTTGCTTTTGATTGTAATTTTAAGATTCGACGTATAAATATTCCTTCGGGGACTTTGGTGGGATGCTTGGCTGAAGACTCTTACAAAAAGCCTCAAGACTTGCCAGGTCTTCAAAATTATATTCATTTAAGTTCTCAGCTAATGAGTGGAGGAGAACCTAAAACTAAAGAAGCTTTTGCCTTTTTGAAGAATCAAGGAGTCGTCTCAATTTTAAGTGTCGATGGAGCTCAGCCAAAAATTAATTGGGCCCAGGAGTTTGGGATTCAGTATTTTCATGTGCCCATTGGCTATAACCAATGGAACTCTGAGGAAGTTAATCGTGTAATCAAAGCCCTTGAAGAAGCTCCCAAGCCTCTTTATGTCCACTGCCATCATGGTAAACACCGCGGGCCGACGGCTGTCGCCTTAGGGCGTATTTTTTTAGATGGTTTAAGTCATGAGCAAGCTGTTGCTGAAATCAAAATGATTGGCACAGCCCCCAAATATCAGGGGCTTTATAAAACGGTCAGAAATTTTAAAGAGCCCACAAAAGAAATATTAACTAATTTACCCCCTACCCCGTCGGTCGCTTCGGTAGGTGATCTAAAATCATCAATGGCCCGAATCGATCGTCATTGGGATCAGTTAAAAGCTGCCAGTCGACGACAATGGCAAAATGATCCCAATCATCCTGATATCGAGGTGTCTCATGAAGCCTTGCAGCTAGCTGAGCTTTTTACTGAGGTCAGGCGTCTGGATGAAATTCAAAATAAAAAACAAGACTTTAAAAATTGGCTTGAGCAAGCCTACCAAGCATCTTGGGATCTTGAAAAAGCTCTCAAGAAATTTCGACAGAGGCAAACCAGCCCGTTGCCAGTTGTGAAACAAAAGACAGCTAAAGACCGGTATAATCGCGGACTGAAAGCGATAAGCGACTGGTTGCGTATGCAGCGTCATGAGCGACTAAAAGATCAGCATGAAACCCTTTGCCAAAAACTCAAGGGCCATTATGCATACTACGGCATTAGTGGAAACAGTCTTTGGCTCGATCGTTTTCGTAACGAGGTGATCCGGCTTTGGCACAAATGGCTCAGTATACCTTTGAGATAGTGAAACACAGCACCAATACATATTCCTCTGCGGATCCCAGGTTTCATCATTTCAGATTATTATAAAAGGGTCGCAATTTTATATTGTAGATAATAGCAAAATGAGCTTATGCAAAGAAAACTGTCTTGAATTAGGTATTAGCTATGACGAGTTACTTGGGTTACATACCGCTTTTCTATCGCCTTCGGTTCCGGATAGAGCTTACTTCTTTAATAAAAAAGAGACATTTGTGTTTGCCACACGCGCAACCTCTGGACATTATTTTTAGGGGAAAACCAAGTTTTTAACACCCTTGTGGGTGACGAAGTGAGAAATGAATTGAATACATTTTAGCAATTAGTTTAAGGAACTTGTCTGTGAGTATTGTTTCTTTTGATAGCTGAAAAATAAAACTGCCTTTTTTGTGTACTTTTATTACAATTTATTATATTGAGATGTCTATTTTATGGTATTAAGCATTGAAAATGTACCCGTATGAAAAAGGATATTGGAAGGAATGTCATAAATTAATTTTATTTTACTTTATAGGGATTCCAATATGGATGGTGGAATAAATACAGTCTCCGATGTGAGCCTCTTGATACCTCAAACTCATACACCGCCATTGGGATGGCCTCAATTGCCTGGTGGTACCTATTTTCTAAGTTTACAGAATTTTTGGATACAGTTTTTTTCATTATGCGAAAGAAATTCAACCAAGTCAGTGTCCTTCATGTTATCCACCATGCCGGTATGCCATTAGCAGTTTGGTGGGGTGTCAAATTCCTTCCTGGTGGACATATGACCTTTTTTGGCATGTGCAACACCTTTGTTCATATTGTAATGTACACTTATTACCTCCTTTCGTCTTTAGGACCAGAGGTGCAGAAATATTTGTGGTGGAAGAAACACCTCACTGGTCTTCAGCTCCTCCAGTTCGTAGCGGTATTCATCCACAGTGCCCAAACGTTATTTAGCGATTGCGATGTTCCCACAGTATTTCCTGTAATCATTTGTTTATATGCCATGCAAATCTTGCTAGTGAAAATTTTCTTCCAGATTGAAATGTATATCGTATACATTCGTCGAACCTCGTAGTTTTAGTGGAACATTCTAACATTTTGAAGTTTCCTGGGCGAAATGCTGGTAATTCAGGAAAAGGGGGGTCTTCGAAAAAAATCGAATTACTTTTTTTAATTGAACACTAGAAAATGATTTGATATGAATTTCTGAAGCGGGTAGTTATCTTGAAAAATTTCTATCCACTGATATTTTCTTAGACTGGTGGGCAGATACTTAAGTAGTAATGCCTGCACAATTGCCTAACTCTATATAAAGTGAAAGCCACACAAGAATCGTGCTGTTTTTGAAAGTGTTGGGTCCCAATACCCCTCTATGCACGTGCGTAATGGGGAAATTAAAGGCAAGTTAATTATTAATAGCTTGATAGGCGTTATAAGTGCATTATTTTCGCAGGGAAGTTCCAGTCACTCCCACGACTCTTCAAGCTACAATAGTTGTCCTTACACGCCACAGAACAGCTGTGCAGAAGAGCCTACTCCTTCACATGTGAACCTTCCCAGTTTCAACTCCCGTGACATGCTTGAAAAGATTGAGTCAAAACGTACTAAGCTCCGCGGCTGTGACATTGAAGAAACAACTACATATCCTTTCACTCCGAAAAATAGTTTTGTTGACAGCAGTTTTGATGACGTGTATAGTCGATTGTCTCAAGTATCTACTATTGATTCAGACGTAATTGTTCGTAAGCTCTCTGAAAAGGGGAAGCGTAACCCAATGCCAGACGTTATTGAAGATGAGTAACTTGAAGTATGGATTTTAATTAGCTAGAAAGCGTAATTATAGATGGAGCCACTATTCAAGGTTTATTTCAATATCTATATGATCATTGTAACATATTAAGGATGATTTTCTTTGATAATTTTCTCTGAGGAAAAAAAATATAATAAGAAAACTAAAGAACTTTACTTAAAGATAAAAACTAAAAGTAATAAAGACTACTGAAACATGAAGGTGGTTGATTAGAGAACAGACCGCGCAGATTTGACTAAGATCCCTCTGCCGACCGCTTATTATGATGGGCTGATCTCAAGCCACGTTCTCGAACACATTCCCGATGATGGGCGGGCCATGGCTGAATTGGCGCGCGTGATCCGTCCTGGTGGCTGGGCGCTCATCTTGGTGCCTTTCGATCCTAAATTGCCGCAAACCGAAGAGGGGCGGCATGTGACCGATCCGGCTGAACGTCTGGCACGGTTCGGCCACCCCTATCATTATCGCATACCTGGTGCGGACTATCCGGACAGGCTAAGGGACGCTGGTTTTGCGGTTTCGGTCGTTGGTTCGAAAGAATTCCTGACGCCGCATGTGCGCCGAAAATATCGGATCAATCGCAATTATCTGTTCGATTGCCGCCGAATTTGATCCCCGAAACGCGTTTTTTTTGAAAATTGTGATCCGCCTCACAGAAAAATTGAAACTCCTGGGCTTGATTGGTGACCGTCGAAACCCCACCTATCATGCAACAAACCGATATATATCGTTCTGATATATAAGTGTTGGGAGAGAGTAATGAACTACAATTCGATCTTGGGTGCATGGGCCGCCAGCGGCGTCGTGATGACCCTGGCATTGGTTGTCGTTTCCGTCGTCGCCTAGTCAAGACGACGCGGAATCGCACCTACGCCTAACGGAAAACCTGTCAGTCTCGACGATGTAACGACAGGAACGAACGAGCGGAAATTGGCGCAAAGAGGAGGTCTACCGACCTTCCCACCGCCAGACCGCCATCATACCCAGCAACGCAATCAGCACAGACAACAGGGCAGGCAACAACGGCGTATCGCTTACGCCGACAGTCGTCTTCGTCTGATTGCGCCGTACCCCAAACCATCCATCGCCGGCCGAGTCGCGTTCAGGTAATACTTCGCGCAGACGCGGTAGGTCCTGTGCGGTTGTGCCGCCTGGGCTGTTTGGATCAGCTTCCAGAGCCCAGGCAAGACCGCCCCCGCTCGCGGCCGCCAGTGGCGCAAGCAACGTAGGATCTGCCCTCAAATCCTTGCCAGTTCACATCTCGCAAAGCATGGGTTTCAATCAACTCAGTGCGATAAATCTTACTAACATTTTGCATCTTGAGCATAACCGCTCTCCTTCTTATGTAATTCTTTTTTTGCGCTATTGGGTTAAATAAATGCGCTCGTGATTGTTAAACTGGCTGGTGTTGGAGATAACAATGCGGTCACCAGCCGTCAGGCCGCTCAGCACTTCAATTTCACCAGTGCTATATGAGCCAGTAACGATATCGGTGCGTACTGCAACATTTTGCTTTAACACGTAGGCAACCCGACCTCCGCTGGATTCCACAAAGGCGCCGCGCTTTACCTTCAACACGTTGTTCTTGGATTCAATGAATATTCGAGCACTGATTCGTTGATTTTGTCTCAGTCCCGCAGGTGTTTGTTCGAATCGAATACGACCAATCACCTGTCCATCGACAACCTCGGGTGAAATCGCAGCTAAAGTTGCTGTACTGGTATCACCGCTAACAGAAACGTCAACCTTAAGACCATTACCCATTTCATCTGCATAGTTTTCAGGAATTAACGCTTCGATTTCAAACGCGGTCATGTCAACCGCTGTCAATAAGGGAGTATTTCTAGTAACAGCTTGCTGTTGCTGCACTTCTATGTTGCCGACAATACCATCAAATGGTGCTCTAATGGATAACTCACCCACCTGACGGGACAAGTCTTCCACTACCAACTTTTGCCTGGCTAATTGTTGCTCCAGAGTCTGGAGCTCAAATTGCAGGCGTTCTTTTTCTAACGCTAGATTTTGTTTAGCATGACGTGCTGTTAATTTTGCTTTCTTAAGCGCCACCTGTACCTGCTCATATTCCACCTCACTGATGAGATTGTCTTTATGGCTCAATTGAGCTCTTTGCATTTCTCGCTCTGCGGCTTCTAAATCCACAGCGGTTAAATCAGCTTGTTGATTTAAATTCAAAAGTCTTGCATCACTTTCAATCTTTTGTCGTCCGTTTTCTAGTGCCATGGTTTCGAGCAAAGATTGTTGTTGTTCTAATAACTGAAAGGTTTATTTCGTGTGAATTTCTAAGTTTTTTTTACATAAACATACCAAAATTATGTCGTAAAAAATATATCGTAAAATATAAGAAAGTATATAGTAAAATATATCCTATAACATCGTAAAAATAAGCCTTCAAACTGTGATTCATTTATAATTCAAACCAGTGCACTGCAGGGTGTTTACTAAATAACTTAAATATTCCCAAACTCTAGTTTCCTACAGAATACATTATTGTTTCTTTTCTTTTGATTTTCAAATTTCTAGAATTTTGTAGTCATATGAATAGGTATTTGTTGAACCTGAATATTTCGCAGGACATCGAAGAAGCAAATTGAATTTACAGGGCAATGTATTTGTTTTGGCAAGATTACTGGGCAAGATTATTTTTGGTTTTTCTTAGAATACTTCTAATAACGGTTGAAATCAGCTTTATTTCACTCCCTTGGAAATGGGACGACATAAACTTACCATGTATTTTGGACTGAAGTGCCTGCTGTATGGTTTTAATCGTCATATTTTTTCTCACAGTAATATCCCCTCAACAGTTTTAAAAAGGCCCATAGCCGCTACTCTTTTCTTCCTCAATGATTTAAGACCACCAAGAAATTTATTAGCGATTCCTTCAAGACACAGGTGTTATTAATTTTCTTCAAGACGCAGGTGATTGTTACTTAATAGGGAATGGTTTCAAAAAAATGCAGGTGCTTGTTACACGATAGGGAGTATTTTCTTTGATTGTTTAAAAACCTAAGAGGGCCAGGAAAAACCTTCAGGGGGCCACTAGTCAAGTGGCCGTAATAGTGCTTGTTACGTAATAGTTTCCTTTGTTTTTACGAAATAGGGGCTTGTTTACTTCACTTTTTTCTTAAAGACGTTTTTCAAGACATTTCTAGACGTTTTTAAGACATTTTTCTTCAAGATGCTTTTTAAGACGTTTTAAGACGTTTTTAAAGAAATTTTTCTTCAAGACGTTTTTAAGATATTTTAAGATATTTTGTTAAGGATGACGCATTCTCGCTAGTCAAATAGAGGGAAAGCCTCAACCCATGTTTTAAATAGAAGCAAATCCTCCAAGAAAATAATCTGCATTTGATGTAATACATACTACTTACTTTTTTTTCTCAAAATGTGAAACTTAAACTTAAGGGATGACATTTTCTCCCAAAACCAGCGAAACGTTGATTACTTGCATAGTTAAAAGAAAAAAAAAATTGTTCAGTAATTTGGAAATGTCAGGATTTAATTTCCGAGCCAGAGTATGTCTGAAAATACATTCTGACCTGAATAACTCCCAAACTAACAAATAAAATATCATATCCAAGCCGTAGTACAGAATAGTTTTCAACGATATCCTTGGTTCATTAGTAAAAGAGATATTACAAAAAGTTTGCATGTATGTGCTGAGTCCGAAATTGGAAAATCAATATTAAACCAATTTTTATTTTGATAGGCTCTTAAATTTTGGACTAGTTTATCGTATGCATAAAACCTACAAAAGTATGTAAAAGAAGTCACCATGCACTGTTATTACAAAAAGAAGCTTTAGCCTCTCTTTTTGCCATTTTTCTTTGATGGCAGCCTCTCTGGCTGCCATCATATGAGTTCATTAAACACATTTATGATTATATTTTTGTGTTGACTAAAAGTATTCATAAAAGCTCAAACACGATACAAAAGAAAATCAAGAAGAAACAAGATATTACGGGTCGCCTTAAACCCTGTTATTATAACAAAATTTCCCAAGTTTGAGCTCCTTTTTTTACTATTAGCAGCTTCTCTGTCTGGCTGCCTGGGAATGTCAATATCAGAAAAAAAAAAAACCGGCGTTAGGTCAAAGTAAAAATAATATAATCCAGAACTTACATATTTATATATCTTGCATTTACATGGCTTACAACCGTCTTGAAATATTAAAAATGACTAGGGCTTAGTCAAAGTCTAAAGAAAATAATATAATCCAAAATTTAAGTACAAGTTCACAGCTGAAATCGCTAGAAGGTTTAGATTTTGTAAGGGGACCAAAAAAGTGAAACTCGTAACCTCGCCCAGCAACAACCATCATGAAAGAGCCTGTTATCGCCCAAGGTCATGTGGCCACAATACTGCCATGTGCTATTTAGTTATTTATTGAAGTTTCAACGGTTGCTTTGTTCTATCACGTATGGATGCGTTTGTAATTTCATCAGATCAGTTGATTCCCAGGATGTGCTGAAGGCAGTTATTTCCAAAACTTTGGAAACGTTTTTCAAGCTAGTCTCGAATGAAATCTGCAAGTAAATAGACAAGTTTAGATAGTTCAACCAAACGTCTGAATCGTTCAACTATCCAACGTGTTTTATAATTTTTTTAAAATACAAGACGGAACTTTTGTCTGTACCAATTTTTGTGGACGCTCAAGTTTCTTGCCCAATCCATACAATTCCAATACAGAGAGCAAGGGAAATTGATACGAAAAATACTCTCAATTCCACTCTGAGAAAAAAAACAGCCAGCACCATCTGCTATTATCCAGCCAAATCATGGTCAGTCCAAAGTGAAAACGTCAAATAAAATTATAAAAAAAATACCGCTTGTATATGCCCATGCTTATGAGGCAAAAACGTCCTTCTATTTACTTTCCTAATTTGGTTGTATTTGATTTCCAACTAAATGAGAACTATTATTTGTCAAACCGTCCAACAACTGAGACAGCAGATGCCGGAAGAGGTTATCAAGTTTCCAAGAGGTTATCAAGAGGTTCATATTCTGTCTTAATATTTGTAACCTAAGCTTTCTTATTTGTTAACCCGATTCAACCTTTACTATCAGCGGAAATTCGCCTAGTCTGCTAGCATGCTTTTTTGACAATTATAGTCATGAAAGACAAGAATTTCCTCATTCTGCCACTTATGATAAAATTAAGGTGGTCATTACGAATTTTCTCCACAGGACCACATAAAAAGATTACCGAACATTTTATAACAATGAATAGAATAATGGGTACTTGTGTTGAACTCCATGATACTATTTAACAGAAAATTGAAATTATTTGCGCATGTCTTATATTCTTATCACGTTTCCAATTCACATTTTTAAAGGAAAAACAATTAGCTTTCTTTCTAAAATATATGACACCAAACAGCTTAAGAAGTTTTTTCTTTCCTTTTGAAGGAAAAACATGTAGCTTTCTTCCTAAGAAATTTGGCACCAAGCAACTTCAGAAGTAGTAACTTTTCTTTTGCGGCAAAAAAATTTAGCACTCTTTCTAAAAAATGTGACACCAAACAGCTTAAGAAGTTGTAGCTTTCTTTTTAAAGGAAAAACATGCAGCTTTCCTTCTAAAACATGTGGCACCAAGGAGCTTACGAAGTTATAGCTTTCCATTTGAAGGAAAAACATGTAGCTTTCCTTCAAAAACATGTGGCGCAAACAACATAGGAAGTCGTAGCTTTCCTTTTGAAGGAAAACATGTAAATTTCTTTCTAAAACATGCGGCACCAAAGAGCTTAAGAAGTTGTAGCTTTCCTTATGAAGGGTAAATATGTAGCTTTCTTTCTAAAACATGTGGCACCAAACAGCTTAAGAAGTTGTGGCTTTTTTTTAAGGAAAAACATGTAGCTTTCCTCCTAAAGCATGTGGCACCAAACAGCTTAAGAAGTAGTAACTTTCCTTGTGGGGTAAAGAAATTAGCTTTCTTTCTAAAACATGTGGCACCGAACAGCTTAAGAAGTTGTACCTTTCCATTTGAAGGAAAAACACGTAGCTTTCCTTCTAAGACATGTGGCATCAAACAGCTTAAGAAGTTGTACCTTTCCATTTGAAGGAAAAACGCGTAGCTTTCCTTCTAAAACATGCGGCACCAAACAGCTTAAGAAGTTGTAGCTTTCCTTTTGAAGGAAAAACATGTGGAACTAAACAGATTAAGAAGTTGTATCTTTATTTTTGAAGGAAAAACTTGTAGCTTTCCTCCTAAAACATGTGGCTTTACCTGAATTCCCTCGCTATCAGGTCAAATATACCCCCCTTTCCTGATAACAAACATTATGTATAAACAATATTCGATTTGCATAACTTACAGCCCTTACCCCAAGGGTTTCTGGGAGGATGTCATCCCCTTGGCCTGGGTTAGACTCGATAGCAAGCCGGTAGGGGTTAATTGATATGTACGATCTCATCATTAAGGGTGGGCAGGTTTACGACGGCACGGGTGCCGATGCACGTACCCTGGACGTCGCGATCGAGGGTGATCGAATTGTCGAAGTGGGCGAGTCTGTGACCAGCCCGGCCCGAAATACCGTTGACGCCGACGGGGCGATTGTGACCCCGGCCTGGGTGGATATTCATACCCACTACGACGGCCAGGTGACATGGGATTCGGAAATGAATCCCTCCGCCAGTCATGGTGTGGGTACCATTGTGATGGGGAACTGCGGCGTTGGTTTCGCACCCGTGGCTCCTGGTGGTGAGCAGGATCTCATCGAGTTGATGGAAGGGGTGGAAGATATCCCGGGAACTGCTTTGCACGAAGGTATGCCCTGGGGTGCCTGGCGTAGTTACCCCGAGTACCTGGACTTTCTTGCTGGCCGGGAGTATGCGCTCAATATCTCTTCACTCGTCGCACACGGTGCCGTGCGTAATTTTGTTATGGGCGAGCGCGGACGTACCAACCAGGCCGCAACTGAAGGCGATCTTTCCAAGATGTGCGACATTGTTGAAGAAGCGATTCGTGCGGGTGCGGTCGGTTTCTCAACTTCCAGGATTTTGGGTCACAGATCTATTCAAGGCGAACCGGTTCCCGGTACTTTCGCAAATGACGCGGAAGTGATGATTATTGCCCAGGCGCTGAAACGCGCAGGCAAAGGTCTTTTCCAGATAATCCCCTCCAGCACCCTTGGACCAGGCGCAGAAGGGTTTGAGGAACATACCTCGCTTGAGCAGGAGATTGATTTGATTTCCGCGGTCAGCCGCGAAAGTGGTCGGCCCGCAACGTTTACGTTATTCCAAGTGGACAGTTGGGAAAACAAATGGCGCGAAGCCATTGAGCGCGTGAAGCAGGGCAATCAAGCCGGGGCGCAGGTTTTTCCGCAGGTGGGCAGCCGGCCCACTGGCCTGGTGCTCGGTCTCCAGACCTATCATGGCTCTCTTGTCCAACATAATTAAATTATAGAAAAGGCTTGAAAAAATAGTAAATAAGCAGGTAAATTAAATGAAGAAAACAGAGCTTGATAGGGAAAATTACGAAGTTCTTGCTTTGGGAATTTCCTTAAAGCCTTCCCTTGTCTACTTGTCGCAAAGAAAGAATTCTTGCTGGTTGTTTACAATTTTATGTCTAAAGACAGGAACAGTGGGCTAAAAACTGTGTTTGAAAATGGTTTTGCTATTTAGCGAAAATACAATTTTGCGAACATCTTAGGCTTTGAAAGAAAGATATAAAAAGATCCATTGCTTGGGAAAAAAGTAACCCGCCGCTTTCAATGCTTTTTTGAATTGAATTTCATGAAAATTAAGGAAGGTTTCCTTTTATAATGGGTCTTCAGTCATACAGGCCAAAGAGAATAAAAGGATAAGCGTAAAAAGAAAAACTTGATTCTTCATTTTGATTTATGTTTGTTTTAAGGTTTATTTATTTATGCACAGTAATATCTGTTATTTGAACATTTAACCTGATTATTCGTTTTAGTTTCTGTTCGTTTGAGGTTTGATTTATTTATTCGGAGTAATTCTGCAGGTTTTAAGCTTGACTTGTTGCAGGAATGCAGATTTTTCTCATTTTAGGTATAAATCTCATTCTTTGAGAAATTTTGAGAGTCTTTTAATTCATCACCTACAAAACGTGCTAGTTGTGAGGGGTAATGCCCTATTTAAAGAGTTTTATTTTTTAGATTGTTTTAACTTGCTGTTCTGATCTTAATAACAATTACAAGTTCGGAATTTTAATAAACTACAGAATCTTCCAGACTCAAGATTTATTTTCTTATAACAGTGTGACTACCACCAGTGTCGTGGAACCGTAGGATTATCTTGCGCGCTGGATTAATTGATTGTACCGTAATTGACTTTCCACTATCCATATGTGACTATTTGTTTGCGTCTTATTTTATTTCTACTGCCGTTTGAGCTTGTAATGTAAAAAACTAATTTTGTAGTACTTTTCAGCCAATAATTAGCTGGAGCCATTGCGAAAGGCGCGGGCCTTTGACGCCCTGTCCGACGAGGACATGGTCAAGCTGCAGCGCGCGAATCTAATCGATCCAGCCTCGCCGAACCCCTCGGTTGAAACCCTGATGCACGCGTTTCTGCCGCATGCTTATGTCGATCACACCCATTCGACCGCCATCCTATCGATTGTCGATCAACCCAATGGCCAGGATCTTTGCCGGGAGATTTTCGGCGACCGCTTGGGCATCGTCGACTATGTGGCGCCGGGGTTCGAGCTCTCCAAGGTGGCGGCGGAGGTCTATGAGGCTGATCCAGCGGTCGAGGGGCTGATCCTCGACAAGCATGGCATTTTTACCTTCGGCGATACCGCCGAGAGCGCCTATGAGCGGATGATCGAGCATGTCACCCTCGCCGAGGCGTATATCGCCAAGGGCCGAAAGTCGGTCTTTGCTCCGATCTCGCTGGGAAAGACCGCCGGCCTCGCGGAAGTCGCGCCGATCATTCGCGGCGCGGTCGCGGAAGCTCTGGGAGAGGGGCGGTACGCGCGTTTCGTGCTGGAGCATAGATCGACGCCGGATGTCGAAGCCTTCGTGAATGGCGCCGACGTGGCGGATTACGCGACCCGCGGCGTGAGCACCCCAGATCTCGTAATTCGCACCAAGAAAAAGCCGCTGATCACCGCCGTCCCGCCAGCCGGCGACCTGGACGAGTTTCGCGCGGATACCCGGGCGCGGGTCGAGGCGTATATGGCGGATTACAAAGCCTATTTCGCGCGCTGTGATGCCTTGGACGATGTCCAGAGAACCATACTCGATCCGATGCCCAGGGTCGCCCTGGTGCCGGGCCTCGGCTTGTTTGGGATGGGCCGCAGCCAGAAAGAGGCCGCGATCGCCGCCGATATCGCCGTCGCCGTGGGCGATTCCGAAGCCCAGAAGATCCCGGCCTGCGCGCCGATCCTGAAGTTTCTCGATGAGCACGACGTGCCGCGCATGGTGTTCATCAACAAGATCGACGACGCGACGGACACGGTTGTCATTGCTCATTAACATGGTTATATCATATCTTGAAACTGTTTTTTTGTTGTGTAGTTTAAAACGTGACATAGTCTTAAACGGTACCTTAAAACGGTTTACTATCAGAAAACAACTTGTTTTGTCCTATTGTTCATGATAAATCAGGTATGATGCTGATTATTTGTCTATCAGATGGCTGTGTTTTTGTATCACGTGATAGATCGATTCATACACTAAGATTGATAGGTTTTTAATTGGAAGTTGGTACAAATATCTTGCTCAAAGAACAATAGATGATTATTGACTGTTACAGTGGCCAGATCTTGATTGATATTTAAGCTGATATTAGCACAAATGACCACCCTCGTTGCTTGATTATGTTACATCATTATACTACGGATTTTTATCCTTTTTTGTTTTGATTTTTTTTTTACGCTTGATATGCACTTTTCGGAGTGTTTTGGCACATGCATACTTTCGTAGGTATTTATTTTTGGTATGAATACAACTGAGAGGTTGTTCATTCTTCTCCGCCCGGTGTAAGTTGAAGGGCCGGAGGAATACAACTGAGAGGTTGTTCATTCTTCTCCACCAGGTGTAAGTCTTGAAGGGCTGGAGATGGATCCAAGGGGACGGAGATCCCCCCTAAGATTTAGAGCGTCACCAGTTTTGAAGTTTTAGGTTTCTATTTCAGTTTTATTAATGTTCAGTTTACGTTTATGTTCCTTTTAGCATTCCCGTACCAGCTATTCGTTAGTTCCCTTTTCCAAATAACAGCGCTTTGAAAAGAAGTCTAAACGCTCCAGGAAACCGCTAAGGTTTTTTTTCCCTAAGATTTTTCTTGTCTTTAAGTAAACTCTTTCTTAAATAAACTTGTCAATTAGGTCAATTATTGGCGCCCTTGTCACATTGCCCCCCCCCCCAAGATTTTGCTTTGGATCCGTCTTTGTGGAGCGCCACTTGTTCTGTGACGCTGCTCCTTTTTGTGCTATGTGTGACCATTTTGGGCCATACATGGCTTATTTCCGCCACGCGTTGCGTCCGCCGAGTTCAAGGTTGCGGTGCTGTACCGCATCAACATAACCATCCCGCTCGCGGAAAAAAGCGCTGAGTCGCGCCGCTGTACCCTCACCAAGCGGCACGTTGAGGGTGCCGCCTATCTCGAAGTATTCCTCATCACCAGCCGAAACCTGCAGCGAGCCACGCAGTTCATCAGCTGGCGCCTTCGACACAATATTTAACGCACCGCCAATGGTATTGCGGCCAAACAGTGTACCCTGCGGCCCGCGCAAGACCTCTATTCGCTCAATATCAACAAGATCGAAGACGCTACCGATATTGCGGCCCATGTACACGCCGTCCATATAAATGCCAACCGCCGGGTCTTCCACCGGGATAAAGTCGTTCTGGCCCATGCCACGGATAAAAACCACGGGAGACTTCACCCCGCTGGTGCCTCCGGCCGCCTCAAAGTGAACGTTGGGCACCGTCTTGCCAATGGCATCTATCTTTAAGCTGCCCTGCTCCAGCAGTTCGTCGCCCGACAGTACCGACACGGCAACCGGCACCGACTGCAGGTTTTCTTCCCTGCGCCGTGCGGTTACGACAATCTCTTCCAGCACTAACTGGCCCCCGGTGGCCTGTACTTCAGCCACCCCAACAGCGGGCAATAAAACTATACACACAACCATGAGACATATGCCCACAAAGAGCATGGTAAACGCCGGGCTGTCCATTTTCTTTCTGTCCAACATCAATCCTCTCCTCCTCTTCGAACGGATCCGATCCGATTCAAAATTAATCAATCCCACTTACTTTCGTTTGTGCGCTGATCTCTTCCCTGATCGAACGCATACCCGACCACAAAATGACGGCCCCCAATGGACACAACACAGCACCACTCAGCGCAATGGATTGGCCAATGGCGTCGTCTGCGCCAAAAACATAGTCTGTGGTCAGCGCCAACACGGTAGGCCCCAGACCCAGGCCGATCAGGTTCGCAACAAGCAGATACACCGCTGTAATCTGCCCACGCATCCGGTTCGGCGTCATCAGCTGCAACGTGCCAGGAGCTAAAAAATTTGTGATGACCTGAACAAATGGTGCATGAACAAGGCAGAGCTGATTTGTGTTCAAAAGGGATCATGTCAAGGTAATGTGCAAAAGGCTACATAAGCACTGTATAGTTAGAGGTAAAAAAATAGCCGAGAGAGATTGACCTAAACCCTAATGAAGATATGAAGGTAAGGAAACAAGACCAAAGGTATAACGCCTTGTACACCTACAATATATCATGCATAATATTTTATAAACAAGAATCAGTGGTGTCAATTCACGAAAATTAAAGGGGCAGAATGTATTTTTCAAAATGTAAGAGGGGGCAAATTTGTAATTTTTCGAATGAAAATAGCCAAATTGACATTTTCCCATGGAAATACCCCAAAAACTTTCAAAATCATTTTGAAATCTAGGGAGCCCGTGACCCCTTCTATTGCCTCCAGAGTCAAGAATAAGGCAGTGCTCTTGTCGAAAGGCTTAAATCTCTTAATTTAAGAAACTAATTTCCATATTTTTAGTTGCACATTGCAATTGTTGTTTTCTAATCTTAAAACCCGACTGTCGTAAGAACTTTCCATTTTCTGGACCTGGGGAGGTCTTTGTGAGATCAGCATTTCAGCAAGTTGGTTTCAACCAATGTTTGTCTAATTAAGATTTCCATTCTTGCAAATTCTTGTTTCCGGATGCAGTGATTAGCACCAGTCAGGATTGGTTGGCTGTGAATATTTATCAGCCGCATTTATCTTTCTCTGTCAAAGTGCCTGCATATTTTATTCAAATATCTTTTGGTATTAAAAAATTTTGTCACTAAGGTTCGATGGCGGAAATTTTCCGGGGGAGGGGATTCAAAAATGAAAACAAAGATAATTTGAATAAGAAGCGTTTAGAAATTTTTGGAAACATTGGATTGGGGGCGCAATGCCCCTTCTCCTGCTGACGACCCTGTGTGTAATAATGAATTGCTCTCTTAAAATGAAACTACTTCTAGATTCTCATTTTTCGAAGGTTTTAATCCTTAGCAGATTTTACTTAGTGCGTTTATCAAGTATATAGGGCTATACCTTTAAAAATGCCACTCAGTAGATGAAAATAAACTAGGGGGCTCAGTGGAGGCTCTCAGAGGAATATTGATAAGCCCTCGAGCCACTTACGCTAGAATTTAGTTAGGGGGGTGAATTTGCAAAGTAATAGAAATGGAAAGAACAAATTGAAATTATGTTAGATTTAGGCCATTTTCAGCTCCCCCTCTAATGCATACTTATCCGACTTTAGTAGGCTAGATTTTCCCCAAGTAGGTTGGCTAAATCCTTTTTAGAAGGTATCATAAACAACATTTGTTCTCTTCTACGTTCGTACGGCCTTAGATTTTATTATATTGATTAGTGAAGTCTGACAAACCACTAGAATTCTTTTCTTTTAAATTACTAGGTAGAAAAAATTGTTTCAGATTTAATACCTACCTAAACAATTACAAACGACAATTACGAAAATTTTCCTTCGTATTTCCTGTTTTAATTTTTGACGGTAGTATTTATATGATTATGTACATAGCAAAATTCAATTCTCCATATGGAGACGAGGGAATGCGTTTGAAAATTTATAATTCGACCACTCACTGTGACCTTAGTTTAGATTTTAGTCTAAGCCCCAGCAGTCGGTATGTTTAATCTTCGGGGACTGATTGGGTGAATTCCAAATAAAAGAAACCACCAATTGTTTTGAAAGCTGATAGGGAGTTGGAGACAGGGTTCGTTAATGGAAATTCGCGTGACAGAATTTGGTTTCCATTGAGATCAATGTAACATTTGTTCATGTCAAATTCAGGACATTCGGAAAAAGATCGACTCTTTTGTTCGCTTGGAGAATGGAGGTTTTCAGAGAATCATTAAATATAACGTAGTCACGGTAACCCTGAGCCAATATTTTCATAGCCATGAAAATATTTTCTTGTAAATGAATTACAAAGAAATGAAGAATTGACGGACTCATTTATTTGTCTGTTTTTGTCTTTGAGGCATTTTTAGACCGTTCGTTTTGCATTCAACATAAATCATCTGACCACCCCCCCCCCTCCCCGAAAACATACTGGATGCAGCCCTGTTGAAATCTCTGATATAATTGGTAGAAACCATTGCCTGAGTTGCTTTCCAAAGAGGGTATCAGTAGGGTAACTTATGTTTAATCACACGTTGGTCCTTCTAATCCCCCCTCCCTCAGAACAGCTTAACAGATGATTTTTAGCAAGTAGCACACCTCCTCCTTAGTTTGAATAGTTTTGGTCGTTTTTTTGTTCAACTCTTTGGATTCATGCGAAAACGATTTGTTTTCTAATTCAACTAGCTGTCTTGTGTAATCGGCATATCTAACTAACATTTTTCGAGTAATTAAGAAATAATTGAAACATTTCATAGAGAACCTGTCATTACTTTGAGTTGAGCGAAAATCCTCCCGCTGACTAGGAGGATAAATTTAACCGTCCAACTATGACAATACACCGACGAATTTAACGCTACAGAAATATTTTCTATATAATTTTGCCACTCATAGTAGCACTGTTGAGATCAATAGTAAATAGACAATACTGAAAAAAATGATAGAAAATAATTCTAGGGCTATAATGAGAGAAACTTTGAGATGGCTAGACACGTTCTGGAGATGAAAGATTGCCAGAGATTGTCTTTTCCGGCCTACCGTTTAGGGTGAAACGAAAAAGAGGTTGTCCTCGGTTGTGGTGATAGGAGGTTGTCGGGAAAAATTTAAGGGAAATTTCAACTTCCTGATAGGAGTTAAATTGGTAGGCTTTGAATAGATCAGGATGGAGGTAGAGCGTTCGTAGCTGTGGTGGTCTCTGGCGGCTTGTTGCTGCGGTTAGTGGTTAGTACTAATAGTAGTACTTTTGAAAGAAAAACAATGTTAGTTGAAATAAATCATAATAAAAGGAATGAAGATCTTAGGCTTAATTGTATATTTCGTTCATTTTATGTTCATTTGTGCTCATAGTTCAGTTGTGCTTACTCATCACCACCAGTTCGAACTAGATAATCACTATTTCGAAACACTTTAGACATAGCATCAGCAATAATTCACACCTACACTGTTACTGCTCAAGTTGTGGTAACTTTCTCTCTTTCTTTTACAATTGTTTTCTCTGTGCTCGGAGTCCGTCTCAGGCGCGCGTCTTGATGTGCATGATGCCGAGGAGAAAGCTGTTCAGGATGATCTGGAACCCCACGATCATCGCGAGCGTGCTGAGGATGACGACGCGGAGCGACTCCTCGGGGTTGTTCATCCCGCCGAAGTTCCTCAGGTTCCAGAGGTAGACCGAGTATATCGCGCCGGCAACCCCACCTGTGGCGATCGCCCCGCCCACGAACAGGCCGAGCTCCAGCTTCAGGTTTTCAAAGGTCTTGAGGAATGTGGGTGCGTTCGGCAGCAGGCCGGTTCGGTACGCGTAAACCCGCGAGATCAGCGAGAACGAGACCGCGGAGAAACCGAGGATGATGAAGGCGCTGCCGTAGGCGAGGGTGTGCAGGTCGAACTCGAGCCCGCCGATGGTTACCGGCCCGCCGAGGAGCACCAGCCAGATCACCGTGCCGATCGTGGTCAGCAGGAGGCCGGGGTAGAGGAACAGCCAGCGCGGGCTGTACATCAGCAAGAACTTGAGGGTGCGCCAGCCGTCCTGCCAGGTGCGCAAGTGAGGCCGTCGGTCGCGACCATCGGGTGAGAGGGTCGTCGGTATCTCGACGGTCTTCATGTTGAGGAGGCGCGACTTGACGACGATCTCGATCGCGAACTCCATTCCCCCGGAGCGCAGGTTCCAGCGGTCGTAGGCTTCCCTGCGGAACCCCCGTAGCCCGCAGTAGAAGTCGCCGATGTCGGAGCGGAAGAACGTCCGTCCGATCAGCGAGATGGTGGGGTTGCCGAGGTACTGGTGCAGGAAGGGCATCGCGCCCTTCTTGATGCCGCCCTTGAAGCGGTTGCCCATCACCAGGTCGTAGCCCTCGCGCAGCTTCTCGACGAATCCACCCAGGTGGTAGAAGTCGTAGCTGTCGTCGGCGTCACCCATGATCACGTAGGTGCCGCGCGCCGCTTCGATGCCGCCCTGCAGGGTGAGAATAATCGAGACTTGAGAAGATTACTTTACAGCCCAAGGAGCCTTTGGGGGATTAGTATAGTGTATTATTGCATTATGAATAAATCTTATGTCTCTTTAAGACTGAAACGCCATTAATCATTATTATTCCAATAAACAGCATATCCACTTTTAGGTCTATAAAGGTCCAACCCTTGCAAACAGAGGAGGGGGGGGTAAAGAATACAAAGAAGATTTTTATAAAATAAGGCAAATTTGTTCAAGTAATAAATCAGATAAGTTTTTTAAATAATAAATTTTTTAACAGGCATCAATCTAAAATAGCCTATAGCTATTTTCATTTGGACAGTAGTGTCATCTAACCTCCTAACGGTAGCTTTACACTTACAATGCCAAAATCACGTAAAAATGCCAACCCATGAGCGTTGGCTTAGTAAAGAGCCATGTAGTGAAGTGAACAATGATTATTCCTTTTTTTTCTCCAGAGAGTTCGCATGGAAAGTATGGCTCTAGAGACTTCCAAAGAGGTCTTTCCATCGCCAATTGAAATATCTAGGGTCCTTTTTAAGCGTGAAGATGATTGGGGGCAAGCGGTCCCCCTCTCATGCCCCAGGTAAACCCGTATCTCTACATGACATGAGAGAGAAATTTCAAGATAGACCAGGGGTGGCCCAATATTTTCGGAGGAGCTACATTGTAAATATTATTGCTGACCATGGCCTTAGCTTAAATAACATACTTGGATTATAACTTACAACAGAATACAACTCAAACATGAATGCAGCCATGGCTGCAACCTAGTAAAGAGCAATGTACGACCCACAGTAACCAGAAATTCAAAAAATAGGTTTTGGAAGAACTGATAATGCCTACAGCAATATCTGTAACCTAATAAACAGCAGCCATTAGTGCCAAAAGTTTTCAAACACATTTTGGAAAATAACAGTATAAATCGGGTTAGGTTTCATGTTTTGGGGTATAATAACAACGGGTTTAATTGTATGAATAATTATGATATATTCTAAAACTAACAATGTAATTACATAGTTTCGATTTAGATTAAGACACACAACTGAGCAAGCCATAATATATTTGGCAGGCAAGATCAGTTCTGCATTAGGCCAAGGATATAAAGCTACTGCAATATTTTTAGGTCTTGTAAAAGCTTTTGACAGTATCAGTCATGAAATTCTTTAGTACAAGTTACACTTTTATGGAATAAGAGGACCTGTAGTAGCATATTTATGTGAATTTCTTGCAAATAAAGAACACCTTGTTCTAGTGAATCTGATCAATGCTATCAGCCACTTGTGTTGTTCTACAGGGATTGCTGCTTAGGCCACTATTATTTTTTTTATTTTGTGAATGACCTTTGTAGATTGATAAGTGGATTGAAGGACAAAATCTGTGATTTGTTCTATGAGGATACAGATGTTATGGCTCCTGGCTATGGCACTTGGTATCCACCAAGTGACATATAGCAATCGCAAATTCTGTCAGTTGGTCTGTCTGTCTGTCCTGGTTTTACTAGTTTAGACACTTCCAGGTAAGCTAGGACGATGAAATTTGGCATGCGTATCAGGAACAAGACCAGATTAAATTAGAAATTGTCGTTTCTCCAATCCGACCTTCTGGGGGTGAGTTGGGGGACGGTTAAATGGGAAAAAATAGAAAAAATTAGACATTTTTAACTTACGAACGGGTGATTGGATCTTAATGAAATTTGATGTTTAGAAGGATATTGTGTCTCAGAGCTCTTATTTTAAATCCCGATTGGATCCGGTGAAGGAGTAGTGGGGGGAACCTTAAATCCTGGAAAACGCTTAAAGTGGAGGGATCTGGATGAAACTTGGTTGAAAAAATAAGCACAAGTCCTAGATACGGGATTGACATAACCGGAACGGATCTTCCCTCTTTGGGGGATTAGGGGGGGAGGGTTAATTCTAAAAAATTAGAAAAAATGAAGTATTTTTAACTTACGAAAGAGTGATCGTATCTTAATGAAATTTCATATTTAGAAGGACCTCGAAACTCAGATTTTTTGTTTTAAATCCCGACAGGATCTAGATGGCCCCGAAGCTTAAGACTAAGCTACAATTATCTCACGCTAAATATCTAAATATGCCTATAAATTTTTTGAAGATAACCTCATTTAGTTGTGCGCACCGTGGTTTCTATAGGCATCTCCTCCTTCCATTCCTCCACAACTATTCAGAAAACGTTTGAGTCACGATATTATAAGACTCTCCCTCATTTTTCGTCGTAATATAACAAGGATAACCTAAATACCATGCTGAAATCATGCATGTACACCCAGATGTTTAAAGAAAAACGTGGCTCTTCAATTACATCCGCCTTTTGTTGCTAAAACCGGCTATGGTTTCGTTAATGAGTATACCGAAATAGTCGCTACATTCTTTGTTGTTCACCTATATATTAAAAATTTGATTTTCCACTTAAACAAGTTCTGAGTTCATACTCACGCAATCATAACAAGTAATATAATCTAAGGTGGTTTACACTCTCATTTAGCGGTGCGAAAACTGCGCCTCATTTCGCCTCCAGTCCTTATCTTTTTTTATAACCTGTTTTTGATTCTATATCCGTGTCTCCGCTACTTCCTCCCTCCTTCCGTGCCTATGGTGTACATGAAGAGACGAAATATCTACCACCGTAACAGATTTAACTCAGTTCCCACGACGAATGATACAATTTAGTTGCCTCATAATTAAAGTCTTTTGCCATGTCTTTTGCCACCACCAATGAAAAAACAGAGAAAATTCACTTAAAATTCTGCTACATTTAACTCTAGGAAGTTACATTCTATCCTTTATATAGTCAAAAATCTAAAGAAGGAAAGAAATGCTTCCTTTATTGATACCACAGAAAAGATGTACTTGAAATGGTGCATACTCTTAGATCATCCAAAGAAAATTGCCAAAGACTAATGCAACGTTTATAGAATATCTGAAGGATTTATAAGATCCTGCTTTCATTTGTTTTTTGCAAAGTTATATATTTGGTTTATGGAGCTTTATGTCTTATGCTTCGTTTCCAAATTTTGGAGTAGAATTGCTCTTTTGCGTATATTAAAACAAATAAACACGCATCCGTGATCTGCCTTCTGGCAAAAAATACAAAATTCCACATTTTTGTAGATAGGAACTTGAAACTTTTACAACAGGGTTCTCTGATACGCTGAATCTGACGGTGTGATTTTCGTTAAGATTCTATGACTCTTAGGGGTTGTTTCCGCCTATTTTCTAAAATAAGGCAAATTTTCTCAGGCTCGTAACTTTTGATAAGTAAGACTAAACTTGATGAAACTTATATATTTGAAATCAGCATTAAAATGCAATTATTTTGATGTAACTCTTGGTATCAAAATTCAGTTTTTTAGAGTTTCGGTTACTATTGAGCCGGGTCGCTCCTTACTAAAGTTCGTTACCACGAACTGTTTCACAAAGGTGAGATTTCGTAATTTTTCCCAGAAGAAAGATCACGTATGCGTGTTGTTTTTCTTTTGTCAGGGTGATCATATCGAACCAATGGTCATACAAGATCGGGAGAGGGCTTACTCTGACGGAAACTACAGTGCTAGTTCCCCATTTTGCAACCAAAACGATTGGAGGCAGCTAGATCCCCCTTCCACGCCCGTTTTTCCCGAAAGCCATCCGATCAAAATTTTGGGACAGCGATATTGATCAGCATAGATGAAAAGTCAAATAATCATGTCTTTGGGGATGACACGGCTCTGCAAATCCCGAGGGAAAAGTTTGTAAGTTGTGAAATATGTTTACATTTAGTATTGTTTTTTGGGAAGTAAATAGACACTTTTCGGGAGGGTGAATTTTCTACGGGGGGAATTTTCTGCAGTGGAGATTTTTCAAAAGGTGATTTATCCACGAGAAGGGAAGTTTCCGGGATGAACTTTCAAAAGGAAATCATACACTGGGGAATTTACCAGAATTCTTACACAAAATTCTTTTTATTTGACTTACTTTCTCTTTGCCAACTTAATTTTGCATGTGGAGATATAAAAGGGAAATTGCCCAGGGAAAATTTCCAAAGGAGATGAAATTGTCTGGGGGATTTTGTATGGGGGGTGGGTATTTCTCAAGTTCACCGGAAACAAATAAATGGGTACACCAATTAGCATAGTTGCAAACGCCTCATCGATGAAGTGGACTGTAGCCTAACAGCAGATTAGTACTTACAAGTCCCCTACATGTCTTACCACTGGAACCAAATTGGTTTTACCATCAAATACACTGGAAACAAATAATAAATACATCAACTAGCAAAAGTTGCTAACCCCTCATTGCCGAATGTGATGATTAACTCACAGCCGATTGTTGCTTACAAGTCCTCTCTATATGTCTCACAATTTGTATCGGCCTTTGTAGTTGGAGTCGGGGTTGGAGTCAGAATTGGTTATAATTTATAACCTCCTCCACAGTCCTGGTTTTTTGTGCTTTTGTTAATCTTTTTTTTATCATTATTGGTAATATTTGTTTAAGTTAAAAGTTTTCTAAGTTTAGGTTTATTCAGTGTAAAAAAAAATAATTTTTATTATGATTTTTTTTATAGGAGCTGGAGGAAGACCATATTGAGCTGCGTGACGCCTTTAAAATATGCATGTGCGATTTGATATTTTGTATCTGAAAAATTAAAAAGAATCCTTTGCTATTCTTGTTATGTGCTTTCTCAGACCAGCCTAAATATTCGTTAATTGTAGTTGTAATTAGAAAAACATGGTCTGAAGCTCGTCTTAATTGGCACAGTAATAACTTCTTGCTTCACAATCCGCCTTCCCCCTTGCAATTGTAAGCGGAAAACTAAAATAACGTTTTCAGAAGAAATTTGTGTAAAAAAATAGCTATACAGATGCATGGGGACCAAATTATCTATTCTTTAACTACCCTGTATGTCATAAATTTATTATACTAGTGAAGGGCCTGGCAGGCATGAAAATTGAAAGAAAGTAGCTTACACCGGTTTGTGATAACTCAGTAAAACTCCTCCAAAGCGAAATTCGTAGTTTTCTTACTCCCCCCCCCCCCCCAACAAACCACTACCCCCCAACCCCACCCCCCTTTCTCCCCCCACACCCCCGACCACACCCTGCCAACGCCGCAACACCGAAGATCACTTAACATTGTCGTGGTTCGCCTCTTTAAAGAGGCACGAGTGTGCCTCCTTGATTTGATTAAAAATTATTTAACAAATTAAAAACCAGCAAACGATACAACTCAATCTGTTACGGTTAGACCTTCTAGGCTGGTTGCCAAAAAGGCAGGATTACCTTTGAGAGCTTGTTTTAATTATTTTTATTCCTCTTGAAAGAATTGCGTTTTTTTTTACTTCGCTTGATGTACCTGTCCTGGTTTAACTTCTTTGAAGTAATAATGCTAGGACTGTTTTGAAGAGATTTTAATTTTAAATATCGTATTAAGGTGAGTTTCTTTTATATCTTCTTTTTTTATTTGTTTTGCTGATGACAGCTCTTGGATATAGGGTCAAAATATTAATTTGAAGTTCGCATTCCACTGTCATGTGAAAAAAACTCTCTATTGTTTCTACTGGTTTATTATAATGGACAGGCAGTGTAGCTTTCGTCGCTATTTGCGACTCATTTGGAGATTGCTGCTAGCATAGTCAAATAGAAATTAATGTAAAACATATTGACTGGTAAGAGACTTGAGCCCTTGACCTTGGGGATAAAACTCCTGACCTCAACTGACTAAGCTAACCGGTCATTAGACACTAGTTCCATGGATGTATATTCACATGCAAAGCATCTGAGCAAAATTCAGACGGAAGCGTGCCACGGATATCCGCATCGTGATTGCAGCGGTAGCTGTAATCAAGTAAGAGACAAACACCTTCCATTGTAACAAAATAAATACCCCGTAACTCCTGAAATGTTGTCAGTTCCTAAAACATTACACCATCAGAATCGCCTTGTTTGAAAACCATATAAAGGAATTATTATGTTAACGAACGAACTATAATCAATAGTAACCTAAGTTTTGAAATATCTAGTAGAGAACAAATTGGTGATGCATCACTATCTGCATCCTAGCGAGCAACGATCACGTGCCATATTAACAAAAGTTGCCAAAAAATCCCAATCCCTAAAAATGGTTTCATGTTGAGACGTAGCTGGCTTGTATAATTTGTTCGAGTTGATAAATCAGTTCTTCCTCACTGAGTCGCTTAATAGTTCCAGGGCTTGAGTAGGACATACTGCCATACAATCCTGACAAAAACCGCATTTATCGGTATCGATCCTGGGTTGAGCCAGTTTGCCTCTGGGCGCATCAAAGACGATGGCTTTTTTAGTACAGACGTCTTTGCACGATTCGCAGTAAACACCGATAAAATTCAGGCAGCGAAGGTCGATGAATGGTTCTGATGACCAATTGCCGGTGAGAAAAGCACGGCGATTATGATCCACTTTGGCGGGTGAACTGCTCACAATATCTAGCCTACAGGAGGACCGGCGATGAGCTGGTAAATCCAGATTGTCAAACCATAGCCGCCAACGATCGCAACTGCCAATAACGGTGCCAGGATAATGGTCAGAAACAAAAAGGCTTTCAATTCCTGTTTTTTGTCGTCCGTCTGCATTGGTGTTTACCTGTTTACTTCCTACAATTAATAGTAGTCGAATTCTATTAATATCAGCTCACTTGGTACTTGATTTATATCAACCAAAACTTAAGTCGGGTCTGATAATAGGGCATTGTATTTCGTCCGGGCATCACAGTAAGATTCGGGAATCATGAGTATTTCTGACTTTCCCGGCTGGTTTCAGGACGACCGTTCCTTCATTTGGCATCCCTATTCAGCCTTTGCCAGTTCCTTGCCCCTGTATCCGGTGGAATCGGCGCAAGGTGTTCGGATTAGGCTTAACGATGGTCGCGAATTGATCGATGCCATGGCTTCCTGGTGGTGTGTAATCCACGGCTATAACCATCCAGTTATCAATGCAGCTCTGAATGATCAGATCGAACAGGTATCCCATGTCATGTTCGGCGGGCTGACCCACGAACCGGCTACAAGCCTGGCGAAGAAACTGGTGCAACTGACCCCGGAGCCATTAAAGACGGTGTTTTTTTCCGACTCGGGTTCGGTCTCAGTGGAAATAGCATTGAAGATGGCCATCCAGTACTGGCAAGCCAAAGGGTTAATGGCTAGACTTTCAAGTTTTTGAAGACTTTCCACTTTCCCTGGGTCTGCGCCTATACTTTCCAGCTATATTTTATCTTTACTTTTTAAAATAAGATGTGTGTGTTTTTCCTTCCAATGTACAAATGTTACTACACGAATACGTACAAAAAACTTGGCATTTTCGATGACCAGCCACAGATTAACATATTTCCACAATGGCCTGAATTACCAGGTTCCATCAGAAGAAACCATATTGTAGATTTCTCGCTCAGTTTAAACGATCGATTCTAGTGTAAACGGATATTTTCACAGGAAAAAGTTCGAAAACGCCATATGTGTGATAATGTGCACCAGAGGATGCCGTGTGTCACCTATTGAGTTTCAGAGGCAGGGAGTTGCCATGGAACATCGCAATCTAACAATGAATGCCAAGTTTCCGCTGTTCAAATAAAAACAATGGTCTTTTTTAGTTTATGAAGTTCTTTTGTTGGAAACAGGTTCAAAAACCCTTAGGTGTGAAAATATGCAACAGAGGGTGTCATTGAGCCGGTACATTGTGCCACGCTGGCCTCAATTGCCAGGAGCCATGAGAGCAAAAGCTATTGGGGATTTTTCATTAAATTTTAAACGATGGATTCTAGTGTAAATGGATAATTTTGCAGAAAAATGCCCAAAAGATACCATATGTGTGATAATGCTCTGCAGAGGGTGCCGTGTGTTAGCCATTGAGGGTCACAGGCTGCGAAATGCCAGAAAATAATACCAAGAAAAGTCATCCAATCCTCTCAATAGATCTAGATTGATTGGCTAAAAGTAATGGTTTCCATGCAGTATTATATTTTTGATTGTGTGGATATACTTATGGCAAATTTCTCAGCATTTAAGTTGATTTTGTCGATTGAATGACTCTCTAGCGGAAAAGATCTCCCTCCTACCTGTATAGTATTGATTTCTATGTCTTAAGAATAAAGTATTTTTAATAACACTTTGGTGTTTAAATACAATGCTTGTTAATTCGTTTTTACAAAAAAAACTTGTGTGTTCAAGGTCGTATCTTCAAAACTGTGGAATTTTGTATTTTTTGTTTTTTTTGCCAGAAGAAAGATCACGGATGCATTTGTTTTTCACCCGCGGGTAATCGAATCAACTCAGTGGTCCTAGAATATCAGAAGAAGGCTCATTTAAACTGAAATTAAAAGTTCTAGAGTCCTTTTTAAGTGACCAAAAAAGTCGGAGGGTAACTAAGATATTTACCCCGCCCCTTTTTCCCCAAAATCGTCCGACCACAATTTAAGCCATTTTGTTCATCATAGATGAAAGACCCA
>JAAAKM020073195.1:147945811-147968364 GCA_010016025.2 Alatinidae sp. Z8VKAUB7J3
AATAAATATACCTTTGGGTATCACATGACCCCCTCCCCCACTCGCATTCGCAGGGGATAGGTCTTTAAGTTATAAAATTTGCCCATTGTTAACGCATAGTAATTGTTATTGGGATACATGCAGGGGTTTTTCCACGGAGGAATTTCTATGGGGAGGGAAGTTTCCAGGGAGTGAACTTGTCAGGGGAAATTATACACTGCAAGAATTTACCATAATTGTTATACAATATTTTTTATGTGTCTTACTTTCTATTTTCCGTCTCGATTTTACGCACGGAGTGGTTAACAATAATTGTCAGGGGTAAATTTTCACCGGGATTGAATTGTGTAGTTTATATTTTCATGGTGAGGGGTTCCTCCGTGGCGGTGGGGTCAGTTTCCTAGCATTATTTAAAAAACCGGTTAGAAATTAAATAAAAAAAAAACAAGTTTTTTCTACTGAAAGTAAGGAGCGACATTATTACTTAAAACAAACAGAAATTATTCCTTATGTGAAAAGGACCGTCCCCTTTTCGATGCTTCGCTCTTTACGCTAAAGTTTGATTCTTTCTCACAGCTCTATTTTTTAAAGCAATGAAAACTTTAGCGTAAAAAGCAAGGAGTTGAGGTGGGGACAGCCCCTTTCATATACAGATAATTTCTTTTCGTTTTTAGTTTTAATGTCACTCCTTACTTTCTATATAATTTTTTTTATTTCTTTATTTAATCATTTGAAGGAGAACAGTATGTTTCAAATTAGATAAAGGCATGATTTTAAAGGTTATGGAAAGAAAAAATAAAGATAATATTGATGTAAACATAGTACATCGAACTATTCTTTAAATATTATTTTATACCAGTAGTATACGAAATATAGTAGTATATAACATAAAATATTAAATATAAACAAAACATGAATCAAATTCTTATTTCACAAGACATTAGTGATTTTAAAAGTTATGAGGAAAATTGTGAAAATGTTGCAGATCTAATTTAAAATAGTCTGAAGTCTATTGAAAAGTGGGTAAATTTAATTGATTTGATGAGTGGTCCAGAATTGGCAATGACTAAAGTGCTAATTGGTTGAAGAGAGAAAGAAGTAATTCTAAAGTTCTTGCCAACCGTTACACTTCCTAAAAAGCTATACTTCCGAGAACTTAAAGGCTCTAAGACCTTTAGGTGTCAAACATCAAAAACCAGAAGCACAATAGGGAACTATTTTCGTAAGACAGTGGAAATTAAAATTAAATGAATATTTCGGCCGTAAAATGAGTATATTTCTTCGTAGCTGTTTATCTTTAGATATCTTTCTTCTACGATTGCATTTGAGCCTAATACAAGAGATTTTCGTAAAAGACAGCTTTAGAGATAAGAAGTTTCCTTATGTGGCTATGTATCGTAAGAATATTGTACTGGACATTCCAGTGCTGGACTCGGGTTACAATATGAAGTGAGATATTAACTAGAAAATGAGCTACTTTATGGTTTGATTTGGAATTCTATTGATGGAAGTACTTTAATTATTTTAGAAAGGTCTAGTCTCAGTTGTTTTTTCAGCTATTATACAAACTTTTTAGGGCGACTTGGAATAAACTTGACAATCTATATTATACTAGCTGTTGGGGTGGCGCTTCGCGCCACCCGAACACCTAGTTGGCGGGGGCGCTTCGCGCCCCCCAAGCCCACCGCGCGCGTAAGTCGTCACGCGCCATATTAGTTACGCGCCATTGTAGTTGTGTCCCTATGTCCCACCTGTGAATACAGAAAGATATACATGCAACAACAGAATTTTGTGTGTCTTCGGGAATGGTTTTAATACGACCGATTAAAAACCATTAAAAACCAATTAAAAACCATAAGAAAACCGATTAATGATGCCAGTTCATCGAAATTAGTCAATTGGGAAATAGATGAGAGGTGAATTTTTAAACAGCTTGCTTTTACATTCGCAAAAAGCAAAAGCAGAAAACAATAAGTTATTCACTTATCGCCACCATCCCATCTCTGTATTAGAACAATGTATTAAATATGCGTAAAATATTTAATGTATTAAATATGACGTTTTTAGAGACACTACTAGTTAGTTGATGACAGTTCTATAACATTTAACGTGCAGATACAACTTTAAGATACCTTAGAGTAGATACCTAAGGTGTGACAATCTGATATCGTTAGTAATTAAGAGAAAAATTATGCGGTTTTTACGGGGCCTACATCTGTTTTTTTTTTTTCCTGGAGAATTTTGCGTTAAAACAAATTTTCTTGTATTTCCCATAATAGTTTATTCATTAAGTTTACCCCCTCGCTTGTATAAATCCTTTGGTCTCCTCTTGAGTGTCGTATTTTTGGGATCGACATGCCCCTTCCCCTCTTTTTTAGTAAGCGAAAATTCCTGTATTTATCACATAATGCAATTATCAAATCTCATTTTAACACAAGAGTTACATTTAGTTATAAGCTATCTCATCCTTACTAAATTAAGATTCTACAATTTTATATTCACATAAAATTACGGGACTCGTAAAATTAAGAGTGATGAGGACTCGTAAAATTACGAGTCCTCATCATGAGAAATGTTAAAATCTCATCAACAATACGATAAAATATGTCATACATAGGAGCAAAACTGTAAAAGGAGTAATGCAGGTGTAATAGGAGATACTTCATCACATAGGAGTAAATAATATAAAATTATATCTTTTGTCGCCTAGATTTATACTGCAGTTCTGTTTACAATATTTGGTGGGAATCGAATAAATGCGAATATCTTATATCAGTCCAAGATTTTTACTGTAGTTTCGTTCAGAGCTCTCATTTTAAATCCTGACCGGTATTAAGCCTCTGAATTTCCTTTTAAATCAATATCTCGATTCTTAGAATTTTGTTAGAGCTCATGCCAAAGGCTCTTAGCTCTTATTTTATTAATTTTCTAATATTTATTCCAGTGTGTTATACTCTGTACAGATTTAATTACGGAATATTCCATTTGGTTTAAGTAGTAATCTTATATTAAGGCTGTATAACCAATATTTTCCCTCATTTAAATCGACTATAGATAAGCATAAAAATAATAGGCACTGAAATTAAGGTTGTAAGATTCCTTTGTATTTAACTCTTCTTCTTTATGCAAATAACCCTTCTACCGCTTTTTCTTCTTAATATGAAACTCTTCTTGTTTATACAAAAAAACCTTTGACTGCTTTTTATTCTCCAAATGAAACTCTTCTTCTTTATTAAAAGAAAACCTTCTACTGCTTCTTCCCCCTTATATGGAACGCTTTTTATGGCGCTTGGTATTCACCTTGGTACTGGACGGTTAATTCGGAAAAATTGGAAAAAATGAGGTCTTTTTAACTTACGAACGGGTGATCTGATCTTAATGAAACTTGATAGTTAGAAGTATATCGTGTCTTAGAGCTCTTATTTTAAATCCTGACCGTATCCGGTGACATTGAGGCGAGTTGTAGGAGGAAACCGGAAAACTTGGGAAACGCTTAGAGTGGAGAGATCGTAAGGATACTTGGTGGACAGGATAAGCAAAAGTCCTAGATACATGATTGACATTCCTGGACCAGATTGGCTCTCTTTGGAGGAGTTGTAGGGGGGGGGGTATTTCGGAAAAATTAGAAAAAATGAGGCATTTCTAACTTCGAATTGGTGATCAGATATTAATGAAATTTGATATTTAGAAGGATCTCGTGTCTTAGAGTTCTTATTTTAAATCCTAGCCGGATCCGGTGACATAGAGGGGAGTTAGAGGAGGAAAACGAAAATCTTAGAATACTCTTAGAGTGTACAGATCGGGATGAAACTTGGTGGGAAGAATAAACTTGAAGAAACCATAACTTCTGCTTAATAAAATTTATAATAAAGGTATCCATCTGTATTCTAGCTTCATTTCAAAAAGCTCATTTAAGATGTATTTTATTTTCTTAGTTTTTTAAAGTTGATTTCTAGGTCATGTTGGCTAATAGCTTTTCTGGTCTGATTTCATTGATAGGTACAAAATGGAGGGATGAAATTTTAAATGTATTGTTTAGGCATTACAAAGTGACCTGTGTAGTATTATTAGTAAAGATGGTGGGTGCAGTGAAGATGTTAAAAGTAGAATAATCAAGGGTATTTTTTCACAGTTAAAAAAGGTTTGGAAGAATAGGAAGATTAGCATGGAAACCAAGATTAGGATATTAGAAGCTACATTGATAGCAGTGGTCAAGTATAGCTTTGAAGCTATGGAATTAAAAAAACAGGAGATTTGTTTGATATTTTCCAGAGAAATTGACTACAGGCTGTTTTAAGGACCTGACTGACTGGCCATATCTCAAATAGTTAGCTGTACAAAAAATGTAGCTCAGTCCTGCTTTCTGGGGTTATAATGAGAGAAAGGATGAGATGGCTAGGACATGTTCTGTGGATCAATAATGACAGATTTCCGAGGACTGTCCTTGTTGGCCAAACAAAAAGCAGGCTCCCTCAAATGAGGTTGGAGGATGTCATAAAAGGGAAATGGGAACTTGTTGGAAGGGTGTAAAGAGCAAGGCTTTGAATGGATTGTAATGTAAGACGAGTGTTAGTAGCTGTGTTAGCCTTGGGAGGCTTGGTGCTGCAGTGAGTTCTTAGTTGTGGAAGTAGTCAACAGTTATTTATTGTTTTGGTTTTAACCTTGATTTTGTCTTTTGAGTCCGTGTGGTTTTTAGACTTTGTTGGCTATTAATTTTTTGCCTGCAATGAAAATGTCATATTGCTTATGCTGTCAAAATGTTTACATTCATCTTTGTTCTTTAAATTTTGCTGACCTGAAGTCATGTTTTATAGTTTTTCTTTCTGAGTTTTGACAAATATCTTAATCTGGGTTATTCCAAATGCAAAACAGTGAAAAAAATTGTTTTTCTCACAACCCCAAATGCTTAAAATTTATCAAATATAAAAATGTGAGCGTTGGACAGTAATGGCGTAGAATATACTGAAGCTACAAAATATGCCATAACCACCCACGATTCTATTTCAGTCCTAATATATTTCAATCTTTCTTGGAAGCGAGAACAAATTTATAGCCTTTAAATTTTAGCACATTTGGAGATGAAAGAATTTCAATTTTCACCTATAATTTTCGCTTATGTTTTGTTCAGGCAAAGAAGAGGAAGCAAACCAAAATAGAAAAAAGGGTTTATTTTCATACCTGAACGAATACCATCTACTGAACCAGGGGATTCTAAAATAAAACACAGGAATTAGACGGGACTGAGAATAAACTAATCAATAAAATGAAAATAATAAACTGAGAAGCTGCCAGGTTACATAGCCACAAAGAAAGCACTAAAGCAGCGAGGAAAACAAAAACTCTATAAGCAAGGTTTTACACCCTCCTTGAAGGCCACCTGATAGTATCAGAGACACCATTCGGAGTGAAACAAGATTGGTTATGTATCCCGGATATCAATTATCATAAATCATAAATGAATATTAACAATTATAATTAATAACAAAAGCATAGTAAATTTTTTAGTGACTTTAATGACATATAATTTTATTCTTTCGCTTATAGACAGTGAGTAACACAAAAAAGAAGTAATTTTTAATATTATGAATACAAAATGAACTATACTATTCCTTATTTTGGAAAATAGGCGGAAACACCCCTTAAAAGTCATAGAATCTTAACGAAAATAACACCATCGCGTTCGGCGTATCAGAGAACCCTATAGCAAAACTTTCAAGCTCCTATCTACAAAAAAGTGGAATTTCGTATTTTTTGCCAGAAGACAAATCACGGGTGCGTGTTTATTTGTTTGTTTTTTTTTCCAGGGGTTATCGTATCGACCAAGTGGTCCTAGAATGTCGCAAGAGGGCTCATTCTAACGGAAATGAAAAGTTCTAGAGCTTGAAACATCTGTGACAGGGTTCTCTAATACGCTGAATCTGACGGTGTCATTTTCATTAAGATTCTTTGACTTTCAGGGGGTACATCCCCATTTTTTCAAAAATAAGACCACATTTTTTCAGGCTCGTAAGCTTTGATGTGTAACACTAAACTAAACTTATATATTTGAAATCAACATAATAATCTAATTATTTCTATACATCTATTAGTTTCGAAATTCTGTTTTTTAGAATTTCGGTTACTATTGAGCCGGGTAGCACCTTGCTTACCGTTCGCTACCACGAACTGCTTGATGAAACATTCTTGGGGTATTTATCTCTTGAGATAAATTAAAGATCTTCGTGTTGGAAAAATAATTATTAGGTGCTACGGAGCTGCAAGATTTTAAATTTATATAATTTTTTTTCATTTTAATTATAATTTTTGGTTCGATAGGAACGATCTAGGCGCATAGAGAGGGAAAGCTAGACCACTAGACTTAACCATTTCTCATAATTTTGAAATCATTCGTATCAATTTAATTACGCTGTCCAAACGGTATTCAGCAGAGAATAATGACTTAATCCTCATTAACTAATTGTAATTAATTACAAAAAGTTGTATTGAGCACAATTTTTTAATTGATTTAAAAGCTTATAAATTAGGGCTTAGTGCTGTAGTGGGGCTCTAAAAAATTTCCTTGGGGATGTTATTTGCCTTCTTCTGTTTCTAGAATTTTCATTCTTGTAGCACAAAGTTGGGGCAAGCTGAAATAAATTATGCGTGCAATAAACTAAGTGTGTAATGGACAATTTACCGTTTTGGTTTTGTGTATTTTTCACTCTCAGTAAAGCAATAGGCACTTTTACGACGGCATACGTGGCGGGGTGTTAATTTTTGTTTGTCCGCATGGCTCTAATTTTACTTTTGACCTACACTTATGTGTAGGTTATCTGAAATGCCGATTGTGTTTTTTATTTTTTTACTTTTTTTTGTTATTAATTATATATTGTAGTTTTACCCAATTAAACTAAATTTTATTTCATTTCCTCTGATTTACGTCTTTACTTCCGTTAGATGGCGGTTCATTGCTTGTATTTATGAATCTTGTAAAATTTGAGTCCCTAATTTCGATGGGCGGTGGCTTTGTCTTAGGTGAGCTTGGCCTAGAGACTGGTGAGCTAAGAGTACTTGGAGAAAAAGGGTTGCTATCACATTCAGTTACTGATATCACAGGCACATTAAGCTCCATTTCCATTTTATCATCACAATCAGTTAAAATAATTGTCAGCTTTTGAGGGGGTGGTTTCTTTAACCCTTCTGACGAGGAGCTGTTTGAATCACGACTTCTGAGGCTGCTGCATGTTGAACTTGTTTCTCCTTCTGTGTTTTTGTCAGCTATTGCAGTTTGCCTAATTAGATTCGGAGTTGGCTGGGGAGAAGGAGTAGGACTTGGAAGAGGTGTAGGCAACTCTCTTATGGGACTTAATGTACAATAACTCGAACAGGGTATTTCAAGACTGGTTGTTGCTTGTTGTGACGGATTTGGTCGTCTATTAGACGATTCTAAGCTCATAGAATATAAGCTTTGGTCTGAAAATGATAAACAGGAGTCTGAAGGAGAGCCAGGAGTAGATAATGGAGTTGGAAAACATGATGATAAATCTGCCTCTGATATCTGTGGGCTTGATGGCGTTGATGGGGTTGTTCTACTACCTACTGCACTTTTAAACATCGACATAAGAGATTCTGCGCTTGAGTTTGTTCCACTTTTAAGGGAACTAGAGTTAGTTCTTGCAGGCAGCCTTAGGAGTTTGGCTCTTAAAGGAGTTTGCGTAATAGGAGTTACATTTTCACTACTACTTATTTCTGGAGTATCAGGAATGTCGATATCACTAGCACTTCCTTGAGTTCTTGAAGTACTGTTGGGCAATCTCGCTCTAGCCCATCTTCCCCTTCTTTTCGTAAATGGTTTTGGCTGCTTCTCATGTAGCTCACGTTCTTGTACTTTTCTCCGTTCATGCGTACTGAGGTCGGAAAGCGACGAACTGAGCTCTGTCTGAACTTTTCTTGATTCGGACGAAGGGTTGGGACACGCACTTTATGCAAGCGGCAAAAAAGTTTCCCGATGGGATTTGCATGATGCACACGCGGGACGGCTATAAAGACTCCTCATTCCCCCTTTTTCCGATTTTGACGCGCAAAGCATGCGAACTCATTCAAGATCCCTACCCGAGTGAATATTGTGGAGACTGCATCGACTCCCATCTCTTTGACATGTTTCTCCGCTTGAAAGATCTCGGCGAAGATCGGATTGTCTACATTCCCGAAGCACTCTTCGAACACATGCACTTTAGCGTAGGCAAAGCCCCAGTCGATGCTCTCTATCAAGCACGGTTACGCACGCGGGGTAACCAAACGTTTTACGCACTTTGGAAACAGCGTGAGCAAACGGCTCAGTCACTTCTCGCAACGATTCGAGGTATGAATGCTCCGTTTGTACTCCAGCCGCTACGTCGACAAAACAGTTATTTCCTCCTTTTGAAATCTTTTTGGCAAAGTAAGCAAACACTTAACTTTAGACTAAAATATTTCGCGTATCATTTGCTTAGAGAAACTTACATCCGTTTTCATTTAGACAAAGTCAAAGCATACTTGAAAAAATCTTCTTGAGAAAACCTCTGGTTTTCGTAAAAGGCCTTTCCTTATTTCCAATGAGGATAAGCTACCCCTTAGGGATATTACTGGAAAAGTTTTAACCCATTAAAAAGAGAACCTATGGATTGCAGGCAAAAGATGAAAAGGAATACGCTTAGCACCCGTTTAAAAGTAAAAAAAGGCGTTAGGTTTTTAAAGTCAAAAAGCGCAACACTCCCACAAAAACCGACAGCCAATAGAAATTCGTATATTAAAAGAAAACAGAGCCTAAACTCCCACGTCTTCATCATTTCAATAGAAATCATCTATCAATTTCCTCCTAAACTGCACAAAATCAAACAGAGTATTAATTGGAGCCCACCACTTGGGTTAGGTCCAAGACACTCATTCATACATTCTGATTTTGATCCATCAGCTTTGGCTTTTTGACTTCTGGGAGGAAGAGGCAGAAAATCAGTCTTCTCTGAATAAATGGATTAACAGAAACTGTCACCGTGTGAACCGGTTCAGCAAGTAAGTGCAAATTTGTGTTTCTGTTCTTTTGGGTTTCAGTTTTCTGTGCCACTAACAGTTTCGCGGACTGAAAGAACTGGATTTGCATGGAAAAGGATTTTTCGTGTTTGTTTTTTTTGTCATTTATGAGCTACACGGTTCGCAAACTCCTGCCTTATTCCATTTTAGTTCAAACAGTCGAGTTGGAGTATCCTAGTACTAATAAGTGGCACAGAAAACCACACTGAGTAAGTACACCCTATGGAAAGTTATAGAACTACGTCAAATATATTTTTTGAGACCAGAGGCTCTAGTTTCATGGCAATTAGTTACAGAAATCGATAAATTGGGATGCAAATTTGCCTAAGTTGGCTGGCTTGTGGTCTAAACTAGTAACAATGGATTTCTCTGACTTGAACAAGGAATTATCTGACTAATGAACGGCGACCAAGATATAAAAAAAATATATATTTGACGTATTTCTGTAACTTGTCATACGGTGTACTACTCAATGCGGTTTTCTGTGCCACTTATTAGTACAGGATACTCGAACTCGACTCTTTGAATCTAAATGGAAGAAGACAGGAGTTTACGAACCGTGTTGCTCACAAATGACAAAAAAAAAACACAGAAAATCCTTTTCCGCCCAAATTCAGTTCTATTACTCCGCGAAACTGTGAGCGGCACAGAAAACTGAAACCTAAAAGAACAGAAACACAGACTTGCACTTACTTGCTGAACAGGTTCACACGGTGACGGTTTCAAGGCTGCCAATGTCCGCTTTTGAACTCCTGACAAACTCATGATAACAAACAAATAAGATCTTGAATTAACAAGATCACAAACAATTCTGTCACTCCAATTCCAATCCTTGCCTGACCAAGTTTGCACTAGGATGACTTTATACTAACTAATGCTAATGTCTGTTAATACCTTAGGTTAATAGGCTTAATGGTGTAAAGTCTTCTGAAACTTCTTACAACTTGGGATATTGTAGCCTGCTCATTATTTCCCTTTTACATTAAGTAGATGCGCTGCAATTGAACTTACCAGTTTTCGCGAGCGTTATGAAGATTCTGACAATATGGATTGTGAATCGTTAGAAATACTGCATTTCTAAAGACAAAATGTCTGTTTACCGAGTTTTCTGCATAAAGGGCTTCTTTTCCTATCTTACGGCTTGCCTTTAAATAAATACTCCTCACATACCACGGAAGAATATTTCGTTCACCATTACATTTCTTTCCAATTACTATACAAATAGTCAAACAAAGGGTAATTTGTAAAAGTTGCTTATACAACTTTTTGATGACACAGCATCATCTGTAGGCCTAAAAACTTTCAGTGCTTAAATAGGAGTTACATAGGCCTCGGCATCCTTACTCTCTCAAATTTTAAACAAATTGTAGAAAGGATTCCATTAAGAAGGGGTGTTCACGACTAGTCCTTAGCGATTAATCCTAATCCTCCCTAACCCTTATAAACAGCCACTTGCATGAATGAACTTGGAATATGGGCTGCGGTAAGAGACCGAAAGTTGTACTAAACGACTCACCATAACATTTCCCCCCGTACTAATTTTGTTTTGCTTTGTGTAGTAATTAATGATTAATGGGCTGTTGATAGCAAATGATCAAAAAGTAGAAGGCTGAACATCTTTATAATGGGAACATCAGTATTAGTAGAAATTGTATGGGTATAAAAATTTGAAATACTCAACCAGTCAGCTCAAAATTTTCGTTTTATCAGTAAAAAAAGATAAAAAAATTAAGTAAAAATTGAGAATTTATGATAGTAGCTTTCTTTTGTGTTTTATTTATTTGAGGGAAGCATTAATTTCACCAAAATGAAGTTAATATTACGATGGTGTCGTTACCCTGTTCCGCTTTCTACATCTCTCCGTGTTTGTTTTGTCTTAAAGTAAACTTTTGAATTTGTTGTTTACCAAGGCGTTTTATTAATCATCCCAGACGTCCTCGGGACTAAAGTCAATAGAAATACTAAAATATACTAAAAATATGCCAGGCGTAACAAAAAATTCTGGAGCAATGGGTAAAACTTCCTTTGAAATTTATATCTACTTGTCTATATTGTTGTGGATGAGATAAAAATCTCAAGAAGCCCTCAGCAATTTTTTCAGTTTTAATGCCATAAATACGTGGGATACTGATCAATGGTCCTTTCATACTATGTCTTTAAATCACACTGGCATAACTTAAGACAATACGTTATGTAATCTTACGAAGCAAATTATCTCCGTAATGTAGGCAGTGGCAAGTAGACTCGAGCTCTACTTAGAATTTTAAATTCAGTATGTTTACGTTAAGATATTGAAAATTCAACATAGTAGTAGCGAACTGGTGTTAAAATAATTTGGAAGTAAAATAATAAGATTTCCTTAGAAAGTCCTTCACCCTCAATGAGAGCTTGAATTCCAACTTCTATTCCAGAGCTCCTAATTTGTGTATAGTTTCCTTATGATGATTGCGATGATTTTAGACGATGACTTTGCCTAAAGTGAAAGGGCTTTTGTAAGTGTGAAAGCATAGGAAATTAGGGATCTAGTGTCAAAGGCACATAAATAACAATAAACAGTGGCTTAAGCATGTGTTCTTTCCAGGGGAGGGACAGTATACCAAAAATAAGAAATTAGTTTGTTCTTAGGTGAAACTTTTAAAAAGGTTTCAGGACAGGGGTCTTTTGATGAGTTTCAGGGTGAAGGAGTCCCCTCTAAGGTTTAATATGCTTCCATCAGCTGATTCATTAAAGTATATTGTTTCCATTGAGGGTAAAAAGAAGGGTTCCAATGATAGGATACTGATAAATGGTGATTGGTATACCAAATAATTGGTTAGTAAATGCGATTTTTTTCTGGAGACGTTGCAGGATAGAAGAAAAAGTTCAAGGGCTTCACAGGTGAGATCAATTTAGTTGTGGGTTATCAAACAGTTCGTGGTAACGAACTGTAGTAAGGAGCGACCCGGCTCAATAGTAAACGAAACTCTAAAAACGGAATTTAAAACAATTTTTTGTTCATTTCCAGCACAGTGTTAAGACGAGATTTAAACTTCAATTAAATTGTACCATCAAGGGTGAAAAGGAGACTGAATTTGGGGCTTATTTATTAGTGATAATTAAACAAAGAACAGGCATAGGTTTTCAAAAGGGCATATATGCACTATAAAAGGCAGTCCAGCTCTATCATAACTAGTAATTATTGAAACTTTTAAGGGATCTAGTTCAATTGGAAATTAAAAGTTCTAGTGTTCTTTAAAAAAAAAAACTTCTGCTCGAACAATTTAACCAAACCAAACAAGTGGAGTAGATTTTTTGGGGAAGGGTATTCAGTTTTATGTTTCAGGTTAACTAGAGAAGGTATAAAACTTAACTAAACTATTTGAGGCAAAATTTTCAAAAAGGTATATGTTGTTAAGAAATTGTTGAAAAATTTCCCTAGCATACAAATAGCAAGCTAAACTATGAATTCTTATAGAAAAAAAATTACAGTATTTTCATATAAAATGTTTTACTACATATAAATTTTCTTTTTCCATAAAAAAGACCATGTTGAGAAAAACAAACGGAAATTAATTTGAAAAAAACGTTTCCCACAAAATAAGTTTTTCAAAGAAAAGCAAACTTAGCTATACTTAGCTTAATCCTCATGCCAAAGTGGCGTTGAGAGCGTCGTCAGCATTCTCCGCATGGAGCGGTCTGCAGCAAGGGCATCTGCATCAGACAGCAAAATTCAAGCATGGTCCAGGAATTTTCAGAGATTATCATTCCACCAGAACTGGGCTCTTCCTCTTCGATATTTCCAGTCACTAATGGTTGGTTCAAAGTCGTAAAGAAAACCGAGCCGGAGTGTCCACAGGCATTCATAAGAGACGTTGGAACCAGCAAAGTGTCCGCTCGGCAACCAGGTCGGAAAAGGGTAACTGGGAAGTCATACTTCGTAGTCAGTCATTGCTGACAAAATCTGTCCATCGGATTTTCTTGATTGCTTGAAGCCACTTAGATTGAAGAGTGCCAATATGGCACTGCAGGGGGTTGTAGAAACATGCTGGGGGAGGAGACATCTTTAAAGAATAACTACCAAAACAAAATTAGCCTAAACAATTTTATACTTTGAGAATATGCGCGTAGCTAGCATTACAGTTCAGGCGGTAGAACTAATATCAGATAAAAGTGGCTCCAACTATGGAAAGGGTTTGTTGAAAAGCTAATATTTGATAGTAATTCCATATACATACGCTTTTTCAGATGTCTTCTCACTTTCTTGGGGGGTAGGAAATTTGAACCATTCGTGTCACGTGTGTAATTTTATAATCAAAGTCATAAGTAGCTTTTGACTGGATCTTGCTTACTTTTTAAGAATCTTGTAAGGTATGTTTTTGGCCAATCGCTTCAAGATTCTAGGAAGTATCGTTAACTAACTACCATACCTACGTCTCAGCCACTTCTAAGTAGCTTTTAACTTTCTTTAATCATTATTTTTCATTTTAAGGAGTTAAAGTGGATCTTTAGTCGGATTAACGGCGCCGAATTTTAGAGTCTATTTTTGAACTCGTCAAGGTCTTAACTTGTTTGGTGTCAGCTTTTCGTTGTCTTAATCCTTTCCCGGCTGTAAAAGGTCTAAATCGTTTGATTGCAACCCTCCATAAACTAGGAAGTATCCAGACTGACAGGCTTCCAATGGGACATTTTAAAATCTGTCACTTTTATTGCTTTGATATATTTCATTGCCTTGGTCATTAGCGGTAGCATAGCCCCCCTTCAATAGGGGAAAGCTCACTGGGGACTATTTTGCGGTAGTATTTTTCAGACTCCAATCTAAGTTCGGGGCGTCCTGAGATTCAAATAAATCCCCTATTTTGGATTAATGAATTTTCTCAAACGCCTGTCGTTTATTAGTCAGTAAAGGACTATTCTGTTGATTATTTGTGGAACCAGGCTCCTAGAACAAAACATCTTTCTATTTCTAATAGTCAGCAGTAAAAGGCTCCTCAGAAAATATTTTCGAACATCAGGATGAGATAGTTGCAGCTTAAGTAGTCCTTACGCATCCATTCTAGGGCCATTGGTTTGATACGATTACCCCTGGAACAAACAAACACGCTCTGCTGAGATAGTGGGCCGATGTTAATTCCGATGAGACCGTCTTATCACTCCCTTACGAGTTTATATGTCTCTCCTATTCAAATACATAATTATAAAAACTAATGGTATTTAACTGCCCAGATGTATACGTGTTTTAACATTTGTTTGTTAGTTATCATTTCTAATAGCTTTAAATTACAAGTCTTTGTCACTAGATAGTTATTTTCAAAATGCATTTTAAAACGGCTCACTAAGGGTCGTGGCTCGTTATATTACAGCTATTGCTGCTGCTATTGCTGCTATTACAGCTATTGCTGCTGCTATGATGCTAAATATAACACTTATATTGCCATTACAGGCTATCCCTTCACCATAGTCTATGATTGGCTGGCGGGTGTTCCATCTTCCACTGAATTATCTCTTCGTCCCTGGGAAGATCTTATGAAGAAAGAAGACGATTTTTCGTCGCTTGGCTTGCATCCCATATTTCGTCATTATGGACTTACGGAATTTGTCACCATTTTCCCTGAAGGGGGGCAGAGTGTCCTGAATGAAAGTAGGATAAAACTGCTGATGAGCTCTATCAGGATTGCGCTCCAAAACACCAAGTGGTAAAATTAGATTAATTTAGTTAATTCTGTTGTCGGTTTATATTTCGTCAATATGGACTTACGGAATTTGTTACCATTTTCCCTGAAGGAAGACAGGGTGTCTGCGCTTCAAAACACCAAGGGATGAAAAAAAAATCCATTAACTTATTTAATTCGATCTAATTAGTTTAATTCGTTCATTTAGTTAATTAGTTTAGTTAATCAAGTTAATCAATTTTTTCTCATGATGGATATGGCATCCTGAATAAAATCAGGCTAAAGCTGCTGATTAGCTCTCTCAGGATTGATCTCTAAAACGCCAAGTGGTAAAATGATAATAGACTAATATAGTTAATTAGATTTTATCAATTGATTCAATTATTTATATATAATATATTGATTTATGGTGAAAATGCCGCCAGATTATAGTTATAAAAAAAAATACATTTCAAATAGTTGCATAAAAGGCATCCAAACTTAAAGTTGAAGAAAACAGTAGTTAAAAGTATCTGGCCACAGGGAGGTATCCAGGATTTTTTTGGGGTGGGTGGGTGGTGAATCTTTCTGGGAGAGGGTTTTACAAAAAAAAAACTTAAGAAGACGCATCAAAAATTGATTTTTATGTATTTTTATTGCGTCTTTACAAGCAGGACAAACATTTGGAGGGGGGTTCAATCCCCTCCTCTGGATACGGCCTTGTCTGGCTAACCGAAAGGGTTTCAGTTATACTAGAAAACCCTAGGGAATTGAAGTAAATTTTCGGGGGGAGGGTTCAGAAATTTTAAGAAATAAATTTTATGAGGAAAGATTTATTTCTGATAAAATATTTCTCCGAAAATTTTAGCACTTCGCCTTTTTATAATGTTATAGGTCTTCAAGAAGGGACCCAAGTCTCCTTTCTCTTCCCTTTGGATACTCTTATAGACGTTATAAAGCCAAAGAATTTAAGTAAATGATGCTAGCGTTCAGCATTAATCAATATGCTAATCAAATAGACAATTGCTGGAATTGTTTAGGGTTGAAGCACCAAATTTTGGTTTCTAAGTAGGCTACATTATGAAATTAAAGCAATTCAGCTGGCGTTCAAGTTCTGCATTTGCGTTTAGTACTCCAATGTTTGGAAATACTCGAAGAAATTCATCGATCTATTTAAATACTTACTACTGTATTTAGTAATGGACGATCGTTTATAATTGTCTTACAGTAAATAAACTATTTTTTAAAAACAATACCACTAATCAAAGCGCAAACAGTTTATCAAGTAACCAGTTTAACCTTTGAACGAACAGAAACTACAGCAAATAGGTACAGGGCTAACGTCCCCTGGGCCTCGTAAAGACCTGAGCATCATTTGCGCTTTACTGAAAACAAAATATATTTTGGTACTTATTGATTATCCCGACCCCACTCAAGAATTTTGATCTGCATTAGATCTTTTACTTTAGTTCAACATCCGTCAATGTAAGTTAGAATTGTATATTCCCTTAGAGACAATGCGAGGAAATTTACTCTAACTAGGCTGTCCATATTTTTACTCATGTGCCAGAGGTAAGTTTGCTATTTTTTCATTCATAAAACATTTTTCTTTAAAAAAAAAAAAATGCTAAAGAAATATAGATTTTTGACTATGTAAAAGTTTGCCATCCACATTAATTTTTTATGTTGTTTTGATATTTGACATACCTTAACCAGTGTTTGATAGCTTAACCATCAATTGATAACTAATTACAGCAATCATGCTTAAAATTATCAGTTATCAACTAGGATTGAACTCGTCCTGATTGGGACGGGTGCATTGGACTACGGCCTTAACGGCCTGTTAGACTACGGCCTGTTAATTTTACACTCGGATTAGAAATATAATGACACGCTTACATTTTGGCCAGTAATAAAACAGTGAGATTTAAAATGCACAAAGCAAATTAAAGATTTTCCCTTCTTCAGTTTCAATGCACAATAGTTCACAGAGGGCAGGATGCGAAATAACACCTTCATTAGCTGCAAACCTTAGAATAACCAGGGACACCAATTCACGAAAATGTAGGAGGGAATGCAAGCATTTCTATTTATCTTAAATGAAGATACAAAAAGCCATTTTAGAAAAAGAAGGAAAAAAGATGGATACAAGTAAACTGAATTATTTTTTGTTCTAGTTTTTGAACATTTTGTTATTGTCAGAAGAATATATAAAATGATATATAATGATAGCTAAATTCAGATGTGGCAACTTTAAATAGACTGAACCCAAAAACACTGTGGACGATCTATGCTTTCTGAACAGCATTTTTGGTCACACAAAGCTAACGTCAATTCAAGAATCCCCCCCCCCTCCTATATGGCGTCCCAAAATAACTATGAAAGTATCCCTATGAAAAAAAATTGAGTACGTGCCTGATGCTAGATTATATGAACAGGCAAAAAATCCTAATGCAGCTAAGTTTGATTTGTTGTTGTTTCACGCAGCAGGGCTAAGTATTCAGAGAAACATCGCTAGACAGTCTTGCATCTTCTAACATCACATGCGTAGGGTATTTCAAGTCGTGAGAGAGTATGAGGGAGAGCCAGACATTTGAACCAATCCATGACAAAGCAATGTGTGTTAAGGGTTTCTTTTTGCCTGATCTTGAATTTTCTTATATCCCTTTTAATTTGAGATGTTCTCACATAATTTGTGTATATTTTTTACTTTTTCCGATATGCACTTTTACGAAATATATTCTTTTGGATTCAATCCATTAGTAATGGCCTTTTAGATAATAAGTTCATAAACTTTTAGTTTATATTAATACTTTTTAGCCAAATTTGTGCGTCCTTTTTCACAATAATAATACTAAAACAATTGATTGGTATGCCCGTTTAATACCTATTAAGGATTAATAAAGGTCGTGATTGCAAATAAGAATAATCATTTTGGGAAGTGCAAATCGTTATGACATCCATTTAACTGTATGTTAAAGACGGGTTTACTTTCTGTTGTCCGTTTCGTATTGTTTGCTTTCTAATAAGAAAGATTTCAGCTGTAACCTTTCAGTGATCTCAATTGTAAACACAGATCTAGACATGATTCCGTTCTCTGAAAATCCTTGTCAATAACGTTTAGAAATGAAATCTCTGGTTTGCTAAAATAGAACAATTTTTTTGAACAATAATAAATGTCTTAAATTACTTTAATTGGGTTTAACGTTAACTTTTTCTGTTTGGAATCTCAGTTCCGGAACATTTTTTGAATTAAAAGCATTCTTTCCAGGTTATTTTCTTGTTTATAGTACCTTTTTTGGGTGACTGATAAACCCATTTAGAAATGTTAAACCCAATAGTTTAATTTACAGTTCATTAAATAATTTATCTTCTTCAAAACGTGCCTAAAACAACTCATGACTGCAACTGCTACCCTTTGCAACTGTGACTACTTCTATTAGTACAGCTACTGCGACTGTGACTCTAAATATTACTACAACTTCTATTATTACAACTAAAAGGTATAGGTGATTTTGGTGCCAATGTACGCAGTACAATAATTGGCTATAAAACTAAAAATACCTCGCAATAGAAATATGCCTACAATTAACAATGCGGCAAATTTCATTATTTCGGAATCACCGTTGGCAAGGCCATCATCGATCAGCGGCTGAATGAAATAAATCATACCAGCGTCTAAAGTGCTGAATGCTATTAAGCTGATTATGGCCACAACCATGAGATTGTTATGGGGCAGAAAATAAGACCACAATCGCCAGAGCGTAGCGTTTTCCTGTTGAAAAGTGTTGTTATTGATCACTGTTACTCTTGTCCATTGTCAGTAGACGTTCTTTGTTCTTAACGTCCTTGTTCAGCTCTAGCTAACGCCATCGATTGTATGACCAGTACCACTGTTCTGGATGTTGTTTAATAATTTGTTCGAAACGGTGGTAAATCTCTTGAGTTCCTTGTTTGAGGGCAGGAGCTGAACTACCGATTGCCTGTTGGCTAATAGTTTCTACATATACTTTGTATTTTCCGCTCTGGGTCCGAACGGCATAGCTCAATAACAGTGGCGCATTACCGTAACTTGAAAGCATTGCTGCACCGCATGGGGCATGTGTTTCTTGTTGGAAAAAACGCAACTTAATTTCATCTGCGTAGCTGTCTGAGTGCAAGGTAACAGCACGATTTTGTTTCATTGCCTTTAACAGTTTTAAAAAACTGCCTTTGTCTTTCTTGTTTACGCATTCGATATTCACTTGTTTGTACAGTTGTTTTCCAAATGAAATGAAAGGCGGTATTTTGGACATCGTCGTTGATCGGTTAGTTAACCTCTGAATAGCGACGGGAACTGCTTCGAAGCAGCTCAGGTGCATGGTTGCAATGCTAAGCGGTTGTTCACTTTGTAACAGCGCGGTAGTTTGGTTATCAATGACATACTCAAATTCAAGCTCGTCTAACCAAAAGCATTCGAATACCCCAAATACTGTGTTTTGGTATGCTTTCTTTGATAGGAGGTTAACCGCATCTGTGTCAAGTTGCATGCCGACATTGCGATGTATCACTCTAAGAAAGATCCTGGGATTAGTTTCCATTTTTATACCGATTCAATGGATGTGGAAGTACGTGAAACGCTGCGTAAAGAGCACACCCTTAAGCAAGCACAGCAAAACCAAGAATTTGTGAACTATTATCAGCCAATCATCGATTCTTCCTCCGGTGAGATAGCTGGTGCGGAATTATTATTAAGATGGTTAACTGTTGGTGGGATAGTTGCACCGAAGGAGTTTATCCCCTTGTCGGAACAAATTGGTCTTATTATACCAATGACCAACGATGCATTGTCGCGCGGTTTGGCAGAAGTGAAGATTTGGCGAGAAACCTATCCCGATTTTTATCTGAGTTTAAACCTGTCTGTCATTCATTTCGAGCAAGAAAGTGTTGCCGATGAAATGGCTGAGTTATTGACCTTACACGATTTACCTCCAACGGCCTTAAGAGTTGAAGTAACAGAAAGTGCACTTATGTCTCACCCTGAAAAGGCAATTACAACAATGCGTCGATTTATGGAAAATGGAATCATGCTGGCATTGGATGATTTTGGCACGGGTTATTCGTCTTTTGCTTATTTGAAACGGCTTCCTCTCAATGCGGTAAAGTTAGATCGCAGTTTTATTTGGGGAATAGGGCAAGATGAAAAAGATGAAATCATCATCGATGCGATTTTAGCGGTAGCGGAGAGCATGGATTTGTATTGTGTCGCCGAGGGCGTCGAGACAGAGTTGCATGAAACATATTTAAAAGAGCGTCGCTGTCACTATTTGCAGGGTTTCTTATATTCGAAACCCTTGCCCTTTGTTGAGTTCTGTCAATTCTTGCAGAATTACAATGCAAAAATATGATTCAAGTTAAACACCTCTCTGGGTCAGTATTGGTCGTACTTCGCCCCAATCGGTCTCTACCATGGAAACAAGCTAAATTAGTTGTCTTACTTATTTCTTGCTTTTGTCTGAGTATTGCTATTGGCTGGCTAATGTTAGGGGCTTGGTTGATATTACCTTTTGCAGTCCCTCCCCTGTTTTTTCGTCTATGTACGTCTCAAAACATCGCTTATTCCGTCAGAATGACACAATTTCGCCACACCTTACCACTGCATCACATGTGGCTTCCTTCAAACACGCCTGGGTCACACCAAAATTCTGCAAAATTTCCACAACTGGTAACCCCTCGAATCATTACCTCCGCATAGGAATCTAAATTTTCTACAACATTAGGTTCATGAAAGTCCGCCATTGCGGTAATATGAAGCTAATTTCTCTTGGATTACGTCAATAATGCAAAAACAAGGTTATGACCCATTCCTTTTGTATGTATAACCTGCTTAATTCCATATTACTAGCACTCCTGTGGCAGCTATTAGGGAGACTCGCGCAGGCCTCTCCGTTATCTTGCCCTGTATTGATCTGACAAGCAAGTTCTACACTGCTATCTTCTCGTAGTCTCTGCTTATGCTAAAACTAGTTTAGTACCGCGCCTATTATTTAGTTTAGGAATTATAGTAAGCTACTCAGTTTTTATTTGTTAAATCTTGGCAAAATTTGACTTGGCGGACTTGTATTTTTCATATAAGGTAAATTTCGCAAATTTTAAACCTTAGAGCTAATACTTGCAGGAACTGAAAACCCTTTCTAGATTTTAACTCACGATTACTTATCAGATGCGGCACCAAAAATCAGCCAGTACATCATTATGATGCCCGTGCCGCATCATAGTCGTATCTATCGATAAAAAGTCAAGTTTTATTTGCCAAGTTTAATGATGTGGGTTTTTCTTAATTTTGAGGTTCATCTTTGATTATATTTTAGGGGCTAAAAATGCAAGAAATGTGTTTAAAAATAATGCACCAACACTAATTTGTTTCTAACTCTACTAATCCTACGTTTTGTGTTAGGAGATGTTGAATAAAATCAAAACACTAAGTTTCACGCATTATGCCGGACCCACATCCGTGTTTCGTCCCGTTCGAAAACCCAATTTAGAATGGAATCCCATTAGAATTTTCCATTAGAATGGAGAACCCAATTTATTTACTTTTGTCCCAATTCTTTAAGAATGACTGCTGAAATACAAGAGTCGTTTAATTGTAACAACAAGAACCTTTTTTCAAAAGTACTAAAATATTTTAGCGTAAAGAACGAGGTGTTGAGGAGGAGGCAACCCCTTTTATATACGTAATAATTTCTGTTCTTTTTAAGTTTTAATGTTGCTCCCTACTTTCAATTGATTTTTTTTTAATTAATACAGGGAAGAGATAGGCATTGAGTCTATCAATCAAGCAAGGCGAAAAAATTTTCAAAGCGATTTTTATATTCCTCTCATTGTTCAATGCAAAATATTACAAAATGGTCATATTTTTTCAGAAGTTTGTTACTTAGGCCTAGAATATGCATTTGCATAGCAAAAAAAAGGAAGGTCCTTGTAACACAAAAATAGTTTTGGATAAAATTTCCATGCGATCCAAGTTCAAACAAGGGATAACATTCTGACTTTTTTAATACAATTCACTGACAAACTTTTCATTTGAAATTAGCGTTGGCATAAGTCGAGGTCGTATTCCCAAAATATATTTGAAAATTAAAGGTACTTTTAATCAAGATACGCATGATATTTTAGTTCAACAACCTATAACAAACCTACCTTTCGTCGAAGATTTATTCATGGATCCCCCTATGTAAAACGAGCCTTCCTTCCTAACTTTGAATCCTTGTCCTGAGGACCGCAACATTCGGAGACACATTTTTTTTATTCTTCGAATTTTCTGGTAAAGTAGCTTCCTTAAAATTTTGACATAATGCTAAGTCTGGCTACGATGGACTCCAGGACGAAAAAGATCGTGGAAGAGGGCCTAGTTGCCCCAATCACTTTTGGCGTGTGATTTAGACTTATTAGGAAGCTATACACCTGTAATGCTCAATTTGTATAAATACTTACTATTGAGATTCAAGGTCGTCTAATTTCGCTTAGCATTTTTGATGATGATTTGGCCCGACAAATTTTCTTCTTCGAGTGTCTATGTTTTCCAAGTTTAAAACATTTGCCATGACAGCGCTATCTTTTCTCGATGACGCTGGCCTGCTCCTCGACGCCGGGGATGTCGATGATGTACTGCGTCACGGGCAGGAACCCGGGCGGGTTCGGCTGACCCTGCGCGGTGGTCGTCGGGTCGAACAGCACGCGGTTGCCGCTGATCTGGAACGAGCCGTCCGGCACGCTCTGGAACGCGGGACCGAAGCGCAGCTGGACCGTCTGGTTGTTCACCGAGCCGGGGTTCACCACCTCGGAGAAGACCAGGCCGATGATCGCGTTGCGCGGCAGGCTCGTCGTTCCGGTCGGGGCCGTCGGAGACAGGCCGCG
>JAAAKM020073195.1:147968374-148017698 GCA_010016025.2 Alatinidae sp. Z8VKAUB7J3
GCTCCACGAGGATCATGGGCTTGGCCGCGTAGCCGCCGCCACCACCGCAAGAGGTGGCGAACACGGACAGCGCGAGGATCGCGACGAGCGTCGCGAACGTGCTGGTGCGAGCGAAGATTCTAGGAAGCATTCCGATGCGCTCCTCGGTGTCGCGTACGGACGGCCGTCCATACGAGACCGGTGTCGTGTCGTCACGTGGCGCCCGACGACTCGACGTCTGTCGACTGTTCCAGGGGCCCACCACCCGGCCCATCCGGGAAGCGTGACCCTTACCTGTGTGGTGACAGCGAGTTCCGCCGTTTCCGCGGCACGAGCACGCCTTGCGGCGCACACCGTGGTCACGGCGCAACCCACCCTCCGGATCCCGGCGGTACTCTACGGAGTCCTTATCTCCCGGTAAAGAGATTTGGGCGTCCTGGAGCGCACCGATCGGGTCGGAGCCACGGGGGTTGCGTGGCAAACCCCATTCCAACGGGCGGACGCCGCGGACTCTGCCACAAACCGATACCCAACAAGGAGTGAGGTACCGTCGCCGGCTCAGGCGGACGAATCGGTCGGGGGCGCGGACGCCCGCATGGTGCGAATTCGCACGTCCGGACCGCCGGGATGGGTCCGGAGCCCCCCCTGGAGCCACGAGGCGACCGGCCAGCCCAATGATAGCATACTCTATTTCTCTAGTCACCACATTAGCTCCCAATCACCCTGCAGTGGACACCCACAGAAGAAGAGGGAAAGTAAGCAGTCCTGAGGGGTATGAGGAAAAAGGGAATGATTTATTTGAAATGAATTTAAGAAAAACTGTGATTTTAAGATTTAAGCTACATAAAAAAAAAATTAAATTTAATCTTAATTCCAGGCGAAGCGCAACCGGGAAGAGGCTCTCGAACCAAAAGCCAAAGGTTTGTGCTGCGGGGACAACAAAGCAAAGTGGTGAGAATGCTATTCCTTCAAGACCTCTAACTCCTTCAAGACTTGTGATGCTCAAGCAATATGGATATTTGGGCCTTTCAAGACCTCTACTCCATGACAGTGAAATTCCCAAACCTTCTTTGCATGGTAACACCGATAATCTCAGGCTTAACGTAAGTATTAATTATTTGATATTCCTTCATAAGGTATTTTGACCATCTTCCAGGAAGTTTAGTCTTTGTTAGACTTCAGAATGAAGATATGCGAGGTAACTTTCCAAGAAAAGTTGAATTTTAAACTGGAATATCTAAAATTTGGCATAACAATGGCAATCTATAGAACAATTTTAGGAAAATAGTTTTTGAAGTAGCTGATGATATCTCGGGGAGGAAAGATGGAACCGAAGCTAAAATCAGAGAAAATGTTTATAGTTTAGTAGAGAATAGGAGGAACTTGTGTATGAAGTATTTAGGAGATAAATCAAATGAAAATAAGAAAAATTTTCCAGAAAGAATTATCTGTAGAGCATTTTCACCAAGAAAAAAATAATCACGGAAAAATTTTAGGGTGGAAAGGTATTTATGTTTAAGAATTTTCTATTGATACATTTTTCATGGCCATGGAGAGACAGTTTCATGGTATAGAGTGGAAGCATGTTTCTTGACATTTTTTGAAAAATTACCAAAAATTGAATAAAAATAAGTAGTTTATAGAACTGAACATAAGGAGCAGCATTAAAACTTAAATCAAATAAAAAATATTTTTTATACAAGGAGAAACCACCCTTTCCTCAATACCTTACTTTTTAAATAAAATCTGAAACTTTAAATAACGACAGGTTTGTATATCGCTGCGCCCAACGCCGTTGGCTTTTTTGTTTGATTGCCAGTTGCCAATTTTGCGGTCTATGGCCGGGTGGTTGCCGTCGCCAAAGTAGAATTTGATGTCATTGTCCAACAGATCTTGAGCAGTCTGAGTAGCAAGCGCATCGGCCACGGAATACATAACTTTATCGTCGCGTGCTTGTGCAGAATTGAAGGCGCCAAGCAAGAGGCCGGTAATCAAGAGCAGTAGGGACAAGCGGTTTCTGATCATTGATAGTCTTCCTTAACAGGCTATGGTTGAGTGAGGTATATGATGCCCACGGCTCTATTTATTGGCAACAGGTGGCTGTGCCCTTTGTACGCCGTTCCGGCTCTAGAGCAGCAACAACACAAGTATCCGGCTGAGTTGTACTTGCTACGGTTAACTGGGCTTCGTCTGTGGCATCAAGTTGGGTTTACATTCAAAATGGCAGTATAGCCATGGGCGCATTGTTCAGGGGATTGAAGTAGACGGTGGAGTTTAGTGTATTAGCATCTTCGTGCTGGGCGCCTGGATTGGTAGGTCCCGAAGATTGGTTAGCCTGGCAGGCAGGTGAGACTGCACCTAATGGTGTTGAACCGCCTAAATTGCAACACATCAAACCCATGCAACGACGACGCCTGTCCCTCACCGCTAGAGGCGTCTTCGCGGTTGGCTATGAATGTCTCCAAGAAGCTGTAGACCCCGACAATGTAGTTTGCGTATTTGTCAGCGCCTATGGTCCTACGCCGATGACGGCGGATATGTTGGAGAATATTGCGCGGGCCGAACCGTTGTCCCCCACCTCATTCAGTTTGTCCGTCCATAACGCCATAGCTGGGCAATTCAGTATTGCACATGGGTTAACAGGTCCTTCCACTGCAATTGCGCCAGGGCGCGATGGCATCACCTCTGGATTTGTCGAAGCGTACGGGTGGTTGTGCCAGGATGCGCACCGCCAGGTGCTGTTGTGCTGCTACGAAGAGCCGTTAGATCCTCGTCTTAAAATCTTCGCGCCTACATAAAATTTACCACAAGAGCATGGAATTTTGTATACCCCCTGTTGTATATTTCTTGGAACTTTATCTTTTCCATTATTTAGCCATGAGCTTATATTTTGTCCTGATTTAAAAGCTGTTTTTATATTATGTTTTTTTAATTCTCTCCTTAATTTCTGTGACAACATTGGGATATAAGGCAAAGTTATATAATTTGTTTTTTGAATTGACTCATCTTCTTCTAATATTACAGGTTTCATTAAGTTTTTTTTTTCCTTTTTTCAATTATCCAAGAAATCATATTTTTGGATATCCATTTCCTACTAGAAAATCTATATATATAAAATCCTTAATAAAAATTAGTTCACTACTAATGTATTCTGGTGGTGCTTGTTTTAATGCCCTATTAACTAAAGAAATAACTACACCCCTTTTTACCTGGATCCGTTGATTTGATGCAAAAGACAAATAACTGTTGTTGTTAGTTGGTTTATGGTAAATTGAAAAAGCTAGTTCATTATTAATTCTATGGATAGAAATATCCAGAAATGGTAACTTATTCTCTGTTTCTTCTTCAATTGTAAAAACTAGTTCCCCTCCCAAATTATTTAAATATTCCAGAAAACCTTCAATTTGTGATTCCCCATAATTCAAAATAACTAAAATGTCATCCATATGTTTGCCCCAAAATTTACGTTTTAAAAAATGTCATTTACATACTCTACATAATTATTTGCTAACGGCGGGCTTGAGGACCCTCCCATTGCTAATCCTTTAATTTGATGGTAAAATTGTCTCTAAACTTGAAATAATTAGTATACCTGCTAGTTATTTTAATTAAATTTAATATAGTTTCTATCTCAATCCCTGCAGACAATTCTTCTATCTCATTTCTGTGTCCATCAAGTTTTTTGGATAAAACACTAACAGATTTATTGAAAGGTATATACGTACACATTGATTTTATATCAAAGGTAAACAGTCTAGATTCACTTGATATTTCAATATTTATAAGTTTATCTTTTAAGAATTCCGAGTTTCTTAAAAAAAAAAATTTCGTGGTTGACACGCTTTATTTATGGCTTTTTTAACGGCTGGGCAGATCAGGCTATAGCTTGGGTGATCGTTCTTCCCATTAGGACAGAGGACACACTTGACACTGTTTGATTGACATGGTGTTTCTCTTGTCGACTCATGGAGCCCTGCACAACGGAAATAGCAGGATTGTTTGCTGCAGTCTTGAGCCAGGTGTTCGAAAGACTGGCACCAGAGGCACCGTTTTGAGATTTATTTGAGCGTTGTTACTTTAAGGTGAGTGTACTCAACATAGATACCTTACAGGATAGGTCTGTCACCTGATGATGCGTCTGCAAAAACAAGTCGATCTATGTGTGAAGTGCCATATCTTTTAGCTTCTATGACATGGGGGCTAACTACTATTATCACTTTATATTTCTTCTGGGGTAGTACCTTGTGGAACGAAATGTGCAGCAGCCATGAGCTTTTCTTTCTCGTATTTCACTTTAATGTCAGGCATCTTAGGTAACAACTCACTTAGGGCTTGAGCAGCAGAGTCCGTTTTAATGTAGGCGACTAGGCCAGACTTCGTCCGCTGAATATTCTGCACGTGCTCAGGGGCTATAAACTCGTCGATAAACTGTTTCAGCTTCTGTGACATGGGGGTTATCTGCTATTATTTCTTCTGTGGCAGTACCTTGTGGGACGAATTTTGCGACAGCCATGAACTTTTCTTTCTGGTATTTTATTTTAATGTATGGCATCTTAGATAACGACTCGCTTAGGAATTGAGTAGCAGAGTCCGTTTGATATAAGCCACTAGGACAGACTTCGTCTGGTGAATCTTCGGCACATGCTCAAGGGTTATAAACTCGTCGATAAGCTGTTTCTGACTTGAACAAGATTCAGTCTTTTCCGGGGCTAGACCACCAATGAACTTCGGATTGACCAGTTTTAGATTTGCCGGAAGTGGGGCCATTTGGAAGTTCGGGGTAGAGCAGCTTTGCATTGATCGATCATTATTTCTATGTTTTCGACACACTGATTTACATGTTTTTTTTTAAATAATGCTGGAAAATCCAGCACCCCTTTTATGGAAATTTTCTTCCCCCATGATAAATTCCTCCATGGAAAGATCGTCCCACGTAATATGATGAAAATATAATACTTTAGAAACAGATTCGGGCTATATATTTGCACACTAGGAGAGGGATTTAAGCATAGCAGGTCTGTATGTAAAATGTGTTAGCTACAATTATTCTGCATATTATGAAGTAAAAATTGTTTTCTAATTTCACACTATCCAAATACTTTACCCTCGCCCGCCCTCTAATGGCCAAATATATATGTGATGTGCAAATTAATACGTCTATAAAAAGGAGGAATATTACTGTTTTTAAATCTAATATCCCTATTGTAATTACTTATTATTTCAATCTTAGTTAGATCCTCATCTAAACTAGCATTCTTAGTGAAATACTTCACAAGTAAAGTATCACGTCGTCACGTAAGGGAGCTCACGTCCAATTCAATCATTATTGCAAAAATAGGGGTACTATGTTGGCAAACTAGGTATTGCCTGAGAGCATTATGATAAACTAATGCCAGTGCCACATCGTAGTCACATCTATTGATAAAAAAGCCAAATATCATGAATGATATGGCAATTTTTTGGATGTTAGTGTTAGAAATGTATTTAAAAAGCGAAAAGTTAAAATTTCAAGAAATTAATTTAAAGAGTTTTCACAAACAGTAATTTGTGTCCAATTGTTGTCTGCTAATAAACCTTTTGTCAGATTCGTCTCCCAGACAGAAAAGCCGCTGTTCTAGGCTTCTATCTTTTCTCGTTTTAAGAAGTATGCTTTAAACTTTGACTCTGATTTGTCAGTCATGAAATTTATGCTTGAAAGTTGAATAATGTTCAACTCAAGAAATTACGAATGGTGAAAAAAATTGGCGCCGTAGTCATGCTTAATTTTGATATTATCGACAATTATAACTGTTATGTGGCACGGGCATAAGTCTAACTTTTTTTTTAATGCTTCTGACCAGTACTGCTATACATAAGGCTACTGTACAATCCCCGGGACGGACATCGTGTTGAGAAGCGGAATCATGGCCGTCCGTGTCGCGCTGGCCAGCACTTCACGGCAGGCTTCCCACCGAGTTCCACCCAGCGTTAAACACAGCTCCACTTCGTCGCGGCGTTGACGCAGTTCGCTGAGGAATCGGTCCAGACCTAACGAAATCCCGGTCAGTGAATTGCCAAGCACCATCCCCAGCAAAGGGATCACGATCTGTGGGCTGTGCCACGGATCGGGCCGGACAATGATCAACACGGTGATGCCGGTTACCAGCCAGGTGCTGCACCAAACTGAAAAGATCGCACTGAGGTAGACCGAATCGTATCGGTGGTCGATTCGTCGGACTGCTGAATAACCAGCGATGATCGTCATGATGGTCGCAAGCGCGATCACAGGAGCCGCCGTCGAAAAGCCAAAAATCTGCTTCAACACAAGCCCTAGAATCACCAGCTGGATCACCATGCGAACGGAACTGATGATGATTCGTTTTGCGAGCCCAAGACGTAGCCGCCATGACAACAACGCATTGATGCTGATCAAAGTGGCCGCGATCGATACTTCGAACCACGACAAAGCAATGTCCACTTGGGCCGTTGCAAGCGGCAACACAGAAGCATCAATCATCCTGACCACCCTCGCGAATTGTACCGCCGTCCATCACATGGATTCGACTGGCCATCCTTTTGATCTGATCCGAATCATGGCTGACCAAAACACAAGCCCGAGTTTTCTCATCACTGTTTTTCCACTGCATCAACCGATCTTCCCATCGGACGACCGATTCGGGATCAAGCGACGAGGTGGGTTCATCTAGCAGTAAAACGACAGGATCCAACAGAACGGCGCGGACAAATGCAACGATTTGTCGTTCGCCGCTGCTGAGCGAATCTGATGGCTGATCGAGCAGATCCGCAGATCTGCCAAGTTGTGTGAACCAATCCGCGGCGGCTGGTTCGCAGAATTGCGACGAAATCGAGTGCAGCTGAAAAGGAAAGATCAAGTTGTCGCGTACCGAACCAATAGACTACTGTATTTATTTAAAGTCAAAGCACCATTCTCCTTTTTCACGTACATTCTAATTCATTTAAACAGAAATATTGTCGGACTTCTGAAAAAAAGTGAGCTCTTACTATTGACATTATAAGCAACGAATGTCTGCAAATTTAGTTAAGTAGAGTTGAACCTAGTCAGTTTGGTCAAATTAGGCGAGTGGCTTCTTTTAAACGCACTTAATTGGCTGTTGATTATCCTTCACGGCAAAAACATACCTTATGATTATATATCGGCAGCCAGCTGCTTTCTGGAAAGTCACAGCTTCACGAGTAACTCTCGTGAACTTTACTTTTGCCTGTTCACGAGATTTAGTCGTAATTGTGGACATACATGCTCTATGGTGTATAACTATAGAATTAATTATTTATGTAGCAACTGGTTTGTTTCTTATGTTTTTTCGAGTTTAGACTTTATTTTATAATTTAATTTTCGATTTAATGGATTATTTTGAATCTTTGTTCTTTTAATTAGTTTCTTCTATATTTAGTGCTGAAAACAGCTAGTTTTATACGGGCGAAGCCGTCGATTAGTTGGTCTTTTACTTTCCTTCTACTCGCCGTAGACCCGTTACTATGTTCTTCTTTTTGGAATTTTTCTCTTTTGTTTTGTCACGACTGGTCAACTCTACTTTAGATCCTTTAAATTACAATCGAAAGTACGGGATTAAAATTTCAGCAATTTGACTTCATTAACCTATATCTTGAACTTCAGAAATTACTGCCCTTCAAATTAAAATCTAGATATTTTTTTGAATAAAAATCTGAATTAAATATAAACATAAAAATGTACCAATTTAGCGTCAATAGGCAAATGTCTCCGCATGTTGTATCTAGCTTTCATCTCTTCATAGCACATGAACTGAATGGCTCCATGAGATACACCAAATACACCAGGAATAAAGCCCTAAAACAAAACCACAAATCTATCGGGGTCGGACTTTATTGGATTAAAAAAAAAAAAAAAAAAAAAAAAAAAAAAAAAAAAAAAAAGTAAAGGCATGCTCTGCATAAACCACGAGTACGGTACAAATCCACACGTGCTCGGCAAGCCGGCACCCGAGAACCTGGAAGACGTTCGTCTGTCGCAGAACATTCACGGCGTCTCTGACTATATCAATCACCTGCAGATCGGAAATGCCAAGCTCAAGCGCTTCATCGGCGCACTCACTAGCCTGATAGAGGAAGGCCTTCCGTTAGAGCTGTCCTCAGGCGGACCCGAATGGGATCCCGAAGAGGTGCGATGGGCCGCCCAAAGACTTGTTGGCTTCTATCGGTGGATTCTTGATTGGTCTCATCGAGAGGCTCAAGTGGATCCACCCGCCGGGCTCGAACGGTTGCGATCTCTCTTTGCCGAAGCCGGAATGTCCCTTGCACAGGATATGCGCGATTTCTTTGATGCAATGACCGAGGAGTTTGCACGGGCCCAGGCACTCGAGCGGGAGGGCGGTCCTCCGCAGAAAGTTAAGCTGACGCTAAGCTTCAGAAATCACATGTCGGCCGTGACCCAGGAACTCGACCGCGTTCACCGAACACTCGACTGATTCTACTCTGGGCCTGATCGAGTCGGCCCGATCCCGGCCAAGAGCGACCTTGGCCCTTGCCTTTCCGCGGCCGTGGGCCACCAAACCGCTCTCGTTGACCGGGCGATCTCCGACAGCGTGACGCCGCAATCTTGTGCGGAGTTCCTCCCGCCTCGACCGTTGGTTTGCCGTTGACCAACGGTTGGAGGTCGCATTTCGGGTCTTATGCGACATCCCCCCCCCAAGCTTGAGGAGCGGGGGCGTGCCCACCGAACGGGGAAAGGTCACGCGCAGCCCTCACCCTCCAACGACAAGCCGAACCGCGCCCTGGGTGGCATGCACATCCACCACGCCCCTCCCTGCTACCTCGAATCGCTGCTCGCGCGGACTGAACACTGAAACCTCCAAGCTGTACTTGCCGGGAAGCAATCCCGCGACACTCACCCAGCCATCCGAATCCAGGTCCGCCGCTCTAGTCACAATCGCCCCATCGACATAAAAACAAATTTTTGATGTGGTTTTCTAGTTTTTTTGTAAGCCCCCCCCAAAAAAAAAATCCTGAATATGGCTCTGATATGCTATTGTCTTCTAGAATGATTGTTTAAGGAAAATTTTTAGGTGACCCTTTGAATGGCCACACATAAGAGCTGTATAAAAACCAGGTTTGACTACACTTCTATGGTTACAATAAAAGAAAAACTATGAAGATTAGGCCAAATCTTACAAATCATCTTACAACTCTTTGCACCAAAAATGGTTTTTCGGCCTCTTTTCGTTTGGCCTCTGCGGCCAAACGAAAAACAGAATGTCATCAAATGTAACAAGAATACATCATAGGAAAGAACTTAATAGGGTCTTAACGAGAGGGAGTAAAGAATGAAGCTTAGAACAGATTGAGCCGGAATACAACTATGATGACCTCAATAGCACTGATACTACTATGAGTCATCTATAGTAGTAACAATACTAAATTGAAGATTCAAAAAATAATACAGATTAAATATTATTTTGATGGTAGAAAGTTTCAACAACGACAAGAAATACTTCGAATGCAGTTCAAAACGATATTTGACAAGAACATATTGAAAATTAGCCATGGTAAAATTCAGTCTAAATTGTTTCTTCAAAGAGGCGTTGAACCTTAAGCTCAGAACATTAAATAAACAAATAGCAGCATTAATCATGTTTGTAGAGACATATAACGAAAAAAAGACATTTGATTTCCTGGGCCTTTACCATCCTTCAATTAAATTTTCTTTGATGGTTCTTTAAAAGTTTCATTTAAAAGGTAAATGTCTTACTTTTATTGTATATTTTGTTAACGAACAGTATTCCATTTATCTTAATGTTTTGCAAATATAGAGCATCTACACCCGACCCACCTTACCCCCTCTCTTTCTCTCTCACTCTCTTTGATTTTTACCTCAAAAAAGAGAAGATAGCATATGGCACCCCAAACAGTTTTTTTTTTTTTTTTTTTTTTTTTTTTTTTTTTTTTTTTTTTTTTTTTTTTTTTTTTTCATTGGGAGTTCTGTTCATCTCTTCGGCGATTCCTTTTTGCCTTGTTCGTTCGAGCATGTTAAACTGTTCACACAAGTCACCATCAACCATATTCTACAACACAAAAAAGGATCAAATCGGTTCAATTTGCAAACAACAATGTTTAGTAAATGGGTATAGTTTGCACAAAATACAAAATTACAGGGAAAAACGGATATTCGATGTCGCTACTTGAATTACAACAGGTGGGTTTGATTTGAAGCGTAATTCCTTGGAATTGACAGATGTTTTTAAGAAAGCGGAAGGCAAGTCATTTGGATGCTTATCTGGAAAACATGCTGCTACAAAATGTTTGCCATTCTTTATGAGACGTGAGAACACCTTTTAAATAAGATAGATTTTATTTTTAAATACAAGTTATTATTCACACAAAATACTGTATTCAGATTTTTTCAATTCTTATATAAAATTTATAGTCATTTATCGTGAATGTTAAAGCCGTGATTCGCTACTGTGTTTACACATCAAGTATTCATTTTAATAGTGCAATTTCTTTTCTGAACTTGTCCCACAGCGAAATTGTTGTATCTGCCTCTTCGGGTCAAATATGACTGAGCAGAATCTATCATATTACAAGCTTATAATGACAGCTTATAATATCAGATTTTATTATCGAAATTTTTGTCTACAATTTTGAACACGGAAGAACTTACTTTAAACACTAGTTTGTAAACGTGAAAATGTTGACAGGGATTAGTTCAACAAAGGCCAAACAAATAAATATCATAGATAAGCGTTTAATGCGATGGATATTACCTTTTACGAACGAAATCAATAAGCAGGTTTTAACCCAAAAAATTTTGCTAGCCAAAAAAACCCGAACAGCACATCCAAAAGAATGGACTGGTATGATGTTCAGTTGAATAGATCACGAGAATGCGTTCTGACTGTTCCACTGTCACTATTTCGAATGACATCAATATTGCTGTTTATCATCCTTTATATTTACATACAAGTCAATAATTAACCTAAAAATCACCCGCGGTTTAGCGTAAAGAGGGGAGCGTTGAGGAGATTTGATGAGAAACATTTCTTGATAACATAATTTGGGCTTATTCTTAATGCTGTCATTTGAGTTATAAGTAAGTGTAATAAGAAGCCCAGAGCCTTAAGGATCACACATTAAGGAACTCGGGCGGTAAATTTAAATCAAAGCAGTATATTTTGCAAGCTAAGTTATATACAAGCCCCTAGAATTAGCTTAAAAATGACATTAAATAGTATATCCTGATTCTCAACTAAGTCCTCTAGGTTACCAAGGGTATATTTACTATCAAATACTAGAGGAAGCGTTAAAAACTAGATTTTTCCAATTATATATGAAATCAGTTGGTGAATTGTTTATCGGTACCCTAATTCAAATACTGTTTAAACAGGTTACTTCAAATTTGTAATTTTCCTTTTAAAGCTTTATTTAGGCACCAGTTTAACATACTATTGAATGAAGCAGAATCAAAATAAAGTTTGAAAAAAAACCTTTTGATTTGGTTCTATAACTTTGAAACTATAGCCTACCTGTCTTTAGTTCTCCTTGATGCTGGGAATGCGATATAGAGCTTAAGCATTTTTCTTTTCTAATTTTAAAGACAATACAGAGCTGACTTCACGATCATTGACCGCTGGAACACAGGCAGTTACTCTGAGAGAGTCCTAAAATACCATGGTGGAATCCTGACAAAATCAGATTGATTATTACTTAATGTTATGTTTAAGCCCCTTGTAGAAGTTTGATTACATTCAATCATTCCCTTTTCCCCCAATGGAATTTTGAAATACTGACTTTATTCTATCCATCTTGGGAATCCCAAGTATAGTTGCATCTAAGAATATCATCTATTTTTAATTATTCACTTATTTTTCAAAAAGTTTTTCATATTTTATATTGAATATTACTCTCAATAAAAAAGGAAAAATAATAAATTGCAAAAAAAATCTATATGAATATGTAAAAACTGAATTTTATACGATTTTAAAAGCCAAAGAAATTGGAAAATTGATAAGTCCCTTGTGGGGAAGAAGTCATGAGAAACATATTTAAAAGCTGTAGTGATTTTGGGGATGAGATAGAATGTAGCTTTAAGCAATGGAATGAAAGAGTAGGGTCCACAACTATTTTGGACTTGGGCAGCATGGTATTCCAGTGAGTTGTTAGTGGTAGTAGCAGTAGTATTGTAAATTTTTGTGGGAGAGGGGTTGAGCACTAATTCCTGGAGGAGAAGATGAGTCCCATATCTTCCTTTTTTTGTGCAAGTCTACACAGCAGGAATTCGAAAGGGAAGTATTAGCCAACAAAACAATAGGTAAGGATAAAGGTATGAGAAAATTTTTAGCGGGGGGGGGTATCTAAAGCTAATAATATATAGGTTTCTGTGCAAATCATTCCCAGATATACTGGAAGGGATTTTTGGTGACCTGGATCTTAATTTGACCTGGACATAAATTTTTCTCTTGGCAATCCATAGTTCTCTCCTGCTTGCAATAATGATTGACATATTTTTTTTTATGATTTTAGACTTGTAAGAAGTTGCCTTAATCAATATCAAACCAGACAATGTTCTTCAAAAGTGCAAAGAGATTCTCCATTTCCAACTTCAGACATCAAGCTTAATTCAGATTTGTGCCTGAAAACGTCGTTAAGCGAACCTGTTGTTGGTTTGCCACCTGCCATATTTTCTACACCAGATAGTAGTGCCAGTGAATCAAGAATTACAACTCTAAGCAATGGACTGAGGGTGGCATCAGAAAAACAGTTTGGGAATTTCTGCACTGTAGGAGGTAAGGCTTTATAGTGTTTGCCAAGTGAAATGTTTTATTATTTTGTTCCTAAAAAAATTACCAGGATGGTCCAATCTAAGAGTTTTTTTCATTTAAGTTTCAATAATTTCTGCTTCTAAATGAAAAATTAATAATTGGTTTGATAAATACAATGAAATAAAAAATATTCAATAATGTCAATTCTTCATAAAGCAACAAAAAGAAGTTATCTTTATATGGTTTTAACTTTTTTCTATTCTAAAAATATCTGTGATTTAGTTCAGTAGAGTGAGAAATTTAATTTATTTTCTCATTCATCAGGGCTCAACAGTCAATCGAATTTTTCAAGATCTTGTTACCTACATACTACTACTAATACTATGTCTTGGTAAATTTTGATTTGACCCAAGCTTCCATTTTTTTTAAATTCGATTTAAATCTACCACAAATCTTTACTCTGATCAACCCTAAAAATTATTGTATAAATATAAACCAAGACCTTATCCAAGGAGGTCGTTGGAGGGTTGGTTAGACCCCCCACCCGAAATTCTTGTCCGTTTCGTTATAACGTAACGAAAATGCACACAAACACATATTTTAAAAGTTTTGAAAAGTTTATTAACCCCCCATCCCATGGTAGCTGTGGGTAAAAGGTCGTATACAGGAGAGGGGCTAGGGGGTTTGAAACCCTTCAACCCAAAATATTTATCTAGCTCGTAAAAGCATAACGAAAATGCATATTAACATATTTTAATGCGTTTTTAAAGTTTTTTTGTATAAAATTCCCTCGAAAAAACCCCTCCCCCCGAATAAAATCCTTGAGACGGCTCTCTGTGGGTTCTAGAATAAAAAAAAAAAATATGACAAAAATCTTCAAAAAATAAGTTTAAAAAAATGGCACAAAACAGCTTAAGAAGGAATGTTTTGTTTTTAGGGATCAACGGAATGTTAGTGTTTGAATTCTTACGGAAGGTTCGAAATTTTCATAAATTTTTTTTTGTAATATGCTTTCATTAAGATTACTAGAAATAATAGTATCATTCCTGAATCAGCTCCAAATGGAGATTCTCCCTCACTTGCCAATTTTTTTCCAAACACATTTTAAGATTTTCGGCAACTCTTCGTTCTCTACTAGACTACGGTGCATATTGTAACTACGACTAAATGTTACCAAATTTAACTTATTTATTTCCCTTGTCCATTTTGACAGTTTAGCGTGGCAACACTGTCAATTTTGAAACAACCAAAAGAGAAACTTAGTTTTCAGGTATGAATGGGTCCAGGGCACAAACTTGTTTTCATTTTGTTCGGCGTTGATAAGATGTACCTGCAAAAAACCGTATTGATCTTGGCGCCATTCATATTGAAAAACCTGAGAGCCCACGGTTAATTCACCTTGTTCTCCACCATGGTTGAGGCGCACCAGGTGTGGCACATTCCAAAGGGCGTCATCCTTCTCGTTGTTAAGGCTCCAAGCCGAGGCGGACTTGAGGATCTGAGTTCCCAACGCGACAAAGGCAAGGGTGGACGTAAGCAATATTCCCGTCAACGCCAAGGCGATGGCACTCATTTGGGCCCTTTGCCGTGAATTAGAAAAGTAGGAATGCATGATGAACCTCCCGAGCAAAAGTTTGACCGGCGACCACCAAGGGTTCCGTCAGTTTTGCGGCATTGCTGTCCTGGGCAAAAATGAGCAAACGTCCGGGTTCATCTGCTTCCGGAACAAGCCATTTCAAACGGACGATCCGATTCACGGAACTGTAACGCCGACCAGCTTGCCAGCGATCCTCTTCGAAATTCCATGGTTGGTAAGTCATTCGCCTGCCGAACTCGGGTTCGTCACGAGGCACGGCATGCGTCACTCTGAGTTTGCCTAGGTTGACCGCCCACAACGGTTGCGTTCCCAAACCCTTGGGTTGGTGCCAAGGCTGAGATTCAGTCGGCACCAAGACAACCGATTCATCTTCGGTTTCGGCAACAAGAACGCAGAAGCTGGCAGTACCGGAAGTCACGAGCAGGACGTTCATTTCGCCAATTTTTTCTGATGGTCCTGTGGGATAAGCATCATCCACTGGATCGAGCAGCATACTTTGTGGAAAAGCCTGATGGTCCACGCGATAAATCAAAGCCTCGCCGAATGCAGGATCTATATCCCAAAACAGCACGCAATCACTCTGGGCATCATGAACACAGGGAGACCCAATTTGTAGACCCTTGTAGTCACTTGAACAAAATGGCGTTCTGCAAAGTTCAAACCTGGGCTCTTGAGCGATGGATGAGTTGGGGGTGGTGGGGGGGGGGGTCTGCCCTCTGATTACTTTGGCTCTTAAACATAAATATTTGAATTATTTTTTGTACCTATTGTTGTATAGGTAAAAAATACTCGTTGTTGGAAATTCGAATTTCGAGCCATTAAAATGGACGCAAATCTGATTTGTTGTTAGGTATGAATATTAAGCCAGTAAGAGGAAAGACAGATTTTTGAGTCGAAAAGCTTTTGCAAGTAAATTCTGTTTCAAGAAGTATAAAAAAAAATACAGGTAAGAAAATAACTATCACAACTTCTCGTTAATTTGGCCAGCAAACTAGGAATATATTAACTGAGTGCTTCCAAATAAAATTAAGAAATTGAAGAAAAACAATAAAATCTTTTAAAAGCCCCACTCCCAAAAAACAATATGACAATAAAAATGTAAATTAGTAATTGAGAAATATCCATGTTTAAACCTCGTTAAAAACCGTCTCCTGGTAGTCCCCCTCCCCGGGAAGATGTCTGCCAGTACTTTTTAATATAGTGTACGGTATGCTTTACAAACCAAACTCTTCAGAAGAAAAGAGTTCGTTACTGAAGGAAAAAGGGAACATTCAAAAATGTATGAATCACTATAAATGTATAAAGAGTAATGCTAATACCTTCGTGCGAAGTGGCAGAATTTTATTTTAAGAGAAGTGAATTATCAGCTTAAATGTCCTTCTAATAATATTTTTATGTGTTGTTTTTTTCTTTTTAATGAAGAAAACATCTAACCAACTAGAAATTAAATCCAAAATATGAGCGTTTTCCAATAATTTAAAAGGGAAAAGCTTTATAGAAAAGGACGAAAATATATAAAAACACTATCATTTTTCAGAATAAGGATTCTTATGCAAAATGCCAACACCTTCCAGATTCAGGAGTCACCTGATCCTAGATAAATCAAAACCTTCCGAAACAGGGGTTAGCGGCAAACAGAAAATAAACTATCTTCAAAGAAATATTCTTGATTTGAATGGCTCCATTATGAAATTCAAATAAGCCCCAAGCAATATTTGGAGAGAAAGCCCAACGGGGTAGCCAAAGCAATTGAGGCAACAACGCCCTGTAGCAAAACTCACGACCGAGCGATTCAAAGAGCTTGGCGGCCTTGACGAGGCTGCCCCGTTCCGTCAGTTTTTCTGCTTTGCGGAGCCGCTTTCGGTCTTGCGGGGTCATTTTCAGGATTTGACTGCCCCGAATGGTTTTTTCTAACTGGCCTCGAGGGTCTTGAATTCGTTTCCAGGCCGGTGACCGTAGTCGGCCGCTGATGATGGCAAGGGAAAGAGAAATACCGAAAACAAAATTCAGCGTTGCGGCGGTGAGGGGCACCATCCAATCCCGAATGGGCCTGGGGATGATTTCGTGGGTGGCACCAAAAAACAATTCCGAATTGGTATAGCGATGAGAAAGCCAAAGGACAATGATCGCTAGGTTAATTAAACTGATGAGGACAAATGAAACGACAAGGGCTGATCTCGCTCGAACAGGCAGTCGTTTCCAACTGTCGGCTAGATCTTCTTTGAGGCCCGGTCCAAGGCCAATGGACAAATTAATGAGGAATGAAGTGAGGGAAAGGGTGTAGCCACTGAGAAGTAGTGCACCATTCTGGGACAGAATAATCGGGAACCGCTCAAAAAAGGTAACCTTGAACGTGTTGTTAAAAGCAGTGTCCACCCCAGGAATTGAAAAAAAGCACAGCACGGCCAGGAAAGCCGTAAATAGGTAAAAAACCAGGTTAACGAGTGATTGAAACCTCATGAATCACCGGGGGGAAATACTTATTTCAGGTTAGCAGGATTTGGCCAAAAGTAGAAAAAAAAGCATCGGAAAGAATAGCTTTTGCGAGGAAACTTAATCCAGGTCGCAGAATTCTTCAGAATTGGAAAGCTTTTTTAACAGGAACCCGACCAACGTGCATAGGTACCGGCGGGTAAATAAAGACCCTCGTGTTGTAACGGAATATTCATTTCGCCAATTTCAATTTCTTGCTCCGGTAACTGAAAAACCCTTTGCAGCAAGTTCTGCATACAAACCGGACTGTAGCCTGGAGAGTGGCAACTGAGCAGGATGAATGCCAATGGATCTTTAGCTACTATCTGTAACGTACGGGATAGAAACGGAGCAACATGGAACTTCGCATTAAAAGTTTTGTTCTAGTAGATTGTAAATCGCCACTAGGCTTGACATATGAAGTCCCACTTTAAGTGTATTTTATTATTCTTTGTTGAAGTTAAGGACAAAAGCATATCCATCACCAAAGTGAATAAGGAAACAAAGAATAGAAAACATGGCTCCGGAGCCAAGAATGTAAATAATAATTTTGGAAGGTTGCTATTTTACCCATAGAAGAATTGAATCTTTGAAAAGATTCAAAGTCCAGAATTACCCCAAAATTCTACACTTGGGGCTTAGCCAGGTACTTATACAGGGGTAGAGGCATCTGCCTTGCACCAGACCCTCCCAAAATACAGATTTGTTCCCACTAAAAAGATTACCCACATAATTTCATAAGAGGTTCGTAAGATCACATATTTTTTGTTTGGTGGTTTGGACTTCTTCCCCAACCTTCTCTCCCCATCAAAAAAGCAGACTCCACCTATGTGCCTGGGCTTTATTCCCACATAGAGTCTGAAAAAAGAGCAACAGAAACGAGAGTTACGTGGTCAATGAGAGAGGCCCACTTACTTTTGGTGTATCGTATATTGTTTACAGAAAATATGTAACCCCTGGAAAAAAGTGAACAGAAATACAAGTCTCTTTAACTGAAAGTAAGGAGCACCATTAAAGCTTAAAACAAACAGAAATTTTTCCATATATGAAGGGGCTGCCCCTTTCTGAATACCTCGCTCTTCAAGATAAAGTATTTCAGAAATTTTTAAAAGGCTTCTTATTCTAACTAGACAGTTCTTGTGTTTCATGAGGCGTTCTTAACGAATTGGGACAAAAAGTCAAACTTAGAGTAAAGAGCATGGTATTGAGGAGGGGGTAGCCACTTCTCATCTACGGAATAATTTCTGTTCGCTTCAAGTTTCAATGTTGCTCCTTACCTTCAGTTGAAAAAACTTTTCTTTTTTATTATTTAATTTCTGATCGTTTTTCAAATGATGCCGTTAATTATTAATGTACTAATTATTTTTGTTTATTAACCGTGCCCTCTACTTTATTTTAAAAAATTCGAAAATTACAAGCGATTATAACCGTTAAATTCTTTGTTTAAAACTTGTATCCCTAAAATTTCTACACCCGAGGCCAGTGCCCCCTCTGTCCCTTCCCAAAACCACAAATGCTTGGCATCCAGAATGTGATGTGTAATTTATATTACGATCAGATAACCAAGAGAGGGTGTCTCCCCCCTTTTTCCCAGATTATGCAAATTTACTTATGCTAAATAACTTTTGATTCCTATTTCTACACTTAATAAGTTTTAAATGCTTGGAACATATTTACGAATATATACTGCTTTCTACCTTGCCTTTTTATGTGTTCGGTTGCTACTGGGAGGAGTCACTCTGTACTTACAGTTCGTTACTAAGAACAGTTTAATATCATGTAACCTGTCTAATATCGTTCCATTAAATACTAAATTCGATTGTTTATAGTCCAATTTCTTAGGGTATTCTCGAACTGATTACACCTTCGATATTGGCAATATAAACTCCCAGCGGCTATTTCCAGCACAATTTCCAACACAATAACCGTTAATATTGCCATTTCTTTCTTCTCCGGATTAGTATGCACACATTAAGAAGACAAAGTATCAAACTCCACAAGAGGGATATTGAAGATATCCGTACCCAAGAGGGATGCCCATATCTATAGCCAAATGTCAATAGACATCCCGAAGTAACGAAGTAAAAAATCAGTACCTCTGTTGAAGTTTTTTTTTCTTTTTTTTTGCTGACAATTTCACGATTGTGTACAATGGTGTAAGAGTTTTTCTTTTAAAAAAAAAATAACGAAACAAAAAAGAGTGTTTTTTTATGGGTCAGGGTTATTTTTTAAGGGAAATAACAAAAAGTTCTCTGTACTGATTTTAAGTGAACGATTGGATTTATTTTAAATTATCTCGTAAGTGGTGACTATGGATTGTACAAGTATTTGTGTTTTGACGACTAAAACGAATATTTGGCTTGTCTAAATGTTTTTAAGCAATAAGGGAAATGAAAGGCTGACCAGAGAAAAAGGAAGAATGCAATTTTACATCATATGAGGCAAGTTCATTTGATGCTAGTTTAGTGGCTGAGTTTACTTAATACCAGTGATTTGAAAAACTCGGAAAAAGGAATTATTAGCTTTGAAATCAAGATTTTCCTTTTTTTTAGTAACGCTTTTTATTTTTATTTAAAACAGGGAATACTATCGGCTTAACATATTTGTTTACTCCTCCTTCTCTTCTTTCGAAAATAAGAACAGGTTTTAAGTATGGGTTTTTTCAAAACAGAGAGTGTTGGTGCTTAATATACACATTACACCAGTTTCCACATCAGCCAGAATGTTATTAAACCATTTTTTTCCACGTTTTGGTGATGGCTTACCAAACGATTTTAAGTTAGAAACATATTTTTTTGTTTTGCATTTTACTTACTTTTCATATAGATCAGCTGGTTGTATCTTCTCTTGTTGAAAACATGTCGCAGCATTAAGCAGCCTGAGAACAAAATACAGGCACTCCGTCGTCTCGGTCTGGTCTACGTTTCTTTTCTTTGATTAATCCCCCCCTCCAAAAATTAAGGTTTATGTAGTTCTTATAGTCACATTTTAGCCAAACTGGCGTGTCTGGTCTCTCTTGCCAAATTGAATGTTATGCATAACGGTGCCGAGTCAAATTGTTCCAAAATATCACCAGAGAGCCAAAAATAATTTTTTTAAAATTTCTGGGTAAAAAAAAACACTAGAGGAACATTAGAAGCACAGTTTTTGATTACCTTTCAAAAATAGACTGAACACCTTTTTTTGCATAATGACATGGATTAGACTATTCTAGAGAGACGATACTAGTTTATTTTTAGAAACATGAATATTGAAATTGAAGGTTTGCCACTTATGGCTTCTTGGTGTAGAATGTCGTAAATTATAATGAATTTTGCTGAAAAAAATATTATTTCAAAGTTATTGAAGGTATTTTGAACAATGTTTAGTTTTCCTCTGCGGTTACCATTTGTAAAGAAACTTGAGTTTTGTTTGACTTTAAATCTTCTCTTTTTTCTTTATACTTGATATTTTAAGTTTCTTCATTAAAATCCATATTTTGACCAGTTTTTTTAATTTCCTTTTTTAGAAACGTGTAGATTGTTAAGTATTTGTTTTTGTTTCCTCATGAGATATTTTTTTTTGCTAATGAAACAGGTCCCCGGTGATCGTTCTTTACTTCAGTTTCGCTGGTCTTGTTTAATCCTCATTGCTATCTTACATTTTATCTGCTGTGGCTCATTTTTGAGATGAGCAGGTACTAAATTCTAGATAACAAAAAGTTAAATTAAATAAAGCACAAGGAGAAAAAAGAAAAGTGGCTATAAAACTTCGTGATTAATCAAAAGTAGGTTAAAAAACACTTTTTGATTGGAGACTAAAAATTATTATATGAACATAAATAATGAGTTGACAGTAGACCTTTTCTTTTTAAATTATTTCAAGACCGTTAACATGTCAGATTAGGGCTGGAAAAAAGACGATTGGGCTAAAAGGGCGATCGAGGTTGCTGAAATCAGTCAAGACCTCAAAACACATTTCTAGCTTAATTTTTATCATGCAATATAACGCTTTCTGAGTTCAGAGTTTTATTCGCCAATAAATACAGATACAATACTCTTAATCCCCTTTGAAAGGCTCCACGGCCAGGGACACAAAAAAAAAAAATACAATATAAGCAACAACCAAAAAAAAGAGAGTAATAGCCAAATAGCATATAAGATTAAAAAGATAACATATCTGAGTCTTGAAATAAATACTGGAGGGACATCAACTCCTCAGAGGAAAAGGAAAAAAATAAAACAAATTAATAAAAGCGAAATGCTATTCTGTTCGATTCTTTACTAAATCGTCCTTAAGAATCCTTTTAAAAGTCCAAAACGAGTGGCATCCCTGTACTTAAGAAGGTGGGGAATTCCAGACCTGTTGACAGGCAAATAGGGGATTTGAATCTAACCGCATAGCAGGGGTGGGAGGAATGCAGATATTATGTGAAGTCAAGGAACATACCCTGGTAATAAAAAATTAATAGAAAAAAGCACTTTTGCGTAGAATATTCTCAGCTGCATGGTAAATTCCAGGTCTTTCAACTAGTGACCGAGTATGAAAAATTTATTAAAAAGTACTTTTGTATAGAACAAACTCAGCTACTTGGTAAATTCAAAATCTTTTAACTGGAGAATGACTATCACAAATTAACAAAAAAGCACTTTTGCATAGAACAAACTCCGTTACTTGATAATTTCCAAGTCTTTCAATTGTTGACTCAGAATCAAAATTAACAAAAAAACACTTGATGAAGTCTTACATGTGAAGTTCGGCTACTTTAGATTTCTTGGTTAGTTTAAGTTATTTTATATTAACTTAACTACTGCTAAGTTCGGTTTGTTTAGGTTAGGTTAGCGGGGCACATTACGTACTTAGCAGCTAAGTTTTTTAATCATTAAATCATTTTGTGTTTTTTAATCATTTTTGTTACTCAGTCACTAATTAAATGACTTTGAATTTACCGAGTAGCTCAGTTTGTTCTATGCAAAAGTGTTTTTCTTATTAATTTTTTATATTCAGTCACCAACTAAAATACTGAGAATTTACCAAGTAGCTGAGTTTTCTATGCAAAAGTGCTTTCTATTCACTTTTGATTCTCAGTCACCAATTAAAAGACTTGGAATTTACTAAGTACCTGAGTTTTTCTATGTAAAAGTGTTTTTCTTGTTAATTTTTGATACTCAGTCACCAACAAAAGACTTGAAATTTACCAAGTAGTTGAGCTTATTCTATGCAAAGTGCTTTTTTATTGATTTCTTATACGCACTAACCAATTAAATGGCTTAGAATTCACCAAGTAGCTGATTTTTTGCTATACAAAAGTGCTGTTCTTACTAATTTTTTATGCTCAATCACCAATTGAAATGACTAGGCATTTACCAAGTAGTTTAGTTTTTTCAATGCATAAGTACTTTTTTATTAATTTTTGATACTCAGTCACCAATTAGAAGACTAGGAATTCACCAAGTAGCTGAGAAGGTTTACAACGAAAAAAGGAATGAAGTATGGAAGAGGGAGGATTATGAAAAGAACAAGAGAACGGAATATTTTTCTAACAATAAATAATTGAGGATCCCCAGCCCAAACGACATCAGATCAAACTTCTAAAATAGCCATTTTCTTCAGAACTATCGAAAGACCCAATGCTTAAGGTTCTAGAGATGACATGATCTCCGGAGCCATTAAGGCTGTACGCTATGGAAATTACCAACCGTTTACAGGTGAGTTTTACATTGTAAAAAGTGTGACAAGTTTGATTTTCAGTGTCTGATTGGCTCGAAACTTTTGGGGCCCAATCCTGGGACTATAAGACAGAGTTTTCTTAAAAGGGGAGGCAGTGGCAATTTTTTTTTATCCTAGATAAGTGTGGAATTCACATCCACAAGTCCTTGGGCCAAGAGAAAGACATACGTAGGTCCTTGGGCTAGAAAAGCCCCAATGCAGCAGAAAAATATTGAAAAGAAAATTTGGTTCCCACCTAAAGTGCAGCCGATCAAAGGGCTAAAAAACCTCTATTTTTTAGTTGGGGTCTTAAAGTCTTTGGGTCCTAGGTTTTTGAGCTAAAGGAATCCTAATGCAGAAGGAAAACTGGAAAAAAGAAAAATATTGGTTGTCCTCAAAACAAGACCCTACAAAGGGTATAAAAAACAAGAACTAAGAGCTCATATGGAACTTGTGTCGAGAGATCGATCCGGTCCAGTTATGTCAATCACGCATCTAGAACTTGTGCTTATTCTCGAACTCGCCAAAGCACTAGAAATCCCCCAACTACCCCAAAGAGATCGGTCCGTTCCGGTTATGTCAATAACGCATCTAGAACTTGTGCTTATTCTTCCCATCAAGTTTCATCCAGATCTCTCCACTCTAAGCGTTTTCCAAGATTTCCGGTTTCCAAGATTTTCGTTTCCCCCACCCTCCAATGTCCCCAGATCCGATCCAAATTGAAAATGGAGCATCTGAGAGATGACATCTTTGTATATATAAAGTATAATTAAGATCGGAGATTGCACCATAGAAGAGTGCTGTATCTCCAAATATAAAACTTAGAACAAGAAAGTGCCCTTTTTGTAACAATGGAGATTGCACCATAGAAGAGTGCTGTATCTCCCCTCTTGCAAAGAAACATTAATTTTAATTCCAAAAAGCCAGGGAAAGAAAGTTCTAATGCAAAAAATCGAGATTTAATAGTCTAAGACTATTAGCTGGATATAGATAAGAAGAAGACATCAGTGCCACCATAGTGACATCAATATTCCCCCTTTTTTGCAAATAAACATCGATTTTAGTCCAAAAATCAGGGATAGAAACTTATAATGGGGCAAATCGAGATTTCACAGTCTATGACCATTAAATGGAGATGATGAAGGAAAAAAAAAGACACCAGAGCCACCATAGTGACATCAGCGTTCCCCCCTGTTTTTAAATAAACATCAATTTTAGCCCAAAAAGCCAGGGAAAGAAAGTTCTAATGGGGCAAATCGAGATTTCATAGTCTAAGACCATTTACCTACGAAAAAAATAAAAGTGATTTTCCATGTTCAAAGTTGGCAGCCATAAGTCTCCTGTCAGGGTTTTTCTGGTAGTAGCGATATGGTCTACTTCCGACGCCATTTTCAAGGGGTTTCAGACTATTTTAGGAAATTTCGATAAATTTCCTTTCAAAGTAAATTTGTTTGGGCACAATATTTTATTATTCAAACTGATCAAAATAAAAGTCACCGTTCTTGATTCTGCTAAAAATGGCTTTTTTTTTCACTAGACAGTCATTTTTTAATTATGTTTTTGAGTTTTTGGTTACTATGGAAGGGCCGTTGTCTTTTCTTTACTAGGTCAACCATGATTTAGAATTTAACCTATTGATAATCGAGGACAGTTACATTTTATCATGAGTTGTATAACTGCTATATACAGCTGCGATTCTTTCTTTCGTTTCTAAGTGACTTTATATGAATAAGGTTACTGTTGGTCATGAAAATGAAAATGCTAAGATGGACAAAGTATAATGAATAAAACATAATCGGAAGTAAGACATAAATATACTACTACTACTACTACTAACAATTCACTGCAGCACCAAGCCTGCTTGAGGCCGACGCTGCAACGCATGCTCTTCCTTGATCCCAATCTGTTTAAAGCCTCCTTTACAACGTCCCAAGAAGTTCAAATTCCCTTGAAATTTTTCAATTACGACCTCCTCTCAACCAATTCTGGGAAGACCTACTTTTCGCTTGGCCATCGATGGTTGGCCGATAAGGACGATCTTTGGCAACCTGTCATCTTTCATCCGCAATACGTGTCCTAGCTGTTAATTCCCTCTCATTTGGAACGAAAATCTTTAATTTGTATTAAATAATATTTAATTTTTGTTGAATTTGGAACGCACTCTAAGAAACTCACACCGTTTTGCACTGCAGTGGATATGTGCTGGCGCCAGGCGGCTGTGGCTACAATGACTTTGTGGAAGTAGCAGTAGTTATAGGGACGTTCTTTTCTCGTTTATGGACATTTTTAGTAGTTATGGACGTTACTCTTTTGCGGAAAATTGGAATCTAACTTAAATGGTCATTTTATAACAGACACGGTCGTTTTCCTTTTGGGTCTTCAAAAAAAAAAAAAAAAAAAATACTTCTTGGGTAGGTTTAAGACTCATTATGTAAGTTTATTTCGGCCCATTTTGAGTTTTAATACCACTCTTTCCTTTCTTTTCAAAACTGATTTTTGAAAAAAATCAGTTAAAAACAAGAAACATACTTTTCGGGTAGGTTTGAGGTTGACTCATTGTGTAAGCATATTTCGGCCCATTTTAGGTTTTTTTTAGTTTTAAGGATGTCGCTCTTCGCTTTTCTTTGAAAACTAGTTTTTGAAAAAAAATTGATTAAAAACAAAAAAGATACTTTTTGGGTAGGTTTAAGGTTGACTTCATTATGTAAACTTGTTTCAGCCCGTTTTGGGTTTTAATACCGCTCTTTCTTTTCTTTGAAAACTGATTTTTGAAAAAAAAAATAATTACAAACAAAAAACATGCTTTTTGGGTAGGTTTAAGGTTGACCCCGCCGAAAAATCCTCGACATCCTCAAGGCCGAGGGTCCGCAGGACGCCGCCCCGATCGCGGCACAGCTGGGCGTATCCGCCATGGCGGTGCGCCAGCACCTCTACGACCTGGCTGCCGAGGGCTTGGCCGATTCGGCCGACCGGCCGGCCGGCGTCGGGCGCCCGCTGAAGATCTGGTCGCTGACAGCGGCGGCCGACCGGTTCTTTCCGTCCGGTTATGCGGAACTCACCGCCGACCTCATCGGTTCGGTACGTGAGGCACTTGGCCAGGATGGCCTCGACAAGGTGATCGCGACCAGGCTCGCGCAGCAGACGGCCGCCTATCGCGAGCGACTCGACCGTTGCGGCACGCTGAACAAGAAGCTGACCGAACTGGCCGCGATCCGCACCGGCGAAGGCTACATGGCGCAGGTGGAGAAGGCCAATGGCGGGTTCGTGTTCCTTGAGAACCATTGCCCGATCTGTGCCGCCGCCCGTGTCTGCACCGGCCTGTGCGCCTCGGAATTGGAACTGTTTCAATCGGTGCTCGGCGATGACGTCACGGTCGAGCGCACCGAGCACATCCTTGCCGGCGCGCGCCGCTGCGCCTACCGCATCGAGGCGGCAGCCTGAACGTCAAGGGGAGATTGATGATGAGCAATGAGCCGATCACCGGCGGATGCCAGTGCGGCGCGGTTCGCTACAAGGCGTTCGACCTCGGCCGCGCCTCGATCTGCCATTGCCGCATGTGTCAGAAGGCGTTCGGCAATTTCTTCGGGCCGCTGGTTTCGGCAGGCCGGGTCGAATGGACAAAAGGCGAGCGTTCGATCTTCCACAGTTCCAACCGCAACTGGCGCGGGTTCTGTTCCCGGTGCGGCACGCCGCTGACCTACGAATTCGACGGCGGGATCGAATTGTCGATCGGATCGCTGGACGACCCGAAACGGGCAGCACCCAGCGTCCAGGTCAATCTTGCCGATCGCCTCGAATTTGTCCCCGGCCTGTGTGACCTGCCGGGCGTGGCGCCGGTGCAGGCCGGTGAGGGGCCAGTCTAGCTTCAATAAGTCTAGTTAATGTTGGCCAATCTAGCTTCAATAAGTCTAGTTAATGTTGGCCAGTCTAGCTTCAATAAGTCTAGTTAATGTTGGCCAGCAACAGTGTTTCTACTGCCCAAAATTTCTTCAGAAATAACCTTAAAATCTTATAAGTTTGCATTCTTCCATCTATAAATGATTTTATTTATCTTTTCCATCTATAAATGATTTAATATGGATCATCTATAAATGATCTGTTTGTAAAGAGGGTAAAAATAAACTGTTATTATCATCATCATTAATTTGGAAATTTCGACAAAATTCGTGAATTCATTTGAATGCTCTTAATTATCATTTCGTTCGTTGATTGTCTTCTATTAATGTGCTGCGACTTGAAGGTCAAGATGAAATTTAAAAATAGTATGAGATCACGAAAAAACTCATTAGCTGAAAGATAAATTACTTTGCTATATTAATCAATTATAATAAGCTAATTTTTGGGGAAACAAATATATTTCCAAACGAGACATTTCCCAAGCATCTTACCCTGTCGTTCATTCTCGCTTGTTTTCGTAATGGCGTGATCAGTTGATTACTAATCGATCGGTTCCTTGATATCAGCCAACTAACTTGTATTAATGATATTGTTTTGTTAGTGAAAGATTTTGAATCACTTCAAACTGCCGTTAATGTTGTCCAATCCAGTCTTTCAGATATAGGTCTTTCCTTAGAGGCTTCCAAAACCGAATTTGCGGTATTTAATCCAAAATGTGGAGCAAGTGAGTCTCTTCTAGTCGAGTTATCTTCAATCGCATGTACGGATAGGGTATACTATCTGGGACTACCTTTTAGTGCGTCTACAAAGAATACCCCATCTCTTTTTATTCAAGCTATCAAGGAAAAACTTTGTAACAATTTAGATATGGTATATCGAAAGATTTGTGGTATGCTTGCCAAAATAAAAGGGTAGTTTGATAAGAATTGTCTGGGAAAGCTCTACAATGCAATGTTTGCACCCCATATATTTTTATTACGATGTATGTAGCTCTTCTCCATATATTCTGCCAGGTTTTGTGCATAATGGAAACTCACGAATTTCTAAGTGCTAAAATTCAATGATATCTGTGAAACGAAACGTAAAGTTTTAGCAGCCTCTAAGTGAAAAAGGAAATGTCAAAGTATGTGTAGATAGTCCTATAATCACTTGTTTGGAAAAACGAGTAGAAATTTCAGTTATCGAAATAAAACATACTTTTGCTAAAAGATGTTTCCTCCCTTAATACAGATCTAATTTCAGAATTTCTGTATATGCCTGATAGTCCCTTTATTACTGTTTTACGTAAATTAGGTGTGATTGTATCCAGACGCCATCGCAGTACTTTATTTGTCTTGATTAAGCTTCTCATTTTTGAAAATGTTGTGATGGAACCGTTTTACATGTTTGTCACCAACGGATGTAGGGATATCCTTTGGAAAGTCCAAATAGACGTTCAAGGAACGTATCTTAAGTGAAATGTAACATCCATATTGGGTTTCGTGTCAATAGTTGTTGTACAATATTGTACTAATTTCTACCTTATGGTTGCCTAAAAAGCTCTTATAAACATTTATGGAAGATACCCATGCTGGTCTTTCACGGCTCTCAACAAATAATGGAAATGTTTGTCAGCCACTTTTTTTCTCTTGCATGATGAATATTCCTTCTTTAGTTTTTTCTTCAATGATCTATGCCAACTTGTCTCTCAAATACACGAGTCCATGTTATGTCTTATTCATAGCTTTCAATAAAAATTTCATACGATTCTATTTAGTATGTAGTTGAGGTAAATACACGTTTTTCCGGTGGACAAGGGAATTTTTAACAATATTCTCCTCTCGAGGCAGCAGATTTAATGCATCTACCTTATTTTCTTTTGTGCATTTTTATCCTTATTTTTTTATACTATTCTTATATTTTTTCCTGTCTCTGCTGTCTCGCTCCGATCTTAACACTTGGTTTAATTTTTGTTTAAAAGTTATATAACAAAGAAAATTGAAATTATTTCACAGTTCACTGGTCGGTACCCATTTGAATGGCCCCCTTATCTAACAATTAGCTGTGATCTAAACAAAAGATGTGGCCTAATCTTTTATTTTTTTTTTTTTCTAAAAAATCTAGTTTTTATCCAGTAATGACAGAAATGGTGGGTGATTAGAACATGAACATGAGTGAAGGAAGGCTAGAGGAAGGAATGCTTACCAAAAATTGTGCTTAAGATGAAAGTTTTTTTCTTGTGATTTTCCCTAAATGTCCTTTCACTTCCTTTGCATGAAATACTTCTTCAAATGTGAGGTGTTCTTGAGAAAGTATTTCTAGGAAATAAGAGCTTTGTGAAAGGAAGTCAAAAGCGGAGCTCTGAACTAATTCAGGAGATCTTTTGTTAAGTAAGCAATTCGGTCTAGCGGCTAGACAATTTTTCAGGCCCATTTTAAAACTATTGATGGTGTGGCAGGCAAAATTATTGTACATAATATTCACGCATACATTTCTAGGTACACGGTTTTACTGTAAAAGGGTGCCTAAAGTCTCGAAAAGTGCAATCTCAGGCCTAAATTGTCGAAGCTTTCCGTCAGAAATTCAGATCAATGTGGCTTGGAAGTGGAGAGGGAAAAATATTTGTTCTAAGCGCAAAATAAGGTTGTATATGAGGAAGACTGCTTCCTTGTTACTGTAAAAAGTGGTCAAAAGGGGATAGTAAGCAGGTGGGTGGGCCTCAGGGTGTGTGGTGCTGTGGTACATCGTCAATAATAGTTGTAGTTACCGTAGAAGCCCCTTTTCGCAAGTTTAATCATTTGAGACGCAGAAAAAACAACTATTGGCTATACATGTCTTAGTTTTGACCAGTGATAAAGATCGTACGTTTTGACCAGAAAAGATCGTACGTTTTGATTTGTGAATAAACAGGAAGCTTTTATTTAAAAATACTTTTGCTGACGGTAGAAGCAAGTTAAACTAAGAGAAAGTTTATTTTAAACCTTTCTATTAGGGTTTTTCAGTTAGAAAGGGTTTGGACAGGAACAGAACTTAAGTTCAGTTTGTAACTTTCCAGGTCCAAGAAATGTTTCGAGCAGAGCGTATTTTTGCACCAACAAAAATTCAGGAAGGATTGGGTGTGTACAACGCACTACTCCCCGCGCCAGGGGAACTGAGCGCAACACTCATGATTGAAATTACAGATGATGATCGCATCAAACCAATTCTTGATACCTTGCAAGGCATCGATCGACCCGACATCCGTGCGCCTGGTGTCCAGGACCGCCTGCAGCAGCGGATGCCGCGCCATCGGATCGAAGGCGGCGCCAGGGGCGTCAAAAGGGGTGCTCTGCAGGGTCATCGGTCTGATCGTGGACATGGATCAGGATCGGTGTTTCTCGGCCGGTGGCCGTTCGATCCTTGCGAAGGTCCTATCTATGGCGTCGACCGACCGATTGCAATGCGACGGCCGGCCACGCCTTATGCATCCGGAACGCCGGTGCGCACCGATTCCTCCACCAGCCAGTCGACCACCGCGACCTGCGCCTCATGGTCGGTCGCATTGCCGGCAAGCGCCTCCTGGTAAATCCGAAGCTGGTGATCGGCGCTGCTGCCGCGCCGCGCGATGGTCTTCGCGTGCTCGATCTCGGCAACACATTCCAGCTTTTCCGCGAAAGGCCGCAGGATCTCGACCAACTCGTCGATGAGTTCGGCAAACGGTACCAGGATGCGCTTGCCGAAATCCGCCATTTCGGCTTCGACGCCGTAACGCTGGGCCCGCCACTTGTTCTCCGCCAGCAAGATGCGCCGATAGAAGCGGCGCTGCTCGTTGTTCTCCCGAAGCTGGCACAGATAGGCGAGGACGCACTGGTAAAGCGCCGCCATCGTCAATCCGTCTTCAAGCCAGGTGCAGACATCGCAAATCCGCAGTTCCAAAGTCGGGTGACGGGATGACGGCCGTATGTCCCACCAGATCTTCGACGGGTCGGTCACCAGGCCGGTCGCCGCCAGATCGTCCAGCAGGTCGGTCCAGTCGTTCCAGTCCTCGACCACTTCGGGAAATCCGGCGCGCGGCAGGTCACCGGTGATGCTAGGCCCGACGACGGCGCTCGACGCCGAGACGGCCGCCGCCGTCGAGGCGGCGATGGAGGAAGCGGAAAGCGCCGCAGCCGGCAGCGCGGCGGGAGCCGATGCGGTCTCTGTCGAGCCGGCAACGCCAGATGCCAGCCAATAATATTTCAGGGACGGTTTACTAGATTCCAGATTTGCTGAGCGCGGACGGGACCCGCGGTTCTAATTTAGTAAACCGTCCCCGAAACAGATGGCGCCACACGTAGTGGGAGGGCCAGCAAAAAGTGCCGTTGGTAGAATTCTACTGCCCGGTGCTGATCGGGATGACGCCGTTCACGTTGGCGTCGCTGAGGTCGCCCTCGATCGGATTGCCGTCCTCGTCGACGGCAGCGCGCAGCACCACGATAGAGATGCGGCGGTTGATCGGGTCGTAGGGGTCTTCCATCAGCATCGGCTCGCGGACGGCGCGGCCGACCACCCGGGTGATGCGGTCCTCGTAGATGCCGGCGGCGATCAGCGCACGGCGGCTGGCATTGGCGCGGTCGGTCGACGGCCGCCAGTGGCCGTAGCCATTGTCGGTGGCGAACGGGCGCGCGTCGGTGTGGCCGGTGATCATGATCTCGTTGGGGATTTCCGCCAGCGCCAGCGCGATATTGGCCGGATCGCCCTGCCCGTCCTTTGGCAGCCAGACACCGGCGGTGACGTCATCGATATTGAGATGGGCGTATTTCTCTTTCACCTCGGACGGCGAGATTTCCTCCACCTCCACCCCGAAGGCGCGGGCCATGGCGGCTTGGCGGAAGATCTCCTCGCGGCGCTCTTCGGTGAGGGCCACGGTGATCGAGCCGCAGCGCTTGAAGCCGGTGGCGACGCCGGTCTCCGCCTCCAGCGCGCCGTAAAGCTCCTGGCTGTACTTGGCGAGCTTGGTCATGTTGGCGGTGGCGCGCAGCTGCGCGATGAGGCCGGCGGCGTGCCAGGTGGTGCCCGAGGTCAGCTGCTTGCGCTCCAGCAGAACCACGTCCTGCCAGCCCAGTTTGGTCAGGTGATAGGCCTAGAATGGTAATTTGGTTACGTGCAGTGCGCTGAATGCGCAAGCTCAATTCCCTGCCCAACTTAATTCTCCCTTTAAACTTTATCCCACAGGCCTACAAACATATGATGCTTTTCTAAACGCAAATGTCCACCACAAAGATTGTGTTTGAGTTTGACGGAGTACTAGTTACTCCAATAGGCAAACTCATCCTCGGGCTGATCTTGTTGAGAAAGGTCGCGATCGACGTTGTACGGCGTGGTTACCGTCCATGGCCAGCGTGGCTCCGCCTGTTGCGCGTTGTGCGTTTCCAGCACGCCGCGTAATCGATCAGCCACTTGCGGGTGTTGCGCTAACAGATCGGTCCACTCACCATCTGCGTTGAGGTCGAAAAGCCATTCTTTGCGGGGTAAACCTTCGGGAGCACTAACCATTAGCTTCCACCGATCATCGCGCACTGCTTGAGCCGCACCACTGCGAAAAAATAGATATGCATGAGGTAGTCCTTCCCCTGCGGAAGCCACCCCGGTTGCGTCTGCTACATACGGCACAAGATCAACACCATCCATCACACGATCTTTGGGTAACTGCGCACCTGCTGCCGCTGCCGAAGTGGCATAAATATCGAAGTGGTGTACCGGGGAATTGAAACTGGCGCCTGCGGGTATTTTTGCGGGCCAGCGCGCTAGGAAAGGAACTCGGATACCACCTTCGAAGAGAGTGATTTTCCAACCTCGGTAAGGGTCATTTACATCAGGCAAGCCAATGTAGCCGGCCCCGCCGTTATCAGAGGTGAACATCACCAATGTATTTTCGTCCAGGCCGTTGGCTTTTAATGCATCCATCACACGGCCAACACCGCGATCGAGTGATCGGATCATGCTCGCATAAACTCGCTCTCGATGTAGTTCAATATGGGATAAGGCCTCATAGTCTTCGCGGGCTGCCTGCAAGGGTGTGTGAGGTGCCCAATGTGCGAGGTAAAGAAAAAAGGGTCTGTCCTTGTTAGCCTCAATTACTTTGACGGCCTCGTCTGTGTAGTAGTCGAAAAAAAATAGGTTGAATGAAGTCCCAAAAATCACTACAGGGAAAAATACCCGATGAGAGAGAAATAAAACGCAAGACTAGTTATGATCACAACTATAGTTGTAGCCTGATATAAATAAGAAATCCTCAGAAAAAATATAAAAATTAAAGGCAAAATCAACTATCTGTCGAAAATATGATTTAAAACAGACTATTTTAATTTATTTATTAAATTATTCAACATTATTGTTAAACTATTTCATCTAAAATAAACAAGAACTTTTTGACAAAGGTACTTCAAATATCAATAGCAAGGAATTTTCTTGAAATCCTTGTTACACGTAAACTATAGTTACGAGTTTGACACTTTCCCTTTGGATTAAAACTAGAATGAGTGCTATATGAAGGAGTTGCACATTTTCAATCGATGATGCTTAGACGACTTCGACAAAGCTGATAAAAACATTTCATTAGCATTTAGAATATAGGCCTAAATGACCATGCGAAAACACAAATTTACCGTTGTTAAAGATGATACAAGAGGACGACCCGAAAAACACAAATTCGCAATTGTTGAAAATGATATGTCGTTGGAAGAACAACAACCGGCACACTCAAATGTCCTGAATTCAATGGGACAGAATTCCAGGACAATTCATATTGAATTCAATGTCAATATACAAAATCCAACTGAAGAGATTTTGTCCAACAACCTAGATCAATAAACTCGATAAGAACAGCTAAAGTAAAAGGCATGGGAAAAATGTCTAATGTAGTGATGATACTTAATGAATATCCATCCCAAGAACACTTTGAAAACATGCGACAACGAGTAATACAACGCATGGCAAACATTAATGAATCATAACGACGTCTGCGGTTAGGAGACAAACGAGAGCGAGAATCAAAACGAATCACAGACAAAAAAGATGCAAAACGAAATCTGTGGTTAGAAGACAAGCGACAAAGAGTACCACAACGAAGAAGCCATGCTCTATCTATGGCAACGATCTATGGCATAGAATACAGCACTAGTCTACAAATAGTGCAGGAGAATCTCATTGTTTGGACCAAGTACGCGATTTTCTAAAAATTAAGATCCATAAGAAAAAAGCTACATTAAGAAACTTGTATAAAAAAAAAACATTTTTCCTTCAGAAGAATCAATTAAAAGAGTTCTGTGATGGCCTTTCGGGGTCTGGCTGTTAGAGCCATTCTACTATGGCAAAGCATAAACTTAGACATTAATACAAATTGAAAATATGAATATGGAAAGGGAAAAATGATGAAAAATATACATATTTCTACTAGTCAAAATCTACTAGTCAAAAACAAAAAGACAAACGAAGCAAGTTTTAACTTCTTCTATTGTATTGCAAGTAAGAAATCGTTCTATAAAGCGGACACGACAATAGTTCTACTCTTAAGGTGGGTTTGATGCAAAATAGCCAACAAATTCTCAAAAGAATATGAGAGCAACTCCACCAGGAGGTCAAAAAGCCAATACATTTTAGAAGTTATTTTTTTTGCTTGCTAGGACCTTCCTGTTACCTTCTAGGACCATTAGTTCGATAAGATCACCGATGGGAAAAAACATGCATGCACGATATTTTTTTTTCTGGGAAAAATGCACAATTTTACATTTTTGTTGATATGAGCTTGAGACTTCTACAGGAGGATTTCCTGATATGCTAAATCCAATGGTGAGATTTTCACCAACGCGACTTGCCGTTTCGGGGTCTTTCTGCCTTTTTTGAAAATGAGGCAAATTTTCTCAAGCTTGTAGCTTTTGGTGTATAGCTGTCAATTTTGTATATTTAGATTATATAAGTTGATAGCCAGCATAAAAGCAATTCTTTCGATGTATTATTTTATATAAAATTTCTTATTCTATAATTTTTTGTTACTGTTAGCCCGCTTCGTTGCCACGAGTCGGTTGATTACGTGAAGTTTGGTATGCTAATAATTTTCACATGTGACTTGAAACTCAATAAGTTTTACATATTTGGAATTCAGCATAAACAGCGAATTGTTTTGCTGTGTCGTCTGTTGTCTTCAAACTTTTAGTTTTTGTAGAGGATGGAAGAGATACGAAAAAAAAATAAATAAATAAAAGCCGAAACCTACTTTCCCAGGAATCTTAGAAAAATACTGCAATTTCTCCCGTTTTGTGCTGGACATAAAGATTGCATCGTTAGAAAATGTGAATTTTGTTTCAATTAAACGGAACAGAATTTTCTTTTTTAAGTTAAGGAAACCTGAATATATTCTAGCACACCTGCTTAGAAAACGTTAAAAATCAGCTCAAAGGAAGCACCATTTGAGCAATTTTACAGCTTTGTGAGTTTCTTAATTGCTTTGGAAGCCAGGGGTGGATGTAGATCAAATGTTTGGGGGGGGGGCAATGTGAAAGGGCTGCCAATGAGCAAAATCTTGGGGGGCCCAATGTGACAAAGGTGCCAATAATTGACCAAATTGACAAATTTGTTCTAAAAAGAGTGAAAAAAAAGAAAAAAAAGGGAAAGAGAGCACTAGAAAAAGACCCCGCTGGATCCGCCGGTGTTGGAAGTTCTCTGTGATGATGGGACAATTTGCTAATGGATTTGTCTTTGAGACGGTCAGCCAAAACCGAGACTCGCAAAACTATTTTTAAGGTATCGATACTCTTAATACGACAACGAAGAGTCGCCTGTATTTCTAGTGGCTAATATTACTAATTTTACCAACAGTTGACTGCAGCATCAAGCCACCGAGAATCAATACTTCTGCGCATGCTCCTGTTCTTCAAAAATTTGTCCTACTGTAACAAAATATCGGAAAAGGTCAAATAAACATTGAAATTACTAACATGGTGCCGATGTACCTGTACATTTTAGGGACATGTGATTGGTTCAAACGACCCGCTACCCCAAACAAATTAAAAATAGTGGTGGATTCTATAGACGTTACATCGATGACATATTCCTTGCCATCAACTAGCCTATTCGACATCTGACAAAACAGATAGATCGATGGAATATATTCGACTCCAACATAAAATTATCAGCTGATATTAGCTCTACAATTCATTTTTTGGATCTGTATATGGAGAATCACCCGCGCATTTCGTGGGCGAGGAGATCGAGGCGCTGTCGGTGCCGACGATCGGTCAGCATACCGAGTCGCTTCGGGCCGAGTTTTCCTGACGCGATGTGGGCGGCGTGTCGGCGCCGCGGATGATTGTCTCGACACATCAAGGGCGGCTTGAGGATCTTCCGCGTCCTTTGCAGGTGACGGATTGTCACCGGCGAATGAGTCAAGTAGGGTACGTCCCGGCTAGGTCGTATGGCCTTCGATTTCAAGGTGCGCGCACCAAAAAATCAGGCCGAACGAAATCGGTGTCGAGCAAGTGCTCGGACCGGGCTGTTGAGTTCCATCCCGTGTCGCGGGATGGAGGAGAAGAACTGGGAGGATTTTAGGAATGGGTAAAACTCTTTTGAAGACCGCGGCTCTCGCCGCCGTTGCTGGCGCGATCGCGCTCAGCCCGGTGTCGGAAGCCCAGGCCCAAAAGGTCAAGTGGAAGATGCAGGCGGCCTTCGCTAGCACGCTCGCTCACTTGGGCCCGGCCGGTCAGCGGATCGCCGATGACATCACCACGATGTCCGGTGGCAAGTTCAGCGTCAAATTCTTCGAGCCTGGCGCGCTGATTCCGCCGCTCGAGTGTTTTGACGCGGTTTCCAAGGGCTCGGTCGAGTCCTGCTACACCACGCCGGGTTACCACACCGGTAAGTATCCGGGTCTGGCCTTCATGACCGCCGTGCCGTTCGGCCCGGGTCTGGGCGAGTTCCTTGGCTGGCAGTGGCATGGTGGCGGACAGGAGATCGCCTCCAAGATCTACGCCAAGCATAACCTGGTTTCCACGCCATGCGGCGCGATCGGCCCGGAGACCTCGGGTTGGTTTAAGGAGCCGGTTGCCAGCTTGGACGACCTTAAGGGCCTGAAGATGCGTTTCTTTGGCCTGGGCGGCAAGGTCATGCAAAAGCTCGGCGTTGCCACGTCGTTGCTGCCGGGCGGTGAAATCTTCCCGGCGCTGGAAAAAGGCGCGATCGACGCGACCGAGTTTTCGATGCCCGCCATCGACTTGTTGGGCATCAGGTTGAGCAGCCCGATCTGCAACGGCCGGATATCCTGACGAATGGCCGCCGTTTCGGTCATGACCGTTACGCCCTCTTCCTCGAGCGTTTTGCGGGCGGGAAGCTGATCGGGAATCTTGATAGGCATGGGACTGTCGGATGGATCGTGTTTGAAGGAAAGCGGTTGGGCTCAGGCGCCGTCGCGCCTGGCCATGAATGCCAGCCTTTCAAACATGTGCACGTCCTGCTCGTTCTTGAGCAGCGCGCCGTGCAGCTTGGGCAACGCGTTCGCCGCACTGCCCCGCAGATCGGCCGGATCAACATCATCGGCCACCAGCAGGCGGATCCAGTCGAGGGCCTCGGAAGTCGACGGTTTTTTCTTCAGGCCGGGAACCTCACGGACCTCATAAAACTGTGTGAGTGCAGCGCGAACCAGGTCCTGCTTGATGCCCGGATAATGCACATCAACGATGCGGTGAAGCGTGTCGGCATCCGGGAACTTGATGTAGTGGAAGAAACAGCGGCGCAGAAACGCATCCGGCAGTTCCTTTTCATTGTTCGACGTGATGATGACGACCGGGCGGTGTTCGGCCCGCACGGTTTCACCGGTTTCGTAGACGAAGAACTCCATCTTATCGAGTTCCTGCAGCAGGTCATTTGGGAACTCGATATCCGCCTTGTCGATCTCGTCGATCAAAAGCACCACCTTGCGATCGGCCGCGAAGGCATCCCACAACTTGCCGCGCTTGATATAATTGCGCACATCGTTGACTCGATCGTCGCCCAACTGGCTATCGCGAAGCCGCGACACGGCATCGTATTCGTAGAGCCCCTGTTGTGCCTTTGTTGTCGACTTGATGTGCCATTCGATCAGATCGAGGCCCAAAGACGACGCCACCTGCTTGGCGAGCTCTGTCTTTCCGGTCCCGGGTTCGCCCTTGACCAACAGCGGCCGCTCCAGCGTGATGGCCGCGTTGACCGCGACCGTCAGGTCTTTTTCGGCGATATAGGCCTGTGTGCCTTCAAAACGCATGTGGCATTCTGCGGGGCGCGCGCGCTACCGATTTAGATGACTGACGGCTGTACGTGAGTTCGCCACCCCAGGCAACGCAAGCGCAGGATCCTGCTTACGGTTGGGTTATGGTTGCGGTGGTTTTTACCATCAGTGCGTTGGCGTTCGGTACCCTGGGTTCCGTCTCGGTCTTTTTGAAACCACTGGCGGCGGAATTCGGCTGGGGTCGCGGTGAGACGGCGCTGGGTTATTCCGCCATATCCTTCTCTTCTGCGGTGTTCGGTATTCTGTGGGGGGTGCTGGCTGACAAACAGGGCACGCGCTGGTTCGGTGTGGTGTCCGCGGTGGTCATGGCCCTGGCGCTGTATCTGATGAGCCTGCAGAACTCCATTACGGAATTCTACGCGTTCTATTTCTTGTTTGGCGCGTTTGGCACGTCCATGGCAACGACACCCTTGTATGCAAATGTCGGCTTCTGGTTCCGGCGCAACCCCGGCCTGGCCCTGGGGCTGGCGGCATCCGGTGGCGCCTTTGGCCAGGCGTTGGTGCCCTACCTTGCGGGACTGGGCATTGAGGCGGTTGGCTGGCGCCAGACCTATGTATGGATGGCTGTCGGATACCTCTGCGTTGCCTTGCCCTGTGGTTTTCTGGTGCGCGAGTCACCCTGGCGTCTGAGCGGACAGGGCGCGACAGACCAGTCAGGGTCAATTTCGAAGGACGGTGAAGATAAGTTTGTTTTGTCTGAACTGGAAGCCGTTGTCTGGATCAGCATCGCAGTGGTGTTCTGCTGCAATTGTATGGCGGTACCCATTGTGCATCTGGTGCCTTTGTTAACGGATGACGGGCACACCATGGAGTACGCAGCGCGCGCGCTGCTTATCCTGATGCTGGCCGGGTGTGCAGGTCGCATCATGGGAGGCAAGTTGTGCGACATCATTGGCGCGCTGCCAGCCTATATGGTCATGTCGCTGGGGCAGACGGTGTCGGTGTTCTGGTTTCCGGAAGTTGCAGGGGTAGCGGCACTTTATTCGCTGGCCATTTTCTTCGTAGCCACCACCAGCAACAAAGATGAAGTGATGGAGCAGCTATTCGAATGCTTAGTTCAAGGAGTGGTAACTGGTTAGGAGTTCCGGGTACCGACAAGAGTGCACGATTAGTGTTTTTGTACAATAAAACTATTTTATACGATTGACAACAATTACTGTGGACACTTTACTACGGCTACTGCCAGTTTGTTATGTTATTAAACATATTTTCAGTATTACCAACTGCAAAATACCCTGTAATCTGACTGTTCCCATTGATAATCATGCTGAAGATGACTACTAATCTCACTCTTTTGTTCCAATCTCCTTCAGTTTCTTGTGTTGTTTTTGTGTTTACTGTTGTGTACTGATTCTGGGCATATATAATAGGCAAGATAACCTTTTTGCTACTGATAGTGCTTAAAAAAGTTTACATTTTCAATTTCAAACTCGATACACAGTGCCGGCTCTGGCTTTTCTGTCGCCCAGGCAAAAACATTGATATTACCCCCTCCTGTCTCCCAAACATTTTCAGGCCCAATTTTACATAATTTTCTTTTATTAAAAAAATTGCCGACTGTGCCTTCTACTTTATTTTTAATAAAAAATTAAATTTCAACTGTTACAAAATGATTATAATCCTTTGATGATTTATTTGAAATTTTGTGACCCTAAAATTTTTGTTCCCGGGACAAGTTCTCCCTCTCTCCCCCTAAAGCTGCCTCTGTCCATACAGGACTGCTGAGGCCATTTTTCCATACTACCCGATCAATTTCGGTTTGCTAAGTTCTGCAAATCATGAACCCCCTTTCTCATATCCCTCTGGCAAAACATTGATACCCTTTTTGTCTCCCTGTCCCCGTCTCTCATATCCTTCAGGCAAAAACATTGATATCCCCCCCCACTGTCTTCCAAGAATTTTCAGGGCCATTTAATATTATTTTCTTTTATTAAAAAAAAGAAATACAGACTGTGCCTTCTTCTTTATTTTTAATATAAAATAGAATTTCAATAGTTGTAAAATGATTATAATCCTTTAATGATTTAAAATCAAATCAGTAAAAGTACAGCATAATTGTACATTTTCTTAAAGTATTTTTTTTTCTATTTGTCATAAATAAAACGAACATTTATTAGTAGGCTTTTCTTGTCTTACAACAATCGGTCATTTTGGCTAAAGTTTTGTGAATCTATTGTAATCGAAGCCTAATTGAACAAGTATTCCATAACTGGCATTTCATTCACGTCTAAGACCGATGACAGGAATGTAAGCAGGGTCGGTGGGAGGGAAATTCATCCAAACAGCAACAAAACCTGGCAAACCCCATATTAATTAGGTTTAATCATGGGTGAAATACTAGAAATCATTAGGTCCCCCCTCCCCGCAAAAATTATATGTACGTGTCACTTGATTTAATAGAATGCTTAGCCGGGAGTAAATCGACGAATCCCTAAGAAGTAATCCTTAAATATTTATTTAAAAAAGCACAGTGTAAGTTAGAAGCGGGGAAAGATCGAAAGAGATAAGAGTGGGAGATATACCAAGAAATTTAAAACTATTACACATGTATAACCAACTTTCGTTCGAGATCGAAAGAGATGAGAGAGGGAGATATACCAAGAAATTTAAAACTATTACACGGGTATAACCAACTTTCATTTCCTTCTTGAAAATTGTAACTAAATAACACGGATAAAAGCCCTTGATTGCATATCTTAATCCCCCCCCCCAAAAAAAAACTAATAGTAAACCTGTGGAAGTTCCCCACTCTCCGGGAACCAAAAGTCTAATAGCTGTCCAAAAAGGTGGTGCGTAGCACCAGGGCCAAACGCCAGAAGTATTGCCACTGCATGTACCACTAGGATGCTAACCGTTGTGGCTTGGCCATTAGGAAAACGAACAAATATCAAATCAGTGTCTGGACCCCAAGCATACAAAGGCCTCGGAGGATTTGCAATACGATGTGTGTACTTGAGAAACAAAGTGGTTAAAAAGTCAATTGCTCTAAGTCCATGTTTATGCTTCAGTATAACGGCATTTAACATTGTTACCCGTTCAACCAAAAGCTGAACCATATGGCCGCGGCTTCAGCGTCGGCGAACAGTCCGCCCAGCCAGGGGTGGTCGAAAACGCCGGTCATGCGAGCTGCCTGTAGAGTTGCCGCAGCTCCTGGGCGACGGTTTTCGGCGCTTCGATGCAGGGCAGGTGGCCGCACCCCTCGATCAGCCGGTACCCGGCACCGGGAATGGTCCGCGCCAGCGCCTCCACCACGGCAGGCGGAGTTGCCTGATCCTCCGACCCGGCAATGCAGAGCGCGGGCAAGGTGAGATTGGCGGAGCTATGAGAAAGATCGCTGTCGCGGATGGCGCCGCAGACGGCAGCGTAGCCTGCGGCCGGGGTGCGGGTGAGCATGTTGCGGTAGCCGGCCAGCTCGGCGGTTTCCCGGCTGCGGAACCCGGCCGAGAACCAGCGTTCGAGAATGCCATCGGCAATCGCTGCAATGCCTTGATCCAGTACCGCATCAATCCGCGTGTTCCAGCTTTCGGCATCGCCGATCTTCGCGCCGGTGTTGCACAGGACAAGCCCGGCCGCCAGATCGGGGCGCTGCGCTGCAAGTGCCTGCGCGATCATCCCGCCGTCCGAGACGCCGCAGATCAGACCGCCGCTGAGGCCGAGATGGTCCATCAATGCCGCGGCATCCCGGGCCAGGTGTTCCATGCTGACCGGCCCCTCATCGCTCAGCCCGTGGCCGCGTTTGTCCATGCAGAGCACCGGCGCAGGCAGCTCCAGGCTGCTGATGACGCCGTCCCAGATGCGGAAATCGGTGCCCAGGGAATTCAGGAACACCACCGGCCTGCCGGTTCCGGGGGCCGTGCTTGACAGTCTCGACCTTGTCGGATCGGGCGCTCTCGGTGTCGGCCTTCTCACCGTCGGTGCCGCCATCAGGCCCCGTGCCGCGCTTGTAGAGGCGGCTCCTGTCGCGCTCGCAGGCGCACTGAAGCTGCTTCTCACGCCCCTGCTGATGCTGCTCTGGACATTTATCCTCGGCGTCGACGGACTGGGCCAGGCGGTCGCGGTGGTGTCGGGGGCCGTGCAAGCACATTCTTTACCATGCCTTTTTTTCAATGTCAAACTTCCGGTCTCCGTGAAACTTGTTATATCTGAATTTGCTGAATCTTTTCGCAAGCTAATTAGTTTCGTCATCTAATTCCAAAATTTATTTTGTTCAAACTAGGCAACACCCATAGAGAATTTTGTAAATTTTAACGGATTCCATATTTTTTCCACTTTTTCTTATATGTGTTCACAATAGGCTACTGTTTAGGCTAAATTAAGTCGTCTTTTCAGAAACCCGGATTCTTTTAGCAATCTTTTGATAACTTTCCTTAACTTGCAGCCATCAAACATTGGCGAGGAAGCTGCACCACTTATTGATGTAGAAAACCTCGCTGTTGCCGAATATTATAATGGAGAGCGTCACAGCCACCAAATACAGAGTATGTAAATACCCTATTACGATTTTCCCTATTCCAGGGTATTGTGACGAAATCAAACAGTCATACGAGCCAAACTCTATGCCAAAGGGTCACCACCTCAGTCACCCATAATATCTCTAGCTATCTCTTTGGAGGGTTAAAAAAGCGTCGATATACTAATGACGGTATTTTCTCGTTAACTCTTTTCCTATCCTGCATGGATTCCTTGAAAAATAATCTAAACGGTGGTATGAAACAACTCACATGTATTCATCCAAAGATCACTTAAAAACAAATCTGCAAATTCTGAAGACGCAAACTCTAAGCGGAGTTTTTTTATACTAAATACTAAATCACTAGTTCCTAACAACGAACTTTGCGTAAGGGTGGACATTCGATTGGCTTCCACTGGCTTCTTTTGAGTAATTAATTAAGTTTATCATTGAAAGTATACTTGATGAAACTTTTTATAAATCTTCCTCCTGTTATGGCTGTGGTAGAGGTAAACTTAGAGGTTGATAAATAACAGTTGTAATAAGTGGTATATCACGGTAGAGTTTATACTTGTCGACACGCTGAATGGCATTTTGAAGTGAAATTAATTCATTATTTGAAATTATATCATTATTAATAAATTTATCTAGTCCAAATAAATAATTTAACGGTTATAATCAGTTTGTGACTTTTTAATTTTTATTTCTATTAAAATAAGTACGAGGTGCATTTAATAAATGAAAACAATTATAAAATTATTAGTTAATAAACAAATAATAATAAATTCAAAAGACAATTAAATAAAAGTGATAATTCTATTAGCATAATAGCAATTAGAAAATAAATTATTAATTAATAAATTGAAAAAAATTGTTAATAAATGAAAATTTCGTTAAGATTTGGTCTGAAAATTTTTGGGGGCAAAAGATTTTACCCCGGACGCAGAAGAGGCTAGAAACACCGCTGTTGTAACAACTCTTTAGTTTGAAGTCAGAAATAAGGCTTTCAAAAGAAATTGAAACACACTAACTGAAAACAAAGCCATTCATCTTTATTCCTTTGATATTAATAATCCATTAGATATATTTTACAACCCGGCCAGCGTATGCTATATCATATACGTTTTTTTAGTACTTGGTTGAGAGAAAAATAATATATTTAACGAAGCTTAGATTGGGGACTAAAACCAATCGCATAGTATGTCATCCTGCAGAAGCAAGACCAACTCCTTTCAGTATCTAATTTTGAGACAGGAAACCCAAACGATGTGATTAAGACGACATAGCGCAAATTATACAGAATTCTAAAAATAGTGAAATATCATGAGTCTGTTTATTCAAAACCAGTTTATGAGGAGGTTAGTGCACCCAACCTTGAAGACCGTATTGGAGCCATCTATGCGCTTGAGCGTATCGCCCAAGACAGTTTGCGCGATCACATCCAGATCATGGAAATCCTGTGTGCTTACATTCGGGAGAACTCTCCTGCTTCTGACCTTGTACCCGAGGAACTACCATTCACACCGTCCCGTCCACGAACGGATATACAAACTGCGTTAGATGTAATTGGGCGTCGCCTGCCTGCGTCGGTGGAGCTTGAGCACTCCAAGAAATATCGCCTTGACCTTCGCGCGGTGGATCTATCAGGTGCGAATTTTTTTGGCGGAAATTTTGTTGGCGCTCCGCGACTCGTTCGATGCGTTGTCGCCCTGGAGTGAGGGTCCAAGACAGCTGAACGGGATCGGGTCATCCCCTCCCGGGCCTCGACTCACGGTTGGTTGCGCCCTTTCAGGCCGAGGCTTCGGACGGTCGCCGGATCAGCAACGTGCGTGCCACCGACGACGGCACCCCTTAGTGAGCGGCTCCGCACCCGACTACGGAGAATCGGCGAGACTTGCTGCGAGCGGTAGTGCACGGCGGGTGTGCGGCTGGCTCACGCCCCCGGCGCTCGGGGGTGAAGGGGCCTTCATCCCTCCAGCTCGCGTGAGCCCCGAGATGCTCTCCCCCCGGGATGCTCTCGAACGGGCCCGAACCCGGTAATCGGGCCCTGGAATCGAGCCGGGGGCGGGCTCAGCGCCCGACGAGGGCCCGCAGGCGGTATTCAAGTCTGTTTTCCCGATCTCTGACTTTTCCGGCGCATCGATGCTGGAATTCGTGTCCTACGAATTCGAGGCGCCGAAATTCGACGTCGAAGAATGCCGGCAGCGCGATCTGACCTATGCGGCACCGCTTAAGGTGACGCTGAGGCTGATCGTGTTCGACATTGACGAAGACACAGGCGCCAAGTCCATCAAGGACATCAAGGAGCAAAACGTCTATATGGGCGACATGCCGTTGATGACCGACAACGGTACCTTTATCGTCAACGGCACGGAGCGAGTGATCGTTTCGCAGATGCACCGTTCGCCGGGCGTCTTCTTCGACCACGACAAGGGCAAAAGCCATTCGTCCGGCAAACTGCTGTTTGCCGCCCGCGTCATTCCCTATCGTGGTTCCTGGCTCGACATCGAGTTCGACGCCAAGGATATCGTTCACGCCCGCATCGACCGGCGCCGCAAGATTCCGGCGACCTCGCTGCTGATGGCCCTGGGAATGGATCCCGAGGACATTCTCGACACGTTCTACACGCATTCGCTCTACAATCGCGAAGGCGCAGGATGGCGCGTGCCGTTCCAGCCGGACGCGCTCAAGGGCAGCAAGGTTCTTTTTTGGTCACTTTTTTCGACGGGAATTTTAATAGTACTAGCTTGTGCGTGCAGCGGGACCAGAAGTTTCCACCTCACTCGGCATCTGAACGAATCTTCTGAATGAGAGACTTCAATGATCTTGTGCTGGTCTTGTGCCAATCCTTCGGTGAATTTTAGCCATTGCTTGTCGCATTTGTGGCCGAGTATACGGAAACCTCCAGTAGGCTCCAGATCTTGCCTAACGAGCGACCTTTTCTTCTACACCATGTTGATTAGGGCTTAACGAGAAGTACTTGTTTAATGGGGTGCTCCTTGGGGCGGCGGAAATTGTTTCCACGCCGGAGGATCTTGATGACGATGTTGAGACAATGTCGGCAGATATTGTAGTTCACAGTCTGATCTGACGCTTGGAAGCGTCAAATTGAACTCAGACAACGGTGGTAAACGGTGTTGACAACGGTGGTCAACACCATAGAGTAGGAGTGCCCTCACTGTCGACATATGTATATCTATCTTTGTTCGCAAACTAATTTCTCGACGGACCCAGAGATGTTTGTGAAGCTGAGCGAAAACTACTTAAGCTCTAGATATCCACCTCCTTTTGAATCCACCTCGGATCCCAATCAAAACTATCAACTTTTCAAGTGGGAGACCATTAAGAACTAGTTGGTAATCTGTAGTAATCTTCAGATCAAGAACTTTGGTTTTCTTCTTGTCTATTCATAGGCCGAGGTAGGCTGAGAAATGTGCGACTCTGTCAAGCTTTTGCTGTACTGACTTGGGGTCTGGTGATTAAGTCGTCTGTGTGTCTGATTACTTCGTCTGTGTGTTCAAGGTCTGTTAAGTTGACATTTCTACCTACTACTGTTCCTTCAAATCCCTATAGGGCGTAGTCCAGGATCCATTTGTGGCATACCATCTTTAAGTAGAATCTTCCGCTAGGATTTTTATTAAACTGAAGCAAAGGCTGCAAAATAGTCTGTGAATATGTTAATAAGAGGGAGGTTGTACCTTTTGGGTTGTTGTACAATACATCCCTCTCGAAATTTCTATAAGATGCATTTTTGGAAAATATGAGGTGTGGAGGGGGGGTCTCAAAAGGGGCACTAAAACTTCTGATTACCAATTCAATGAGCCCCTTCCGAAGTTTATACTATCACCCTTTCTATATAAACTTAAATCCCCCAGGACATAACTTATAACCTTTACCCCGAGGGCTCTGGCGGGGAGGGGGGGGGGGCATCTTCAATAGGTAATCTCCCACCTTTCAACTACATTGAATAAGATAACTATCTGAAAATTTTAATTAAGTGTCTTTGGGGAAATGGTGGGTGTGGGAGGGTTGGTTGCCCTCCAATCACTTTCGACTATTTAAAAGGACACTAGTCGTTTCAATTTTTAATAGATTGAACCCTTTTTGAAGTATCTATGACAATATCTTCGATACAAAGTGACCTGGCATAAGACCAAAGAAAATACATAATAAATAATACACTGTGCCCTCCTGGGCCACATTGGGCCAGTGCAATCCTTGTCACCATTACTGTCGAATTAAGGCAGGGTTTAATAAATATTACATTGATAATAAACAAACTTTGATCCATGTCACTAATACAAATTCAATGCATTAACTATGATTTCCGCCTCAGCCCTATCATACATGGTGTCAGACCTACTCCTCCTCCTGAAAATACCTTCCAGAAACTTTCCACCCATGACTATTCCAAAATGTAGGCAGAACATCTTGTGTAGAATGTCTTTTAGCATTCATTTTAATATTTATGTTTTTGTTTTAAGCCTTTTTCTTGCTTCTGGGTATTATCATGCGGGTATTATCATACGCATCATACGTTATCATATCATATCAAAAATAAAGTTTACCATTGGTATTTCGAGGATTATTTCAACACCAAAAGCAAACTTATTTTACATTTTAAAGTTTTGAAAAAAAAGACATATCAAAATTTGATTCAATATCCTAGTGGGTTAAGGGAGGGCTAGATAGATGATATGTCAATTTCTGACCGAATGAGCTTACTGCAAAGTTCTTATGACCACGAGGGGTAGGTTACTGTCTCCTTCCCAATTGTAAAAGTTAATAGCCTACTGTGTCTTGGGCTATGAGGCAGGAGGATTTTGATATAAATTACTTGTTCATACTTCAATTTTTCTTTGATATTCGAAACTAGCACCTCTATTGCCATCCCATTTTTTTCAGTTTTTAGCAGAAAATTTATACAAAAAGCAACCCTAATGTTGACATTGAAGTGAACCAGCCGAAATGTCACTTAATTCAAAAACAGATGCCAGATGAGGATACAGCGGTCACGTGTGAGAATAAACACTTTTTAATTCAAAAAGCGTATAATTTTATTGGAAAATTATAAATCCCATCGCATTAAAAATTAATTGTATAAAACTTGAAACACAACACAGAAATTATGATTAGCCAATTTGCTCATAAAATACGTCAATGACATCTTCAAGGTCCATCTTTAGAAGTTCGGGCGTATCATCATCATTTACTCTCCTACCACAATAAAGGAAACGACATTTGTGAAGCGGAACACCCTGAAAACATTGAAAAACCATAAACCAAAGGGCCCTATTATCAAGCGAATAATACAAGGGCACCAATAACTTAATAGTTCCTTTGATGCCATCACTGATGTAAGCTTTATATGAAAAATCGAAACTTCTTCGGAAGTGGAACTTCTGACACATCAATTAATGAGTGTCCCATTGTGAAACTGGAATAATAATAATAAAATAATAATAGTAAAAAAAAACCTCAAAGCTCACACCAGTCTCAAAACCAGAAAGAATCTTCAGGAGCATTCTCTACAATTCTGTTGCGCGATCTGTTTACGACTTTGGTTTCCCCCTTTGTTCTGGGTTTTTCTCTATTCCGTCAATTTCTGTTTCCTCTTAGAAAGTGGTAAGATTCCCGTTGCAGTGGCATCATTTCACGAAAATTCGAACGGAAAAAATTAATTTTCAAAATATAAAAATGGGCAAATCTATCGTATTTTTCTATTTTCAATGAAAATAATTTCAAACGCTAGTCTCACTCAATGATAGGATACCCTGTTGAAAATAAAAAGGAAAAATAACGCGCCTATAATTGGCCTATATTGGACTTAGGATGCAAGGGAAATGCATCAAGTAGAATAGCCAAGCTGCATGGGTTTTTTTGTGCAGTTGAAAATAAAATGAAAAAGTAAGGCGATAAGCCTAAGAACGGATATTAGAATACTAGAATGGGCGATATTGATCAAGTATTAATCTTAAACGTGAGGCACTTTGAATGATTCAGAAACATATGGTGGATATTTTCTGGATCAGTGGTTAAAGAATGTGTTGGATATTCTTTAAATGACCCTATAACAAAAAATCAGCTGTACAAAAATATGGTATGATTCTACTTTATTGGCCTATATGAAATAAATGTTGAGGAAGGTCGTATGTGGCCATGTTGGTCACAGGTGGCTTGGTGTTGTGATGTGTTGCCAGCTTGGGTATTCTGATAAATAAGAATGTTAGTCGGAAAGATAAATATGTATTTTCATTACAAAATCAACATTTATTATCTTTTGTTTCATTGATGTTTCGTATATCACTGAAAGAAGCTATTTTCCCCTCTTATTTACTTAATCGGTCTTTTTTTTTTTTCGCTCATCTTGTTTTGATGCTTGCTGTTTTGTATATTAGCTTGCTGTTTTGTATATTAGCAGAGGCTATGCTAAATGGTGTGTATCATCTTTTTCTTCTCTTAGTTTATTTTCTTTTCACTTTCACCACCCTCTATTCTTATAGATATCTTCTTCGTATCCTAACCTTGTCGGCGTTGGAAATAGTCAACCTCATTACCATCATTTGAGAATGCCAAGCTCATCGGTTGGCCATTTGCCAGCTATTGGGAACAACAAGCCTCCATATCAGCATAGAGTTCACAACGAATCACAGCGAACTTATGAAAATATTAGTAACCTTGTTAATAGTATCGGTAGTGAAGTGGTTCATTCTAGTCCACAGATTTTTAAAACAGAAGACGTCGAAGTATCTGTTTCACAGGTAAGCTTGATCTACCAAAACTTCACCATATTATTGCTATAAACTCCAGCCCTTAGCACTGACCCACGAGTCCCTGGTGTTGTCGGGCTCGATTTTGTCGGGCACTTTGTTGTCGGGAACTTTAGAAGTGGTTTCGGTGTCGTCAGACTCGCCATTGCCCAGCAGGTTTTTTTCTACGAGTGTCGTCCATTTACTTAACCGAGCAAGCGGGGTAATCAAATTGAACTCGCAGGTAATGTCCTCCTGCTCCTGATCCCTGACTTTCTTTAGTTCGGCAAGAATTGACTTCGGCAAGTCACTACTCGTCGAGTTGCCCAATGAATGCTGATGAACTTCATAGCTCAGGCAGTCCCAACTAATGAGGTAGTCCAGAGCATGGAAAATCGCGGCCCGGCTGTGGCCTTTGCTTCTGAGTTCCTCTTCGACAAGCGAGATGTCGAAGGCGTCTTCCGGATAAAACCTCCCGAAATC
>JAAAKM020073195.1:148017708-148164495 GCA_010016025.2 Alatinidae sp. Z8VKAUB7J3
CCCACCTCGGGGCGTTCCATTTCGCTCGGTTCGTACTGTTCTCGAAATAACCTCAGGTCTTTTTTTGCCACCTAACGTCCACTCCTCCTACATAGCCGATTGCTCGCCACTCGCGATTTACTGTCAATAGTGGACCGGCAATCGCTTGTCACGTCAACCAGCTGGCATCGATGCTGCAGATTTTTGTTGCCGAACCTCCGGCGACGTTTGAGAGTACATTCGCCTTAGACCGGACGTTGGTCTCTCTACTCTATCTCGCCCTGATCATTGAAGGCGTGTTCTTAACCGTACCCAGCTCGGACCATATTTATCTTTCTTTTGCTCATACCCACACGGATATCCAGCGGGTGCTGGGCACTATGGACGCCGTGTTTAAACGCTACGAGCTTCACCAGCTTGTTGCTTAAAGCAGCAGACAAGCCATTCATCCCGAAAAAAGGAGCCAGACTAATGAACAACTGCAGTGACAACGAACTGGACAGACTATTCAAAGCGCAGGCACGCGCGTTTGAAGACGACCGCAATCCCGGGTTTGAACAACGTATGGCCTGGCTGCAGGCACTGGAGGCAATGATGCTGGAATAGGGGTGGTACCTTGCAACGGGGTCCTTATCTTGAAGCATAACACATAGACTATAAACTGAGAAAAACTGAAATTTTCAAGACTAGAATGGAAGTGTGAGAAATTATTCCATATTTTATTAGTTATCCAGAGTCATATGACACCACCAGCCTCAGTGTGAACATAACGACAACGTCGCAGTGATTATCAGAAAACACTTACGAGTTTTTACCTCAGGAGCGCCACGCACTTTCATTTTTTGCCTTAATCTTTCTAGGAAGCAGGGAAAAATTACTTACTTCGTTCTTGATCGTAGGATGAGATGGGCCAATTTGTCTGCACAATTGTGTGCCATAACTTGACGGGTCCTCATGGTATATATCAAGAGATTTGTTGATATGTTATTCTTATCTCGCCGAATTTGGCGTAGGGCTTACGGAATGCCTTCATCAAATAGGCTCAACTTTAATTTATTCTTGATTATATTAATAATAATGATTTATTTATCCACCATCAATAAAAGATTATAGTGGATCGAAAAAGATCAAAAAACTAAACACACCAAAAAGTGTATGTAGGTGTAGAGTGTTGAATGCAGTTACCTTGTTAATTTTTTCTGAGGGAATATCTATTGTATTATTATGACGTGTTATTGATTTCTGATCATCAGGAATCAACACGAGTGAAAATATAATCTCATTCAGAACCCAAGAAAGTAAAAAAAAATTCCAATCTTTCTGCTACGAAAAAGTCGCTGTGGGGTGTTGGAAGAGATTTTTGTTTACTGTTGGCAGATGAATTAAATAAAAGTGTCAAAAATATTTTGACATGTTGTATTAGGTTCTAGTCACCTGGTAGCAATGTTCAGCCCACCATATTTGTTTATATTATTTTCAATTAAAAAAGCCCAGCGCAAACGCGCTAGTTGTTTTTTTTTTTTTTTTTTTTTTTTTGCGTTATTTGGAAACATAAAATAACTTAATATTTTCGTAAAGCCGAAACATATACGGGTTTAGTATGTTTTTCAAAGAGGAAAAATTAAAGCCGATAGTGCGGAATTGCAACATCATCAACTTTTACGTTTTCCCCGAATAGGCAGGCATGATTTTATTTTTAAATATGACGAAGGACTTTAGTAAGAAAGAAAATCGATGTTCGAACTCATCCTCCACAGATATTGAATTTCCACATCAGAAACTTCAGTGAATATTTTTCACTTAAACACCAGGAAATGCACCTTTTTTAAGAGAATCATATCAACAATAATGCCAAATTGCAACATCAGAAACTTCCACATTTCCCCCGATATGCAGGCATGATCTTATATTTAAAATATGACGAAGGATTTCAATAGGAAGGAAAATCGATGTTCGAACTCATCTTTCACATGTACTGAACTTCAACATCAGAAACTTCACTTAATATTTTTAACTCAGGAAACGCACATTTTTTAAGAGAACCAAATCAAAAATAGTGCTGAATTGCAACATCAGAAACTTTCACATTTCACCCAATATGCAAGCATGATCATTTATTTAAAATATGACAAAGCACTTCAGTACGAAAAAAAAAAAATCGGTGTCCCAACTCATCCTTCACAGGTGCTAAACTTCGACATCAGAAACTTCGCTGAACATGTTTAACTTAAACACGAAGAAATACATTTTTTTTTTAAGAAAACCATATCAACAATAGTGCTGGATTGCAACATCAGAAACTTTCACATTTTCTCCAGTATGCAGTCATGATTTAGTATTTAAAAATATGAAGAAGTACTTCATTAGAAAAAAAAACTGTGTCTAACAGCATCCCCCGCTGGTGGGATTAGTTACACAGTTTACCAAAACCATGCAGGTGCTAATAAGCCTTCAGTTTAAAAACCTCATCATATTCCCCACCAGCCCATCTTGTTTAAAATACATTTTATAAATCTGGTGCATCACCTTTATATTGAGATATCTTAAAAAAAAAATTTTAGACTTAAGTTAAATGAATGTAGGTTCTTTTCAGCATGACACCATTTATTTACGGTTTATTATACACCATTATACGGTTTATGTAAACTTATATTAGCCTAGAATTCACAAAAATTCGTCCAATATAATCTTAATGTCAACGCTTTACAGTAATATGGCTTAGAAACAATTAGAACAATACCCGTTTTATGAGTTCGCTCTAGAACATTTTGCTAAATACCCTGCAATGGGTTGAAAGGATGGATGTCCCAAATAAGGTTGGGTAATATTACAAATAATAATTTAGTCTTTTGATATTTCTCCGAAGGGAAAGGTATTCCTTTAAAAAGGAATAAATTTGAGGCTTGTTTGTAAGTGTCTTTGCCCTTAGACGGCTTAACACTCGGACAAGTTGGTATAAGATAAGATACTATTTAAATCATGATGAAGTACAGATACAATATTACATTTTACTATTCCCCCAAAGGCTCATTGGCCTGTAAAGAAGACGAAAGACTAACAGGTCACTTAGCGAGAGAAACAAATAGCAGCAATATAACCAACTTAATTTAAATTTAACTTGCTTTCAGTTCTTGAATGTAATGTTATTTTTGCAAAAAATATAAATCATTCTGGTCTTACGTATGAGCAATATCAACCAAATTGCCAATATCATTAGGACCAAAAACGCTTCCGTTGCCAATATATTTAAAAAAATATATTTAAAAAGCTTCGAAAGCTTTGAAAGCAATATATTTAAAAATCTTTGAAAGCTTCTGTTATATAGATCTGCCCACAATTTATACTTACTTCTTTTTTCATTAAGATAAACAGGTAATATATACTCGTCTCTCGATGCACTTTCAAGAAAAACATAGCTTTCATAGAAAGATTACAAAACCACTAGTGCTTTGGCTTTCAAAAGACTGAACTTTCAAACATTTGGCTTTCATAAGATTGAATACCGAACTTCTAATGCAAAGGGATGACACCAGCTTTACTCAATTCAACTAGCAAATCACCTTAAATTCAAGTCGGATCTCTACTTGAAATGTAACTTATTAATTTCTCAACTAAGCTAGGTTAATTTTAGCATCAATCATTGAGAAAACTAGGGTTTTGGAATAATCAGAGGTTAGAACATGATCTATTCTTATGTTTTTTTAAACATATGTATAATTAAATGTATATGAAATACAATGGTTAATGGAAAAATTTAAGTCCAGAAACTGGTGTCAATGAAAAAATTAAACTGGAACCAACAAAGAATTAAATAGGTAATCATATCAAATATAAAGATGATAGATACTGATGTAGATAAATAAATAAATCTTAATTCGAGTAAAAATTAAAATGAATTATAAAGGAAAAGTTAAAACGAACAGGAATTACTGCAAACAGGATAAATTGTACCCCCCCCCCCTTTAAATCTTCTAAATGATATTGCATCGTTTGTGCTTAAATAAAAATTTAATATCTTTTAATCTATACTCTTGTAATTCTAACGTTAAAAAAAAGTGTTATAAAATAATATACCAATCCAATACATTATTGCTTTAAAGCTCCCAAATTTGATTGTCCAAGGATCTGTATTTCATCATTTTATATCTGTTTGTCTGATTACTTAATGCACAAGGTTATTCTAAGGTGTTATTTTCTTATGCAATTGTGTAATGTAACCTCTGGATTTGCCAAAATAGTCCTTATGCCATATTTGTTTTAGATTCAGACACAGAAAGTATTTTGTCAGAAAGATCATCCGACTCTATTGTTATTGTTGGCAGAGACAGACACATTGTGCTTGGATCAGTTGGAGAATATGTTGGTAAGTCCTAATCATTGTCATACTTGTAAATATGGCAGTTGCATGAATATATCTCCCCTAGACAGTTCGAATGACCTCCTAAAAAATTTAGCCGAAAAGTACATTATAATGCATTAGTCCCTCTCCTCCCTATTCCCATGTGTTTTTGAAAGAAACCATGACTTCCCGCGGTGGGGTGTACTCGTTGCTGGTCGACCAGATGCCAAACGGGTTGTTGAAAATATTATTGATGCCGTCGTCATCGAAGAGGTTGGTCGCGCTCAGCGACAGGTTGATCGGCTGGTTTTCCATCTGGTAACTGAAATGCAGGTTCACGACGTCGTAAGACGGCACCGTGTCATACAAAAATCAACCATATGTTTGCTTTTAATTACTTAAATGAATGATTATTAACAAAAAATTGTCCCCGAAATACGTCCTTAAAGATTTAAATTCCGTAACACCATTAGAAAACATATTATCACTACAAATACTAGAAACAACTCTCAGCAAAATCTAGCCGAATGAGGCAAACGCACCCCCCTCCCAAAGAAAATCCTGGATCCGCCCCTGCTTCCCACTCAGTAATTATGTTCAGAGGTAATACAATATATTTGAAATATTCTTAATCACATTTACTTAGCCTCAATAAACCAAGGAAATATCCCTGATCAAAGTTTCAACATCAAGTTAAAAAAAACTTGCGTTACTAACTACCAATCCCTGTGTTTACTAGTTTCTACAATTTTCGCAGATTGAAACATTTGTATTTGTTCAATTAAATGGTCCTTTTGTAACAGAGCCTTGAATCTGTTATTACATAAAGTTTAAAGCAGAAGGATCAGAGTTCAGAAAACTATCTTATATATTAACACTAAGCCAGGGTTTAAATTATGTAAAGGAAAACAAGAAATGTTTACGAATGAGGAGTACAACCAAAATCTAAGATCTTCATCTTTATAGCTTTATTTAGTTACTGTCTGTGTTTTAGGGTCTTTTTCACCTATTAGTTGGATTTCCATATTTTCAACACACAATCATTTTCATGATGATTTGCTGCATAGCCAATAAGCTATAATTTATTCTCTTTGAAAAGCCCAGATATTTAATTCTTCCAATGATAAATTAATCAATTATTCAGTCTATTAATCTTCACATACATGTAGAAGCGGCATACCTTTTAAGATTAAAAACACTTTTTTTTTTACTTGATTCCTGTTTGTTTTAATTTTGTTTTCAAGGCTATTCTATTCTGGACCCTTGCACCTCTGTACAGGTATAGTAACGATGGTGTTATTTTATTTGTAATTGAGATTACTGGAATATTCAACTAACATAGGAGTGTAAACTTCTATCTTACACTCATTACATTAAATTGGACACCCCAAGTTCCCCAGAATCTGGCGTCGGTCTGGTCGTATATGAAATAGACGAATACCCCTCGGGGCGTACGGGTTAAACCGGCGGGTTTTGAATAGATAAAATTCTCAATATGATTGACATAGCCGGTCAATTCGGCCCGGAAACTTGGTTTGTTAACTTCAAGCGTGTTAATCCATTTGTATCCTTGTTCGGAGGGAACGGATCGGTCTTCTTCGGTTAGAATGCCTTCGGCGGTGGTAATAAAATCGAATCTTTCGTCGATTATATACCGCCAAAGACCATATTCGATTAAAAAAGCATGTTTACCAAATCGATATAACTCGGCCACATTAGGCGGTCGCCAGGCGGTGCCAAAATTGATTCGGAAAGCGACGTCTTCATTAAATTGGCGTTTATACCCTAAGGTGGCGGAGAAGTTTTCGTAGCTTATGTCGTTTCGATAGATCGTATTATCCGGTTCCCTGCCGGTAATCGAAGCGTTCATGATATCGAATCGCACGCCCAGTTCAAAGGTATTGCCAGATGAAGTCAATGATTCTACCAAATAAACGCCAAAGCGGTCGCTGTCGTAATTAGGGATAAAAGGCACGGTATTGGTGCCGGGTAAGTTATCATTTGCCTGGCGCAACCACTGCATGCCCATTTTCCCGGATACCGGACCAAGAGCCGGATGTATCCAATCGGCGTCGATACTTTCCGTGCGTAATTCCAGATCAATATTAGGAGCGTCTCCCCGACGAACCCCGTATTCTTTTCGCTTATTTAGTTGCCGTCCATACTGAAGCGTGAAAGACTGTTTGGCGCCAATGTATCTGGCTGAAAGTTTGTACAAGTTGTGTTGAACCTCCTGTCTGGGGGCGATAATATCGTAGCTGAATGGTTTAGTGTAAAATCGCGTATCGGCAACGACGGCATTTTGAAGATCCTCTAGATTGCCAAATACCGAACCTCTAAGGATACCCAGCTCTTGATCAAAACGGTTATAATAGCCTTCGATATCCAATTCAGGGAGCGGATGAATCCGAAAACTAAAATTTGTTCTTTCTAGTAAATTAAGTAAAAAAATAAATAAATAAAAAACACATTACCAAAGGAAAAAGAAAGTAATGCTTTCTTTTGTTTTGTTGCTTGGGTTCTTTTTGTTGTTTGGGTTGTTTTAATTTCAACATCGACGAACATGTATATTCGTAAATGTTGTTACATCTATGAATAAGCTATGTAATTAGATGTAACTAGATGTAGTTAGATGTAGATGTAACAAGCTATGTTACATGTTACATATATGTTACATATTACATATTACAAATAAATAAATTTTGGCCATATAAATTTGGCCAACAGTACTTTGAAGTGAGTTGTGGTTTCTTCTTTGAGCTCTTCCTCAGTTTAAAAACACCTCCCAGCCACTTCCTCCAAACCAAGCCATATTTTGCCAATCACAAATAACGGTTTACTACTGCTAATTTCAGTTGCCACCCCAATCACTGGCCACCCTTTCCAGTGTCTGGCCATGAGTCGGTGTGTTTTGTGGATACATTGTCAAGCTTGGACAGACGGATGGTAACTGGTATTTTGTAAGGTTGCGGAGGAGATCCTTGATTCTCTGTAGCTGCCTCGGGAAGGGCACTGTGGATAAAGCTTGGTTATGTCCGTGGCCAGTGTTGACAAACATTGCAGGGACAAGAGCCTGTTAAAGCCCAACAAGATGTTGCTCTATCATTTGACGAACAATCGCACTGGCTGGCGAATCAATAGAGGCTGAGGTGATGTGTGGGGGAAGTTCTTCTCTGAGCCTCGTTGCAATTCCGATAGCCAGATTCTAGCATGTTGATCATCCATCGTGGACTGGATGCCAGATCCTTAATGCGGAGCAGGACGTTATTTTTTTTAGCATGATACTAAGTACAATGCCACTGCTTGGTGGGTCATTCTTCTAATTTTATTCTTCAGGGTAGTCGCTTCTTTAGGTTTTTCCCCCTGAAATGTTGTTGCATTTTCCTGCATAGTACTTAAATCTCTTTTGTAACGTATGGACGATCTGCAGATAAAAGTTTGCTTATTCGTGGCCGACATTTTCAGATGGCCGCCGTTCTTGCAGGCAGCATCAAAAGCTGCCGCCTTTTTCCGCATCCGTTCAATGTCCGCGGCTTGGCGGTGCTGAGCGGCTAACCGCATGGTGATGCGCTGATTAAGATCCAGGGCCTCAACGTAGCGGGGGAAATCCGCAAGGTTTACCGGAGATACCAACGTTGACCGGTTCGACAGCATCTCCACCAACCCGTCCGCTGACAGGCGTATCAGCGCTTCGCGGATCGGTGCGCGTGACATCGTAAACCGCTGTGCCAGAGAGGTTTCATCCAGGGGCACACCCGGTTTCAGGTCCAGCGAGAGAATCTCGGTCTTGAGCACATCATAGACATGTTTTCCGCCGCCTCCCTTTGCTGGTTTGGCGGGCTGCTTGGCCTCTGCGGCGGTCTTTGCGCTCATGAATCGGCCTTTCTTCAACGGGTTCCGTGGTGCAGCAGATAGCGGAAATGGTACTTGAAACAAATCTATTGACTTGTCGCCATTGTGTCGACAACAATCATGTCAACAAAATGTCGACAACGGTGGAGGATAGTATGGCGACGAACATGAAATGGCTTGGAGCAGCGGCTGGCGGTGTGTTGACGCTGGCGGCAACCAGTGCAGCCGCGGAAGGCCGCCTTGGCACAGTCCTGGAGAGGGGATCGCTCTTGTGTTCAGGTCACAACGGGTCGTTCCTTGGCTTTGCGGAAGTAGATGACCAAGGCCAGTGGAAGGGTGTCGATATCGACCTTTGCAAAGCTCTGGCAGCCGGACTCTTTGGCAAGTCCGAAGGCCATTTGGAGATTGTGCCAATCAGCTGGGCGCAGCGCTGGCCTGCGCTTCAGTCAGGCGACATCGATGTGGTGATCAAGGTGTCCGGCTGGACCCAAAGCCGGGATACCGAGCTGAACCTTTCTTATTCCACCCCCTACTTCATCGGCGCGTTTCAAGCGATGGCGAAAGCTGACTTGGGGGCGGAACGGATTGGGCCTATTTTGAACGCTCTGTGCACCGAAAATACTTCCCCCCGAAAAGAATTCAATCCTCATACCAACCCATCCCATTGAAAAAAAAACGTTTACTGAAAATTTCAACCCCATCGCTCAGCCGTCAGACAAAACACGGTAGACTAAAGATAGATTCACAATGAGATTTTAATTTCACCAAAATTCCGTAACCGCTTTATCAAGCCAATCAGATTTTCTCGAAGGGTTTTCTGATTGGCTGAAAAATTCTGCAAAATTTCTGATTGGCTCAAATTGATCTAACTAAGTCTCACTGTGACTTTTGAACCTTCAAAAAAAAAAAAAAAAAACAACGCATAAAATCCGTGACCGCTTTGATTAACCTAATTAATGAAAAGTATTCAGCTAGCGTCAGGCGATTGTTTTTAGAGCTGAGGATTTGCAATTCCAAATCATCTTGCAAGCTGAGAAAACTTTACAAAGCCTATAAATTCTTAACAACTTTTTGAATAGGCTGAAAGAGTGACACCTTCGAGCTGATCCAGCTGACGATAAGCATAAAAAATAACGCAAACCCACTGAATCAGCAATCTATTGTATGTATCCCAAGACTACATATGAACCCATTAGGGAAGGGGCCAGGAAACAATTACGGCAGCAGTGATTACTGTATTTTGGAAAGGCCACTGAACGGGAAACCGAAATAGTATATTTTTTTCAATTTTACTTCTGTCCTGTACTACAAATTTACTAAAATATTTATATTTCATGGAAGTCCATGCCAAAATGAAGGGCCACGAAACGGACATCAGCACCATCGGTTTGGACCTTAAAGGTCTAGTACCGTCTTACTTACTTTTTACTTACTACATTTATGAAACGCCCAAATGTTGCACCCTGACGCATCAGGTTTTCGAATTTAAGGCCCCTCTCACTGGGTGAAGTGGCAGGAAGCTTGAATTAATCCCCCTGCTGCGTGTCGATCAAAAATACTTGCCAGATAAAAAAAAGTCAATTAGTCAAAACTATTTCTCTGAATTTTTAAAAGTTGTCCAATATAGTAGCTAAAAATCCACGCCTGGGAAATTGCTCATTGTGATTTCACCGACGCTCATGACGGCGTCTACCCGAGCGGTCACACGATTCGGTTTCATCACCATCGTGTCGACAACATTCAAGACGACGGCATCTACCTCAGCAGCCCGGTACCATACTTCAGCGATGACATCTTCATTTATCAAAATCTAATCACACGCTGCCTAATGGCGTTCGGATGTCATTCTCGCGGCGGGCCAACCGGCAACATCTACATCTTCAGGAACATCGCTGACTTGCGTCGAGGCGTTTTTGCAGGGCGGGCAACTCCGGATGATCCGCAGGGACGAGTGACGACCTACCAAGTCTTTCTGATGCACGGTCGCGGCAAGCCACTTGGCGTGGAATCGCTGTACTTTTATCAAAACACGTTTGTCAGCCGGACCGATCCGTACGGATACGCCCAGCGAACACTCAGCAAGGCGAACGCCGTTTCCAAGCGGAGAGTGTTCAACAATATCTGCGTTTACCTGAACCGCTACGGACAGCTGCGTTCCTTTGATGAACCCACGCCCGACATTCATTGCGATGGCAATCTCCATTGGTGCACTAATGCTGACGTGAACGTCCCGAAAGACTACCTCGACCGCATTCGCCGTCACCCCGCTTCGATTGCAAACAAGAAAACGTACCCGCCTGGTTGGGCCAGCAAAGACATTGTCGCCGACCCGCTCTTCATGAAGTTCAGCCAAGACCCGAACACCGACTGCGACTGGCGAATTCAACAAGCCAGTCGTGCCGTCGGTTCTGGCGTTGTGTTACCAGACGAACTGGAAGACCCGCTGCGACCAGATGATCACTCCGCTCCAGACATCGGCGCGATTCCGGTCGATGGCGAACTGTTCCGTGCAGGTCGAACGACCATTCAAAATGAGGCGACCGAATGAATCAAGATTCGATGATGACGGTGAAGCAGGTAAAGCACACCAACTCTAGCGACCAGCGGATTGACCCGCCGCGATTTTCAGAGGCCAGCGTCTGGTCAGAACATCGCGTCGTGCTTGGCATTCAACAAACTAAATCCAGTATGGTGAAGCAAAAATACTACTTGCGCTTAAACTCTGTCTTTTGAATAGTAACGTCATGTGAGTTTAGAAGGACATCAGGATTGAGCTTTTCATTGAAATGCTCTATCTTTCTCGAGCAGATACCTTCTTTGCTTTGTAACTGAGATCCGTTTTCATCTAGCTCTGTGCTTTTCTTGGCTGCTAGCTCACAAACTATCTTGTACATAAAGTACAAGTGCGCAAACTCTTTTGTATTTTAAGAGAAACATTTTCTAAAATTAAGCTTTGTTACTGAAAAGGCTGTTTTGAGAAAAGGGCAGTGCCAAAATCTTTAAATGCTTGATCGGCTCTTAGCCTTGTATATTCAGAGCTTTATTTCTTAACTGAAAAACGACTTGCATGCATTGAAAGTAATTAAGTTATACAAACGTATCCTTCTCTTTATATTATAACGCTTTTTTACTGACGTAACAATAGCCCAGTTGCTTAATGAAAGATGACTTACTTTCGATTTGGGCTTTGGTGGTAGAATTCATTAGGCTTCGTTTTGCCAAAAACTGTGAACAAGTGAAACCTCGTAAAAAAAAGAAGAAAATTGATGTTTTGAGCCAGGTGTGTTGAAGGCTATGTCATCCACTCGAAATTTTATGTTTTGAAAATAGCAGTTATTTTTCTGTCTAAAATCACAAAATCAAGTTTTGCAGACCCTTTTGATCAACTTCGCTAAATCGAAATATTTTTTCCCTTTTGGATCTTTGAGCAGGAAATTTGAGACTAATATATGCGTAGATTTTGTCAAAATGGGGTTGCTACTTTCTGTTTTAGTCCGGGAGTCCATTGTGACGGAATAGGATGTTATATTTGAAGTCAAAATAATTACTTCAAGAAGAAAAAATAAACATACAAAACTATCTGGAGACAAACTCACCGAATTATCCACAACATGATACTGAAGACGAACATTAAATAAATAAATTAAAAACAAAAACACAAGAACACAAAACAAAAAACCTTCTGAAACGCCTCGGCGCCGTCGACATCGACACGCGGTCCGATGTCTACACGCTGGGCCTCCTGCTCTTCGAGATCATCGTCGGCGAGCGCCCCCTCGACACCCGGTCGCTGCGGCAGCTTCCCTTCGACGAATGGTGTCGCCGCATTCGCGAGGACGATCTTCCCCGCCCGAGCGCGGTCCTTCGCCGCACGACGCAGGCCGGCACCGCCACGACGGGCTGGACCTGGCGCCGGGTCCAGGGCGATCTCGACCGCATCGTCGGCAAGGCGGTGGCCAACGCGATCCTCGCGATCTACGACGGGGTCCCCTACCTGTACGAGGAGGCCAAGAAGGCCGTCGACAAGGCCATGGAGATCCGGGATATACGCCTTGTTTCCAAATCGGGAGGCAAGTCGGGCGATTGGAACCGGCTGCCGTCGACAGGCGCCGGATAATGGCTTTGCTTCCGGTTGATGAGGCCCGCAAACGAATTCTGGACGGCGTTCTGCCTGTCAGTGAAATCGAAGATGTTTCTCTGAAGGAGGCGATCAATCGCGTCCTTTCCGATGAGATCGCAGCGAGCCGCTCCCAACCGCCCTTTGCCTCCTCCGCCATGGACGGATACGCCATCCGGGCAGCCGATCTTAGCGATACGCCCGCCGAGTTCGACGTTGTCGGCGAGGCGCCCGCCGGTCACGGGTATGCCGGTACCGTGTCGAGCGGACAGGCGGTCCGCATATTCACCGGCGCGCCCGTTCCGGAAGGTGCCGACACCATTGTGATCCAGGAAGATGTCGAGCGGCTTGATCATGAACGGGTGCGCATCAGCCAGCCGGTCGCGGAAGGCACCTATGTCCGACCATTGGGTCTGGATTTTGTCGAGGGCGATCAGGTCCTGCAGGCCGGTGACCGATTGGATGCCGGCAGGATCACTGTCGCGGCCGCCATGAACCAAGCCTCCCTGCCCGTTCGGCGACTGCCGAGAGTGGCCGTGCTGGCAACCGGCGACGAGCTTGTTCCTCCGGGGGCACAACCCGCAGCGGATCAGATTAGGGGATTCAGACCATGCGACCACTGTGAGAAAAGAAAGGGTAGAGGCACCAAAACCCTTTTTTTAACGAGATTTAGCAGAAGCGGTTATCAGATTTCGACCAAACTTCGTCCATCACGGCATCTACTAGAACGGTTTGTCGAGTCTAAGTCAAGCATGAAGGACAGCAAAAGTAAGAGTAAGGAAAAGAAGTAGAAAGTAAAAGCAAGTTTAAGTCCTGTCTTATGGAATTTCGTATAGTAATGGCCAGATTAGTTTATCAAAGTATCAGCCAAAACTTAGGTAGGAGTAAGATTCGATTTTCTAGTTCTACTCTTTGAATGTCAAGGCTGATTCAACCTCTGCGGGGGAGGAGGAACGACATACTCAGTTTTTTGTAGTTAAGAAATCTTTCAGCACATGTCGTCGGTTCTGAAACAAATTTAGTGTAGAGCAAGAGCTATTGATCTAGTTGTGTGATTTAGGAGTCCGGGCCCGCTCTAATTTATGTTTATTTGAGGGAGCTATAAAATCTTTAGCTTCGGCAAATCTGCGAGATGAAAATGTCTTAATACTAACTAAACTGAATAAGAAAAATAATCGGACCGCAGTTGTCATTTATGGTAAATAGAAAAAATACAAACTATGCAGGCTGAAGGGGGCTTCTATTTATTGCTGTCAAGATACCTTTCAGAAGCCATGCTCAGATCTCATCCAAACTTGGCAGGAATTGATAACTGTTATCCTAACTGTATTTGTTAAGAGCCTGGGCCATAACGACTCTAATTAGAGAGTACTAGCTAAGAAAAAGAAAGAGTCCCTAAATTTTTGTGGTCGGAATGTCGACAGAACGAGACGTTGGAGCCTAGTCAAACCTGAAGAATAGTAAGATCTAGTCTCCTAGTTTTGCTTTTTTGTGTCTTGACATATTGAGGCCTTTACTAGGGGGAGGAAGATTTTTAAGTTACTCTGATCAATAAATCCACCAGAAGGGGATGTCAGAACTCAAACAAACTTGATAAAACGCAAGACACGACTAATTATCCTTCCAATGAGCTTTAAAATTGGTGCAAAGGCTCCAAATTAGGCGAAACCCCAAAATTTGAGGTTTTGAAGCTTGAAAACTTCAAGCTTCAAATGAAGCAAAAGCCCAAGAGTGGCTCCAATGATCTTTAAAATTGGTGCAAAAGCTCCAAATTTTGGGGAAACCACGATTGGGATTGGTGGTAATGGGAAGGATCATTATCCCCATTTTTCTAATAAAGTAGTCTTTCCACACCCTATGGATTCCACCACTCATCAAATCATTCATGAGATCATATTTTTCCGCAACATTTTCAAATACTTTCAGAACTGTGAAAAAGAGAAAATAAAGCATTAAAAGTAAATATATAAAATTAAAAAAAGGAGCCCAGTTCCCAAGGAAGCCTGGGATGAGACCTTTCAGATTTGCGTCTTTTTTTTAAAATAAAATATCATAGAAAAGTAAGGAATAACTCATGAAAATCAAAATTATATAATGACCTTCCTTAAACAGGCAAATTTTATAATGGCGCTATCTAAAAAAAAGTGTAAATCTGTAAGTGTAACTCTAAAGAAATTGTAAATTTAAATAAAAGTGTAAAGTGTAAATGTAGGGTAAAGTAAACATAGAAAAACAAAAGCAAAAATTCTCTATTTTTTGGGCTTTTCCCCATTACACCTTATATGTTTCATATGTGTTTGCCCATTGTCTGTTTTCAATCAAAGTTGTCCCTCCCTGAAATATTATTGCCCTCCCCCCCCAGAAAAAAAAATTCTTGTGTTTGTATCTGATTAATATTGAACACAAGGAGTCATTTACCATCCCTACACCTAAAAAGTACTGCAATTTGCCATGATTTACTTTATTTTCAGACAATAAGCCTATTTTTATTTTACTTTACCTTAAGATCTAAAAGGCTTTCATTTGTTATACATTCAGTTGAACTGAATGGTCACTATTGGCATTGGCAGGGGGAAAATATGCAGCTCTTTTTCTAACTGAAATTAATTATTTTTGAAATTTTTGTCAAACTGAGAAAAATGTAGATAAAAACGTTTTGCGGGCTGATTTGTTTGCGTGCTGATTTTTGCTCGTGAACCTTGTTGCATGTTGATTTTTTCTATTCGTGAACTTGTACACTGATTTTTCTCCTCGTGAAACTGATATCCTTCATGGAACTTGTTGCATGCTGATTTTTGTTCGTAGAGCATGTCAATGGCTGATTTTTGCTCGTAAAAATTGTTGCATGTTAATTTTTCTCTTCGTGAGACTTGTACATTGATTTTTTTCTTGTGAATTTGATATCGTTCATGGAACACGTTGCTGCTGGTTATTGTTTGTGGAGCTTGTTGCGTGCTGATTTTTGTTTCTGAAGCTTGTTTTATGTTTATTTTACCCTTCGTGAAACTTTTACCTTGATTTTTTCCTCGTGGAACTGATTATGTTCATGGAATTGCTGCATGCTGATTTTTTTCCGTGGAATTTGTTACGTGCTGAAATCAGTGTACAAGTTTCACGAAGAGAAAAAACAACACGTAACAAGTTTGATGAACAAAAATCAGCACGCAAAAAGTTCCACGAACAAAAATCATCACGCAACAAGTTCCAGGAACAAAATCGGTTGAGCGATGAGAAAACATTTTCAATTTTTACTAAGAGAAAAACAACATGAATTAAGTTTCACAAACAAAAACAAGCACACAAAAGGTTCCATGAACAAAACATAAGAACCCAACAAGTTAAATGTACAAAATTAATTTCACGAGGAGAAAAATCAATGTACAAGTTTCACGAACAGAAAAATTAACATGCAACAAGTTTCACGAACAAAAATCAACACGTAACAAGTTCCAAAAGCAAAATAAACTTCACGAGGGGAAAATATCCATGTATAAGTTGCATGAAGAGAAAAATCAATATGCAAAAGGTTTAACGAGCAAACTACAAGTTCTACGCAGAAAAATCAGCACGCAACGCGTTGCATGAACAAAATCAGTTGCACCAGAAGAAAAGTCTATTTACAAGTTTCACGAAGAGAAAAACAAACATTCAATAAGTTTCACGAACAAAATCTCTACATGGCGCGCGAGCAGTGGGACCAGGAGGAGCTCGACGGGCGGACCGACCTCTACGCATTGGGGCGCACGCTCTACACGCTGCTGACGGGCCGGCACCCCTACGCCCTCGACCGGGCGGCCGGTCCGTTCGCTTGGTACATGGCCCTCGGCGACGGGCCGGGCGAGCCGAGCTTGATGGAACGGCGCGACGCCGCCGAGGCACGGGTGCGCGAGGAAGCCTCCACCGACCCGGTCGTGGCGGCGGTTCTCGAAACCTTCCCGGGCGCCGCGGTCGAGGCGGTGCGCCCCCTCATCGGCCCGGAGACGGGCGGGGACGAGCCGCATCCGGAGCCGCTGGACGATCTCGAGGACATGGACGATGACGATGACTTGATACCGGATACCGGCGCCATGGCGGCGCGGGTGAACGAGAGTTAAGCGAACAGTAGCGACGACGAGCCGACAAGGGACGGGCGATGAAGAATCTCGGTCAGATGATGAAGCAAGTGCAGGAAATGCAGGAAAAGATGCAATCCATGCAGGAACAGCAACTTGCCATGGAGGTCGAGGGCTCCAGCGGTGCCGGGATGATCCGCGTGACCTTGAACGGCAAGGGCGAGATGCGGGCCATCCGGCTCGATCCCTCGATCGTCACATCGGACGATGTAGAGGTGCTGGAAGACCTGATCATGGCCGCGATCAATGACGCCCACGCCAAGGTCGAACAGCGCAAGATTAGAGACGGCGAGATCAAGACCGCCTGCCAGGAGACCTGCCCGACCGGAGCCATCGTCTTCGGCGACAGCAACGATCCCTCCTCCGAGGTCTCTCGGTGGAAGAAGTCGGGACTGGACTACAACCTGCTCGACGAGCTGGCAACGGCTCCGCGTACGACCTACCTCGCAAAACTCACCAACCCGAACCCTGCGCTCGAGGCCAAGAAGGGCTACGACGGCGACACGGGTGCGGCTCACTAGCCGGAGCAGAAAGATGGCACCTGAACACAACCGTTCGGTCGCGCCTCCGGCCCGGCACACCCACCCTGGTCAATTCAGATCTTGAGCCCATCGAGGAGCTCGGGATTTTCAAACACAGCCGGACACCCAACTTTTTGCATCCCCTCTAAACATGCCCTGAAAGCTCCAGCTTAATACCTTAATCCGTCGATAACATGTTGTGAATACGCACTTGTGAACCTGCATGCACACAGTATGTTTTTATTTTGTTCAACCTCTCCCGTAAAATTTCCAAAAGTAGTCGGAAATTTTTATTTTGACATTAAACATGGTAGTCTATGCTTTGATTTTCTTCATTATCCCTTCAAAAGTAATTCCTGAAAGTAATTGCAAGTAAAAGTAGTCGCAGTCCCGGTCACGGTCATGAGCATTAACGGTCGCAGTCATAAGTCGTCGTGGTCGAAGTCACGATTAGTTACAGTTGCAAGTAGTCATCGTCGCATTGACAGTAGCAGTTGTAGTAACAGTATCCATGAAACTTTATAGTCAGTGTCCTTACAAGTTCCTAAGATATTGCAGATAGCCTACGCCATTCTGATGACTTGGATGTACACAGCGTCTTTTGATTTAGTTCATCATACCACTCAATAATCCATGAAATTTAATCTGAATACCATTAGCCTTTCCGGAAACACCCAGGATCAAACAAATCGTACGTGAAAAGAATGGGCAAATTGCATAATTTACATTCATTGCCCCGGGGGCTGTGGAGAATATAGCATACCCGTAGACATAATTGTTAGACTTTCAAGTATTTGAATAAAAAGCACTTTCAAAATAACTGATAGTGTTAAGAGGGGCATATAAAAGGGCAACAAGAGAGGGCTGGTTGCCCTCCAATCACTGAAACCTTAAAAGTTTCAGCTTCATATCTTCAACCATTTTTCAAAGCTTCGATCCCCTCACCATACCTTCAGATTTTAAACTTAAGACCCTCAGCCATTCCTTTGATACAGCTGACACTCTCAGTTATAACCAGCAGGGACATAATGTATTTTCACTGTGATCGTCGTCCCTCTCAAAATTCCTCAAAGTTTCACCTTTATGCCCTGCCAATACATTCATAACAATCGATCCAGATACTTTTTCACCTGCATGTCGTGCTAACACATGTGCCATTTCATGTCCCAATACGGCAGCTAAATCATCTTCATTCCGTGCGTAACGGAACAGTCCTGTCATAACGAATACATGATTGCCCGGTAATACGAATGCATTGGCCATTTCTGATCGGATCACTGTATACGTGTACGGTGCTGTTGAATACGTTTGTAACAAATTATGTTCTTTTGCAAATTCATAGAGATTAAGTGACAAGTAATTTTTACCTTCCAAGATTGTCCAACTCCGAATTTTTGCCAAAGACCATCATGCCGATGAAGCCCTAGCAAAGGCCATTGAAACAGTTCTCAGAAGATAGCTTGATTTTTTAATGTGAAGAATGCGTAGCCGTCAAACCAGAGCCGACTGCGAGGCCGGGAGGGAATTACCTTCGATGCGAGGAGGGGATGCCAAATTTTCATGAATCTCCGCCCTGGGAAACAGGCCAGACCAAAGCAGCATGGCCTCCCGTAACGCTGACCAATACTGACCTTCCAATGTCAAAGATTCCGCAATTTCTTGATAACACTCAATAACGGTTCTTCCAGTCAGGCAAAGCCGATCAACCGCAGACCAAAATTCTTCATTTACTTCGAGGCCGGGAGCTTCTTTCCGAAGATTGGCCCACACATTTGAGGCTCGTTGATGAACGACGATGGGATCGCCACTCTTAATGGCATATCCAAGGTGATCGCAAATCTTCTTCACGAGAACCCCGCTCCAAATATCACCAAATCGATCATACTGATATCCTTTTCCCATGAGCAGAAAGTACATGGCCGGAATTAATTCCGGGCGAAAGGCTACATTCATTCCACACATGGGGAAATATCTCCCAACAGGAATGGTTTGATTGACAGGGGTAAATGTTTGAGGAACCCGCGATTGGACCAACTTACTATGAAACAAACTTAATTGATTTCAGATTTTCCCTATAATACATTTTTATCTTGCTTTTCATATTTAAAAGAACACTTCTTAAAACATATTAAACAAAATCCACTCTAGTAATTATCCTTTTAAATACTACTTTATTTAAACATTTTTATTTTCAGTTTTTCTACTCTGACAAAAATCTTTGGTGTTTTTTAAAGGAACCAAGAGTAAGGGAGTCCCGAACCCCCAGCAGGAATTAATTTACAGGCACGCCCCACAGCAACGGCAAGATCGAAGTCCGAACGCACTGAGGGGGCAGAAGGAACAAGTATATCATCCCGATTTCGAACTGCATATGGATTGACTTTATTCACACGTTGAAACATGCCAGAAAAACTTGATGGGAGATGTCTGCGGAAATAGTGGAATGCTATTGAACACAACGAAAGTATATACATATTCTTCAGGTTTAAGAGATGGACTGGAGCATATTTGGTGGACCGGGGGACTTTTGCCGCTTTCAGCTAAAGCCTACAGCTGCGCAAGAGTCAAGATGGAAAAGTAGACATTACTGCAGATGGAAAGTAGTATAGATAAGGATAAATAAAAGAGAAGTATAAAAGATGGAAAATAGAAAAGGAAAAATTTGCTTACGTTTCCGTATGAATCCCACTACTCTTAGAACATGGATTCTTGTCATCCGAATATACTGGTTGAATGCTAGATTTTCATGCAGAAGAAGTCCAAATAATCACACGTATCTCAGGTGGGTTGCTGTCAAACCACCCACCTGTCAAACCAAATAAATTTCCTAGTCATCATTTGTAACTATAGTGTAAGGGATTGTTCATCTGTAGCCGATGCACCAAACGTACTGTGCTGTGGTAGTAAAAAGTCTATAGAGGTCGTTGATGTTAATGTGGAATGATGAAGGCCCAAGATTTGAGCCTTGAAGCACTCCATATGAAACTGAAATTCGGTCATCCGAAAGTTCAGCAGCGATAAAACGGCTAATGAGGGTTGATGAAAACCATGACAGTTGCTTGCCACAGACTCTGCGATGAGACAACTTATAGATGATGATTTCATGGCTCAGACTGTCGAAAGCTTTCCTGAAAAGACTCCCTAAAACACATAAAAAAGAACTTCCTTTTCGACCGATTCTTTCTATGATTGGCTCTTCACAACATGAAATGGCCACATGGCTTCCAGAAATTTTACAACCCGTACTTCATCTTTATTCGAAAAATTGTGTTGAAGATTCGTTTACTTTCGTAAATCATACCCAAAATCCTTGATCTCGGTTCAAACGAAACTTTTTTGTGTTCTTTTGACATCTGTAACTTGTTTACAACTTGTACAACTTGTTTACAACTTGTATACAACTTGTACAACTTGTACTTGTTTACAACTTGTACAACTTGTTTACAACTTGTACATCTGTAACTTGTTTACAACTTGTAACTTGTTTACAACTTGTAACTTGTTTACAACCTGTAACTCGTTTACAACTTTGTAACTTGTTCCCTTAGATGAGACAATAAAGATATGCGCTGATGCACTGTATAGAGGTAATCTTGTCCCTCCCCAATTCCCCGAAGAAGTTTTTATCGAATTGATGGAAGTTGCGACACGTGGTGTTGAATTCAGCTTCAATAATGAAATGTACCGACAACAGAACGGGGTAAGCATGGGAAGTCCCCTGGGTCCAGCATTAGCAAATGTCTTTGTTGGCTTTCATGAACTTCAACTGTTTAAATCCTGCCAAAAGCCCATTGTTTATTTCCGTTATGTCGATGACACATTTGCCAAATTTTGAAAAGGAGTCCGAATGCGACGAATTCCTCAAAAACTTAAACAGCTTACACCATGCTCTAAAATTTACTTTTGAGAAGGAACACAACAACTCACTACCGCTTCTTGATGTTTTGATCGAAAAAGATGGCACTAAATTCCGCAACAGCGTGTATAGAAAACCTACATTTTCCGGCCAGTATATCTCCTGGAATTCGTTCTGCCCCAAAACACGGAAGATCAACCTCATCAAAACTTCATGCTCTCATGATTTGTTCCGATATAAAATTAGAATCGGAACTCAATTTTCTAAAGCAAACTTTTCTTTCTAATGGCTATCCCGAAGACATCGTTTCATCTTGATAATCTGTACAAGATCTCAATCAGCAAAGCAGCAGTCGGTCAGTGATCCTCTCGACTGAAGAGACAAAGTACAAGGAAGGTACTTTTTATGCCGTCTCCTTTATAAGTTTGTCAGGGGGGATAAGAAAGATATAATAATTGAGTAACAAAAAGATATCAACAAGGCTCTTCCTTTGTTTCTACATCATGTGTGTACGTATTTTTTGTGCCTTACATCTTTTCCCCCTCTTTAATTTCATGCGATGCACGTTCATCTGATGATTTCACCTTGCTCGACAAAAAAAGCGTCATTCTCTCTCCTTTAACGAAGAAAGATCCTTTTTCCTACTGCTTCTGCGCTTGAGATGGACGTCTAACATCTAGTTCGATGTCCCTCTCAAGCGCAGAAGCAGTAGGAAAAAGGATCTTGAAATATTCACCCTTTATTTACAGTAGCCTAGTTTCTTGCATATTTCCCGTTTGCTTTCCTGTAATTCCTTTCAAGTTATTGATGTCAACTGACACGTTATTATATTGGCTCATTCTCTTCTCTTAATGAAGAAACGAGTACAAGCATCACTAGAATATTGTAGCTTAATTTACAGTTACGAAATGCACTTGTTTGTGGACCTTTGATAAAAATTCTGACGATTTGGTTCGATGTCCACTTCCATTGGAAAAGCAGTACAACATATAACTTCCAATTTCAAAATAATCCCTGTTTCCCCCTGCATCTACAGTAATCAAGTAAAAATGCAAACTTTACTAGTAATATATGCTGAGACCACCCTCTTAAAAACATAATTTGTTTATAGTCGTTGGAACAAATGTTTTGTTAAGTAGACTATTAAATTATACTTTAGCATATAATTGCTTCAAAGAGCCAGAGGTTCAATAGTATTTGCAAGCAAACATAGCATCATATACTTCAGTGTACTACTAAAGAAATGTAATGCTTTTTTACATGCCTCTCTGTCCTTTTGAAGTCTAGTGGATCTTGGTCTTTGCATAAGATGTAAACATAACCAAAGCAAAGATCCACTATATGAACATAATGAAAATGCGTTCTACCTGTTGGCACGTGGAAATTTCAATAGTGCTATTCTGCAGGGATCCATTATATTAACATAATGAGAATGCTTTCCACACGTTTGAAGAAGACTATTTCAATAGTTAGGTTTTGCTCATACCAACTATATGAACATAATGAGAATGCGTTCTGCATGTTGGCATGTGGCAATTTCAATAGTGATATTCCGCTAGAATCCACTATATTAAAATAATGAGAATGCGTTCTACGTGTTGGCATGTGGCAATTTCAATAGTGATTTTCTGCTAGGATGCACTATATCATCATAATGAGAATGCTTTCCACACGTTTGAATAAGACTATTTGAATAGTTATATTTTGCTCAGATCAACTATATGAACATAATGAGAATGCGTTCTACATGTTGGCATGTGGCTATCTCAATAGTGCTATGATGCTAGGATCCAGTATATGAACATAATTAGAATGAGTTCTACATGTTGGCATGTGGCTATTTCAATAGTGCTATTCTGCTAGGATCCACTATATGAACATAATGAGAATGCTTTCCACACGTTTGAATAAGACTATTTGTATAGCTATATTTTGCTCAGATCCACTATATGAACATAATGAAAATGCGTTCTACCTGTTGGCACGTGGAAATTTCAATAGTGCTATTCTGCAGGGATCCATTATATTAACATAATGAGAATGCTTTCCACACGTTTGAAGAAGACTATTTCAATAGTTAGGTTTTGCTCATACCAACTATATGAACATAATGAGAATGCGTTCTGCATGTTGGCATGTGGCAATTTCAATAGTGATATTCCGCTAGAATCCACTATATTAAAATAATGAGAATGCGTTCTACGTGTTGGCATGTGGCAATTTCAATAGTGATTTTCTGCTAGGATGCACTATATCATCATAATGAGAATGCTTTCCACACGTTTGAATAAGACTATTTGAATAGTTATATTTTGCTCAGATCAACTATATGAACATAATGAGAATGCGTTCTACTGGGGATGATTTGTCTTTGAGTAGCCCTGTATAGCGCTTGCACAAAGCGTGCTTTTAACACACGCCAACACCAGACCTTGAGCCCCAATATAAACTTTGCTAGTACAAATATAGTCAATACTTTTAGCATTGGTGTGTTTTCGAGCTCTCCATGAAATATCATTATTGCTAATATCGACGTTGCTAGTACCAAATATAGCCAAGATCTTTAGTGATGTTGTGTTTTCCTGCTTTCCTTGACATATCATTTTTGCTAATGTGGGCTTAGTAAGAAGTTCCACATTCTAGTATAAAAGATTGAATGCCGTCCTCTCGCTGCAATCAATATTAATATTTATCATATCCTCCTCCATAGCTCGTTATCTCTACGTAACGTAAACTCTATCATCAATGCCTGATCGACATCTAGTGGACTATTCTCGCGTTAGCATTCTTCATATCTTGTAGTTTAGCATCATGACGCTCTCTATGCACGAACTTTGTGTCTTGGCATATGTAATTGAGTACTGTAACAAGGATAAAAGAATGAAATAATTGGAGGGTAGGGAAAAGTCACAAAATGGGTCCTGTATCAGTGCCACCTGGCATAGGTTTCGTAAGCCAATGGCACAGAAAAGATACAAATGCTAGATTGCTGCCTTAATCCAAATTTACTACCGCTTGTTCCAACAAAGCAGAGTGACTTATTCCACTGAGACAAAGCACAAATTCGCGTAGAAAAATCCTTGCCCCCCTCCCTTGCGTGGTACATCACTGTAATTCCCTTAATTTTGTAGAAATAGCGACTATAAGCCTTGACTAACAACGTTCTTACTTCTCTAAACATTTTCATAGCAATAGACTGTGGTGATCCAGGTGTAGTCGACTTTGCATGGAAAGGTGGGCAGGAGTATACATATGGCAACACAGTTACATTTACTTGTTATGATGGATATGACATGTTTGGAAAACCTACTCTAAAATGCAAAGAAGATGGTAGATGGAATGTTTCTTCTCTTCCAACCTGTAAAGGTAAACACTTATTGAGAATAGAGGAGGAAAGAGCAAGGGGAAGGCAGAGAACTACTTTCCTGTCTAGCATATTTGATAGGTTGAATAATGACATAAAGCCAGTGGGCCTTCTACATCTGGCCAAGGATAGAAAGGGTTGGACAGTCATGGCAGCCAATGTCTTTAGACAAGGCAACTAAAAAAAAAGAAGATTAAACATAAATATTTTCCATTTTGAATGGTGCCACATTATCAACTGGTACTACGAAACCACGCGCATTGACCGATGTTGTGCATGAGTATCTGCAAAGGCAAATGGTTTTATATCCACCATCTTTACCTAAAGCTTCTCTTTACAAGAGAGTGGAGTACTTACTTGTGTTGCAGTAAGCGTATCTAAGCCAGAGCACATGCCAACTCAGAAATTTACATTTGGACATTAGGAGAAGTTATTAAAGCAGTGATGTAGTAGATGTAAGCAAATATATATTTAATACAGGCAACTCTGTGAATTGCGTCCAGCCCTCGGACTGAATTGAAATGCCCTTATTAACAAGCTGGTCTTAATATGAAGAAGTTCTCATCTCAACTTTTATTATTAAATGCGTTTTTGTAATTGGGTCATAGTGAACTGAAAGTAGTAACGAATCGTTGTGATTAGATTTTAAATAAGCAATAAAACATAAAAATTTACTTAAAATAAATTATAATGAACTAAGAAATTTACGTAACAAAAAATTAAAATCAAAATCAAAATCAGGTCTTAAGCAGAATGAATAGGTTTTAAGCAACTCATTGCTGTCACTCTAACAAAGGTGTGATACACGGGACCATCGCTCGTTTCGCCATGTTGATGACACGTCTTGTCCGCCGAGAAGATGATTGTTTGCCCGTATCACACAGTGTTTTCATGGCGACGGACTGCCGATCACTGCCCGTAGTCCGCAATTCAAAGCTGCCCGTTAAATGCAGAGTTTAATGCAAATTTTTGCTGGGACTTTGATTTTGCGCCCACATTTCAAAGCTGCCCTTAAAAGCAAGCTGGCCGCAAAGACAGAAGAGAATATTCCAGAAGTTCTCGAATTATCACATGCCGCATATTCAAGTATTTTAACTAATTAAGTGACTGTATAGCAAGGCATATTCATGTTTGTAAAGCTGAAGGATATAACGTTTGGCAATTTACATTTTTAAGCGAACATTTCTCTCCAAATGTTCCTAACAACGTCGCGAGAGAACGGGTTAAGAAAGTAAATTTTGGTGCATTTCTTACCTAATACAACCATCCTTTATTGATTTTTCGGTAATCAATGCGTTAATCAAAGGGAAAAAATTCTTTATCTCATATTCATCTTATTGAGTATTTTACGTTTCATTTACCACTTCCTGTCATGTTTCAATTTTAGATATCAAACCTGAGGATCTTGATGATGAAACAGAAGACGAAGGTATTATATATAAGTTAGATATTTTACTTGAAAGAGGTATTTAAACACCTTGATATACCTACACTCTTCTGAAGTACATTTTATATTTCTCTTGTCTCTACTTTTATATAGCAAACCTTTTTTTCATATATAAGCAATTTCTATGTTAATAATTTTCATTAGACAAACCTTATAATAAATAACATTTTAACAAAGTTAAGCAATTAATCTTGACTCTCTTTCTTTTTCGTTTACAATCCAAACGAGAGCTAAGAACTGAGCTAAAAAGTTCAGTAATAAGTGTTCAGTAATTTGAACTTTTGCCTCTTTGAGAAAGAAGTTCTCGCTATTGTTAAGGCACCTAGACGACAAGTGTCCAGTTAGACAATCCGAGCGAGCTTTGATAAAACTTTCTAAGTTGGAGTGAGATAACGGTTTTACGAATATTTCGAAGAAAGTGTTTTCCGAATACGTTAAATGCAGATACGTTGGCAACTTGAATGCTGATGACTTAAGCCCATTTTTACTATGCAAGTGACAATAAGCGCGCATAGCAATGGGGAAAAAACGCATGCAAGAATTAATACCGATATGGAAAGACCACGGCATACGTAAAGCAGTGAAGCTTCGTATCCTCCGAACACTGGTGTGGCCATGTTTGACATAGTTTCAAATGTTTAAAAATTTCAGTTCCATTTCCAATTTTAGGGGACCCATTTATGACTACATATGAAATATTTTTTTCCACTCCAATATTTTTTTACTTAATTTTTTATATCTTTATATACTTCAAATAGAGATTTCAGTATAACAAGTACAGTATTCCCGTAATTCGTAACAGACAACAGTTACACTATTAAATAAAGTTAGATTTAAAAACTAACCATTTTTTCCACAACAGTCTTTTAATGTTTTAATCAACCAAAAGTGGTGACTTCTTTCTCATTTGATTTGAAAACAAATCTGCTGCAATTCAATTGTTTCAGTTATGGTAACAAAATGACAAGGGATGCCAATCTAATTTTATGGTAAAACTAAGGTAGCTTTAAATTTCTATACACAAAGTTAAAACTGCAAATCATTTGTGAAGTGACAAGGGGGGAGGGAAGGCAAGATGGTCAGCACCACTTGCAATAGACTACAACTGAATACATTTATTAGCTATGTTTCTATTGTTATGATAAGTGGAGTCGAAAAGCCTAACTAGATCATTGCATGCATCTGTAAAATAGGACAAATTGCAGCAATATCTGTCATCTTCAAGATGTGTGTATGTATCATTAGACAACTGAGTGTGCTTATAGGAAGTGACCTACCTTGCACAATATATGAGCATACTGTTTTTGCCAGTAAAGTGAAGATTTCAAGGAAATTTTTATATACACAATACAAAAGATTAGAGTGCTGGAGTTCAGTTAAGTGACTTGATATGTTCTGTTACTTGAGTAACATTTTTGAACACATCACTGTGATGCATTGAAAATTTCAAGGCAAAGATGATATTAGATGCTCTTTCATGACAAAATAAGAAGTGTCTTTCTGATTGTCTTGAAGATTTTAAAGACCTCGGAGCCAGGCACCTTTCTGATAATATATCTGAACAGCTTTGGTTACTAGTAGATCAGTGTAGGCACTACTTCCTAACTCAATAACTGGTTATTCACTGTGACTCAAGATCCTTAGCCTTTGAACATAACGTCCAAATGAGGCCATGACAATTCTGTAGTTAATTGATCATTAGCCCAAGAATATTATGTTGATTAGGCTATCAGCCATGAACAATGAATTGGGTAAATACGTACTGGGTATTTCAGAAATAAGTCTACTCAACTTCTTGCTAGTATGATCCAATTCACACAGCTTACGTCGGCCTGAGAACTATCTGAGCGACAAAAACGTTTGTCATTGGGAAAACATAAAAAGGTCAATAAGAACAATTTACAGAAGCAGACATTACCTCGTACTTGACTTTAAGAAGGTCCTGTTGGATGAGCCTCTCTTCTGATGCATATCCCCATAACTCTTTTCGTACTCTTTCATGCATTTCTTCAGCGTATGCCTAAAGTAAGTCAATGCAAAACTTTAGAAAGGTCTAAAAACCCCTTTGCAGTCATGTTTCAGAGAACTAGGGTAGTTGGAAGTCACGATTTTTAAATGATCGCACACACAGTAGTTGGTGTAAGTTATGCAGAATAACATGCTCTATTAGGTATAACAAAGAGCTACTAAGCATAATGTAGATGAGTACCAAACGAGAAGGACTTCACAATACAGAGACCTAAGCAATTCATTAAATACCATCTAAATACATAAAGTATCACTTAAGAGCTTATTAAAAGTTTATAAAGATAACGCTGTGTCGTGATTTGACATAAATCTCTCTTTAACACTTTATCCTTGTAAATATTTCTTTGGATGTGATTGAGGACGTTTTTAAGCCAAACCTACACTACTATCCTCATTGATAAAATTTTGATCTGTTTTTTGAACTATTCAAGAGCCTCTTATGGGTTCACCCGGCAAAATGAGCCAAGCAAGTCTCATGATGGGATTTAGAAAACGCTCTTAGATCGACTGAATATGAAAGCTAAATCCATGAAGACAAGATCAAAGTCTCCTCATTAACAATTTCAATGTAGTTTTCCAAAACAGCTTCACGCACTTAATTGTTTTTGTCACCTTTGAACTCACTATACGAGAGTTTCTTATTTGTCCAGGTCACAATGTAACATCTTAATAGGGTTCTGTTGCTTTAGTGACGAGAATATATGTGTGGTGGGTATTTAAATGTATGACTATTACATCCGATCGCAGCACTTCTAGCAGGCAATCATGACAGTCGACACACTTATGTTCTAGCTCCGTATTATTGGTAAGCATGTATTCCGGATGATATTTCATGCCAGCTACAAAATACTATTACTTTACAATACATTCAATGACAGGGACGTGCCATGGTCAAGGCAGCTACGTATACAACAGGGAAAATACACTAACACACAGGGACAGGGCTTGCATAAGGTATTTTGGGCTGAAGAAATTAAAAAGAGTTGAAGTCCCACCTTACTTGGCACCGATTTCCTTCTACTGCTAACGTATTTTTGCGACGGTCTTCTTTCGTTGTAAGAACACATTTTTTTCTTGTATTGTTTCACATTCTACTAACGTTCTACTCAACTAAAATAAACTTTTAAAGATATATGGCAAGGCTACGCGGCCCCTGGATTGTGGTCTCTTGCAACAGAAGATCATAAACATAATAACACACTATAATATTTACCCCTAGCAAATGTTTTGTCCCTCACTCCCATTGCTAACCCTTAACATTTTTGTGAACTATACAAGTTTATTACGTAGTTAACACAAGTAAATGGTCGTCAACATTCATTCTACCTTGAGAAAGTAGTTTAGATTACAATTAAAATTAAAAACTGCAAAGATTTTCACCAAAACGCTATGTTGACCGTTGACCCTGGCTCACGATAAACCTTGTCCGTATTTTCAGTCACGATGCTTGGACTTCAGTTTGTTTACATCTTTGCTGTGTTGATCCTACAATGTAAAAGTTGCACACGAGAAGATGTCACCTATCGAGTGTGATGCACTTGAAAGTGAAAATGTAATGATCGATCGACTCTGGTGCAGACAATTGAGCTTTTCTTTGCAGTGACAATTGATAAGAGTATCCTACACGTGTACTTTACAAGAAACATTTGATACCAAAAGAAAGGTCGCAAGCCAAAGTTTGCAAGTTAAAGGTTGCAAGTTAAAGGTGGCAAGTCAAAGGTTGCCATTCGAAGCTCGCAAGTCAAAGTTCCTCAAGTCAACGGTGGCAATTCAACGGTCGTGAGTCAAAGACCGACGGCACTCTTTTTCAGGACGATAGCCTATGCTTTTTCTGTGAAAAAATAAAAACAGCTATGGTAGATAATAATAGACACTGCGGACTTTGCAATATGTGAAGATACTGTTGTACATGTTACTCATCATCTTCAGTAGTTGCTTTATATGCCGTTCTAAGATCGCTGCTTATTTTGGAGCATTAAAGCTAAATTGTCTAGTATGCCTCTATGACGATATGAAATTAATGAAATGAGATTGGATGAGAAAATCCTTTTCCTAGGCTTTGTGATAAATATGTCAAATATAGGAATTGTGAGAACTCAAAACTCACATGATCAAGAAAATCTGTAAGCAGTGTGCTGTAACGTTACTGTGAAAAGAAAGGCTTCATAAGAATCACAACTTACCATATTGCTTATCAAAGTTTTGGTTATTTCTATCTGCGCCCATTTTAAAGGCTTTTCCTTCGTACTTGTCTGTCAAGGTGATTAAAACTTCCTTATTAGAGAGTTTTGCCGAAATTCACTGTCAGCGTAGAATCAGTAGGTTATGCGATTGTGAATCGTGGGGGTGCAAAGCGATCACTTTTGAGCCTCTGCACCCGTTTCTCCTAGCTATAACGTTTCTCCTTGCTATAACGTTTCCCCTTGCTATAACGTGATGGAATCTTATTGCTGCTAGGGCCAGCGCTCGTGAAGGAGTTCAACATGATAGAACCGTTTCAGCACCAACTACAATGGAACCCCTCTAAGTGGACCACCCTCGGGACCAAGTTGAAGTGGTCCACTTACCGGGGTGGTCCACTTACTGGAATTTACCCTTGAAGCCATGGAGTCTGACCAATGACGATGCCGTACTATGTAAGGTCGGATCTGCAAGTTCCAATATAGCGGAATGACAAAGATGAGCTAAAATCTGACATTCATATAACAGCCTCTGCTTATTCTGAGCTCAGCTTTTTACTTAAGAAAAATCTCCTTCCTAGTAGGCGCAATCCTTCATTATAAAAGTTAAAACTTCCATTCTTTTATTATTACTTTAACTTTCCCATTGGGACTCATCACTTTTGTTTATATTTGTTAATTATCATGGATACACTTTAATGTAATTCGATGTTCTTAATTCTCTGACAATGATGTTTCCATGACAAAGAAAGCTTAGGTAAATGACAATCTGATGTCTTCTATCAATTTTTACTTTGATAGAAGTTTACTTTACTTTTACTTTACTTTGTTACATATGTGAGGTATCTGCTAAGCATTACCATTTGCCATCTAAGTTTCGCACTTAGTACATAGCTGACAGTTTTTCAAAGCATACCTTATGGGCTATGAACCATATGGTCATCTTACCCCAACTAGACAGGTTCATCTTACCCCAAGACGGCCATTTTGAATAAATCACCAGTCAAAAAGCTACAGAAAGTTGAAAATGTGGACATCAAGAATGATCAAATAGTAAACTAATCACTAGCAGTTTACAACGAAAATAGCACCAACACATACCTTAGTAATGAGTGATATTCCCAGATTCCAATATTTACTTTTCAATCGATTAAATAGACTTTTTTCATAAAAACTGATGGACCGGCTATAACAACGTGCAACTCAACCAGAGACCTTTGGCAACTGAATGCTTCTTGTGTATGACGTCATAACTTAATGCGATCACTTATGACGTCAGCACAAGCTCTTACCCGACGGTTCACCTTACCTCAGGTTCCCCCTACGATTCACAGGAGCAGGAAGCCAATGAATTACTTTCTTTTTATACTTAGGACACTCTTTTATCTATCCGCTGTTTCATTATACTAATTTTTTTAGACTTCCCAAACAGATCACAAATATTCTCATAATGACAGCCTAGATTGCGTTGTCACATTTGAAAGGAATAGGAACGATTTAAATTATAATATAGGGCATATTACTTACCGCAATAGCAGAGGCAAACAAGAATTTTCCAAGCAATATCTACCGAGAATACATATTCCCTGAGAAAAGTGAGAGAGAAAAGCGTTTCCTTATTGATGTCAATCAGAAGAAGCAAATGCCACCAAAGATTGGTAAAGAGGTTCAATTTCCTCCAAAACTTGGGAGAGGGATTCAATTTCCTCCCAAAATAGGCAAGGAGATTCAGCTGCCCCCAAAGATTGGTAGAGCATTATACTTTCCTCCAAAGATGGGGAAAGAAATTCAATTTCCTCCCAAAATGGGAAAAGAAGTTCAATTTCCTCCCAAAATGGGAAAAGAAGTTCAATTTCCTCCCAAAATGGGAAAAGAAGTTCAATTTCCTCCAAAAATGGGAAAAGAAGTTCAATTTCCCCCAAAGATTGGTAGAAGTTCTAATCTCTATTACAAAATGTATGCATTAAAGAAATTCCATAGAAGAAGTCTTCCAATGCCAAGGTCATCTTCCGCTCACGTAACAGACGTTTTTCCTAACGATAGCTCAAAATACTGGTCGGAAAAGATCGCGGTGCATGACGGCAAAGTCTCTCCAAGAGTAGTAGACGAACTGGCCACGTTTGGAAACAAGTTGCTTAATTCTCATCGTTGGAGAAGAGAGGTTATGCCTCCAAAAGTAGGGTAAACGGATCGATATTCACGGATACTTGACAATGCAACTGGCTGGTATTGTTAATTGGTGTTATGGATTGGATCTTCAGGTGACTTGTTATTGTACAATTTATTAGCTGTTTATCACAGTAAACGTTACTGTTCTACTCATAACGAATGTACAATTCACAGGTAAAACGTCCCTTTATAACGTTGGCAGGGTAAAGTTCCTAATATAATTTCGACCATAAATATGTGTATGCCACACGATGCCCTGAAGGTAATTTCCGTCTTTAACTTATGGTTTGCCATTAGAGAAAGGATTTACATCACAAGACCGTATCCTGTGTTCTTGATTATCATTTCTACTGAATGAATTATACTTTATGTTTGTTCCTAAGAAAGCCTGATTGTATTGAAAGTAAACATTGACACTGTATCAGAAGATAGGCTGCTTATAGTACCCGATATTCCCGATTTCTTTATTCAGATGTATTTAATTTAGATCCAAGGCCAAAAATGAAAACTAAGTAGGGGAACAGAAACAGCAGGCCAAGTCAAAAAGTAACCTGGGTGGGGTTTTTGGTATGAAAGATCACTTTTTAGTCTTGAGTGCTCTTTGTGGAAAAAGAGGTGAAACTATTTAGTAATGGTAAGTGGCTTTTATCATTTTCAACTCGAACTTCCAGAAACCACGCTAGGTACGTGGTCAATGCACTCTATATGAGTTTTTAACATCTGAGATACTATGAGTCATTTGACGTAATTATTCCAAAATTTTCCCCCAAATGGCTTTTCTCCAAGCGGTACGCACGTGCCATTTAATTTCACTCACTTTTATTTGAATTTGAAACGTAACTTAACTTAGTTTCATCAACAACGTAAAAGTTATTATGACGAAGTCATCTTGGGGTAAATTGTGCCATGGCACAACTTACCCCAGCATGGGTGGCACAGATTACCCCATCCTGATTATTTACAAACTACGGCTTACTGCATTTCCGTTAATGAAGACATAGTGAAATAGGCATACCTCGATGAAAGGTGAATGCATATACTATCGAATGATATATTTGCTTTCTTAACAATTTATACTGGCAGAGTACTATAAACCCGTAAACCTTTTCCCTTAGGATCCACTTAGAAGTCGATAAATCAGATTTGACTGCAGAAAATTTTTTTTTCCTTCACAACATCCTGTCTTTGCGTAAACCAGGAACAATCACAGCTAACTGCCTACTAATAGATTGCATCACCTATTAAATATTGTCAAACAGGGGGTCTGGAGAGGAGGTGGTACAACTTACCCCATGGCACAACTTACCCCGGTCTCCCCTACATGTAGAGGACTATCATGTATATCTGTCATCGAGGTAATATGAAATGTTTTAAAAGATTAAGGGAGCGTTGAAAATGGATTCAAGTCATACCTTCAATGGGAACTGTGACAATGAATGCCTTTGTCTGCCGGTTGTCAGGGAAACTGCAGAGTTGATCACCAACAGAGTAACTGGGGATCGAGTATCAATAATTCTCCTTTAAAGTTGAAAAGTATATTCAAAGCAGTATGCATCTTGTAATAAGGTTGTCTGTCTTTACAAACTTGTTGTACATCTTATCTTTTTGTCTTTAATACATGTTGTCCTTGGCAGTGTGTGTTATTCATCTCATCTCACTATGGAACAAACCGCGGGACGTTGCTCATTTGATGCATGACCTCCAGTCGATTTTTATTTACAAGCTTTATTCTCAATCTCAAGACGAGTTCAAAACATTTGCAGAATGACCAGAAATACGGGCACGGTCACATTCACATGAAGCTGCGTCCGAATAACTGGGAGGACGGGGTGCTGGTGTTCAGACGGCCAAGTTTTTCAAAAGGGGAGGATAGTGGAAAACTAAAAAAATTAAGAGGATATATGGACCCTAGCAAATCGGGGGTTGGATGGGAGGTAGGAATAGAACCATGAAGTAAATATGGGGAGGGGCGCAGTTCGCACTCACCCCTAAAGTCAGCACAATGGGACAACTCTGATATAACTTAAGGTAAGTGTATTATATAATTTTGATTTCTATAGTATTGGTATTTAATTGGACAGCCTCGAAAAAGGGCAGTTGTTTTGAACAGATTTTCCAAAAATTTTGGTCTATTTGCATTCTTCGCCTCCCTTGTACAACAGGAGCGATGGTTCTGGTATTGTCTATAGCAGTCACTATTTATCTTCCATCTGCAATTTTCTTGGCGGGACATGACAAGTGCTGTTTGATTTGAGAAGAAGAAATCCTTTACCTGGGCAGTAGTCTGTTACTGTTACGCCGGCCTTTTACGTCCTATGTGTTTCCTATGAGGTATTACATTTTCATTCTTGTGGCTTCAGAGTAGAAAAGGAATAAAATTCTGCATTTTTCTTTCATGCTTCTACTTTCTCTTCTCTTCTTTATCTTTTTGTAAGAGTCAAATCCGAGTATAACAATATGGTCATATACTTGTGCTTAATATTTGTGTCTTTCAGGTTCCCTTTTGAGTCAACATGGATGACAAAAGCTTCAGGATCAAGTAAGTAAGTTTTAAATCATTTGAAAACAATTGTTCTTTAGCATAAAACTAATACTTAATGTTTGTCTCTTTTAAGTTCCCTTTTGAGTCAACATGGAAGACAAAAGCTTCAGGATCAAGTAAGTAAATTATAAATTATTCGAAAACAATTGTTCTTAAGCATATGACTAATATTTAACATTTGTCTCTTTCAGGTTCCCTTTTGAGTCAACAAGGAAGACAAAAGCTTCAGGATCAAGTAAGTAAGTTTTAAATCATTTGAAAACAATTGTTTTTTAGCATAAAACTAATATTTGATATTTGTCTCTTTCAGATTCCCTTTTGAGTCAACACGGATGAAAAAAGCTTCAGGATCATGTAAGTAATTTTCAAATCATTTGAAAACAACTGTTATTTAGCATTTGACTAATATTTAATATTTGTCTCTTTCAGGTTCCCTTTTGAGTCGACATGGAAGATAAAAGCTTCAGGATCATGTAAGTAAGTTTCAAATCATTTGAAAACAATTGTTGTTTAGCATAAAACTAATATTTAAATATTTGTCTCTTTCAGGTTCCCTTTTGAGTCAACAGGGATGAAAAAAGCTTCAGGTTCATGTAAGTAAGTTTCAAATCATTTGAAAACAACTGTTATTTAGCATAAAACTAATATTTAATATTTGTCTCGTTCAGGTTTCCTTTTGAGTCAACAAGGATGAAAAAAGCTTCAGGATCATGTAAGTAAATTTCAAATCATTTGAAAACAACTGTTATTTAGCACAAAAATAATATTTAATATTTGTCTCGTTCAGGTTTCCTTTTGAGTCAACGCGGATGGAAAAAACTTCAGGATCATATAAGTAAGTTTTAAATCATTTGAAAACAATTGTTCTTTAGCATAAAACTAATATTTAATATTTGTCTCTTTCAGGTTCCCTGCTCAATACTTCTTTCTTCTAGCTGTTTCACGATAGCGATTGCCTTTTTCGTTCCTCTTCCTCGACGGAAACCAAACTGGTCCCATCCAATACAGCATTCTGCTTTAGATTTAAAGGCTCTTCAAACTTCTCTGGATTATTTTACAGAAATGGACAAGGATATTTTTTATCCGGTGCTACTCGCTATTGGTGGTTGTTTGTTACTTTTTCTAGCGACAGAAAAGCTCATTGCAGTAAGCATCCATGTAGTTTTTAGTCCCAGTTTCTTGAGGATTTCTGGACAGATATTATTTGTCCCCGCAGCTTTGCCACTCTTCAGCTGTTGAATTGCTATCTCTACGTCTGACATCAGAACGGGTGGTCCTAGTCTGTCTCTACATCTTTTTCAAGTTTGATACTTTCTGGATTTGTACTTTTTGCATACAGTTGTCTAATGTATCTTCCGCATTTCTCTCAGATGCCTTCTGGTTGTATCAGCAGTGTACCTCTGTGACTCAGCATTCGCTTGTCATGTGTTTGAGTTCTTTTTAACCCACAGAGTGATTTAACTCTGTCCAATACTATGTCATACCTGCCTCAGTACATTAGTTTATCTAGGACATTATGTTTCCCTTGCTACTACTTTTTAAAGCTATATCGGTGTTTGTCTTTAATAGATCATTGTCTAATCTTGTATATGCTGCTTTTCCCTCTAAAGTTTACAAGTTTTCCCCTTTTCGTCTCTCATCCATCTTTGGAATTTTTTCTTCAATGATTCGCTGCGTCTTTGAGGTCTCTTTTTGTGTGTGCGTCCTGAAGCTTTGGCGAGCCCAGTTATTCCAAGTACCTTTTCTTTGGGAACCCGCAAATGGCATCCATCTCAAAGAATGTCAGGCCAACGCTGCCTGTGACATTCTCTATTGGCTTATTGCTGGAGTTAAGCTCAATTAAGTAGTCCAGCCATTATTCTACAGTATTGCTTAATATTGCTAGTGACCTTCTCGACTTTTCATCTTACTTTGCCCTTGTCACAAACTTCTAAATGCTAAGACATCAGAAGTAAATTTTAGCGAGATAACCCTCTCAAATAACGGGAAAAAAACCTGACAGGCGGTCATCTACCTCTCAACTGAGGCTTTTAGAATGCTGGCATTAAGATTCTACAGGAGATGCAGATGTCTGATGATAAAGCAGACTCCTACATGGGCTGCTTCTGTCAATTTTATCAAAGCTGTGATGAACAACACAACACTCACATTTGGATCCTGATTTTCTGTCACTGAACAGAGGGATCAAAAATCGTCAAGAAAAGAAAGTCTGCCTATTTAAATGCCCTTAAACTAGAAAAGTCTCTTGAAAAAGAACTGTCAATACGTTTGCTATTTTTTCATGCTGTAGGTGCTGCTCTACGTCTTCTTTGTTTCAAGTGGCATATGTAACCGGCAAGCTTTGCGAACTCACTTTCTCCTTAGCCACCATTTTCTTAGGCTAAGGAAATCGAGTGTTCAGAAAATTCGATTGTTGTCGTTATAACCGATGAGAGAAAGAGTGAACAAGATATTGCATGAGCGGGTTAAATACTGAATGTACGGAATTGAGAGATTTTTTTATTGGTACTGTCGAAAAAGTGGAAACTGAGGTCAGAATAGGCAGAACAAACGCCTATAGCATATACAAGGGATGCTACTCCGCAACAAACCAGTGCTTTTTTGTAAACTCGGCTGTAAATTACTGGCCACAATTTGATTTAACAGAATAACGTGTATAAGTTAAATTAAGGATGATTTGGTGGAAACTATACCGCCTGTACTTGAAACATCCCTGCCTTTATAATGCGTTCACACTTTCAAGAAGGTTACCTTGAGTTTTTTATTGACTTAGTGACAATCACTTATACTATGTCACTAAACTTACTCAGAAAATAATAGAATACAGTTATACAGTTGAACTACTCGAAAAGCACCAAGAGTATCATGTTGAGCACTTCTGAGCTCACAATGACTGTACAAAAGTTGAAAACGGTTTGTTTGTCGCACAAAACATGAATATTGCACGAAATAGCGATCATTCTAAATTTCAAGGTTTGCTTTGCTAACTACTACTTGACTATAGCAAATGAAGTGAGATGAGGATGACACATGGGCCATATTTTTCCAAATAAATAGGTTTATTGCCATGAAAATTGCCTAAAGCATAAGTTATCTATGACAAATGCCACTGAAGACACTGTAAATGTAAAATAACCTTCAAAAACTTTGTTATTCTAGAAAGAAAACAGTAAATTTCTGTCCATCTGAGCTGATAGCTAAACATAACTGAACTCAAGGATAACCATTCAATTTTAAGACCAGGGGTTGATATTCTCTGGAACACTTTCTGTCTGTATATTCTCCTCATCTTGTTATAAGAGCCGTCTTCTCTTCCTCAGTGACATTTTCCAATTGTTCAGACTACACTCCACATTGTCTACTGCTATCTCTTACAGCCCAAAAACCATGTATCATTAACACAAATAAAGCAAAGGAAGCAAAAACTTGCTGTGACCAAGTACTTTACTTTAAATGGCTGATATGAGGATCGAATGAAGCCACGCAATAAATATGTGCCAGTTTTGAATTGCATATAAAACTGTCTTGGATGCTTGCAACAGAGGGATCAAAGAAGTCAAACAAGGTATCACTCCCTTGGCTGGTGGTCATAGTTTCATGGTGCAATTCCAGATTGTACATGCAAGTGGCTTGGATGCTTGTAAAAGGCATAGCGCAATAAGATCTGATGCATAGTTGTTGCCTTATTGTTACTCTCCAAATACAAGTTTTTCGACTCCTCGTTTCACATCTTCACCAAAGGCAATGTTATTCTCATGAAAATGGACTTACAATATTTACTGCAAAATATGGAATCGTAATGGTAGAGTGTCATGATATGAATGTGAACTTAAAAAACTTCTTTAAGTATTTAGAATTATTCAGCATTACACGTGTAAGGCTGGCGCGAGTGGAGCCGTAAATTCTTAGAGTGCAAGCGCCGCTAAAAGTTTGTAAAAGCACGACAAACAACTGGTAATTCTGAATTTTGACCGCAACTAACATCCAATATATGAGATCATACTCACATGATTATCGTTCCCCGATAGCAACGAAGAATTGAGATTATTCTAGAACGCTAATGACTGATGTAATGACGTAATCAACTTTCTAGGACTTTCCAGAAGAACTGTCAATAAGAATAATAAGTACTCTCACGAATATTCTAGAGCTCCAGATAAGACGATATATAAGTAGTAACTTTCTCCACTGTACTTCGTGTTGCATTGTGAATGAGAATAACTCGAAGAACTACACGCCACCATAAGTTTCCTAATCTAATCGAGTATGTTTATTTGCACTGCACAGAGTCTATCACCATGCCAGAGGTTCATACTCTAAGTGAATACTATCAATGTGATTCTAGCCTTGCCACCTGTCATGCTGTTTCTATTCCTGATTCTCCCCTGTCATCTTCATTAATTGGCACTCCAGCGGATTTGAAAACTGCTCAAGCAGCTGATTCTTCCATTCAGCAGGTTGTTCAGTATTTGAGCAACAAATGTCGTCCTACACGTGCCCAACGACAAACTCTTTCTCGGACTGTTATCCGTCTCCTTTGTAAGTGACCAAAGCTTTTTATTAATCCTGATGGCTTACTTTGTCGTCATACTAAAGGTCTTGACCAGGTGATTTTACCTTCCTTCATGAAAACTCTGATTCTGCAGGAGTTGCATACTAACATGGGGCATCTTGGTACAGAGAGAGTTCTCTCTCTTGTCAGGGACCGGTTTTACTGGCCTTGCATGGAGAGAGATGTTGAAGAGTATGTAACCAAAGTCTGTAGATGTCTTACCCAGCGCAAACCACGTTCACTTCCTCCTGCCACTATTTCTTCATCTGCTCCTTTAGAACTTGTATCTATTGATTTTCTTCGCCTTGAAAAATCTTCTGGTGGTTATGAGTATATCTTAACTATTGTAGACCATTTCACTTGTTTCTTACAAGCTTAATAAATCTGCCAGAACTGCTGCAAGGCATTTGTTCAATGATTTTATTCCACGCTTTGGCATACCAGCTCGTATTCTTCACACATCAATTAAGCCTGCCTTTAATTTCTTACTTGGAGTGTAGGCACAGCTTAATCCTGTGAATTTTAGCCCTTACTCAAACCATGTTTGTTTCACCTTTAGCTGAGAATGTTTTGCCAAAATACTTTGTTTGCAAGAGTATGCTATGTGCAGTATGGATGACATCACCGACGTATACATTCAAGGCATTTTCAGTGCATAGCCTAGAAAATGGCATCCTCCTTTGCGTTAAACCTTAAATTTCAACGATTGAGATATACCCTTCTTACACATCCAGAGGGAAAGTAACTGTATAACAATAAGATTGCATCTCACCTTAGCATATGCAGTTTTTGATTCAATGTTCGAGTAGATTTTCCTTTGAATTGTGCTTCCCCTTGAACATTGCAAGCATTCTTAGTCAGACCATGTACGCAATTATATATACCAAAAGAAAAACTTTAAATGTTGCTATATTTTGACATGTCGTGACTTTAGTAACGGGGCGTTGGTCTGCATTTCTGTATAGCACATGTAAAGATGGCAATTTCTTCTGCACGACAAAGGCGTGCCCAGGTAAGTTGAGCTCTTTAATCCTTTAATTTCAATCCTTAAATTTTACTCGTTTTTGTTTTGAGAGGTACTATTCTTGGTCTACCAAGATAATCTCATGGATAGAGCTAAAAAACTTACAACTGTCGAGTTCATGTTCTCATTTGTTCTTCCTGATTTTTGTAGCCCACTTAATGTATTGCATGTAGATGCTTCGACATAATCACTTGTTGTTAAGGCTTTCCTAGAATTATAATTAACGACCTATGATCTGCTGTTACTTGAAATTAACAAAAAGTACGCTCGATAAAGAACACTATGTCATCCCTTGGTTACCCCAACAGCGTTTCAAGTCAAGGGGACGTCACTTCTGTTTAGTGATAAACTCACGAATCTCCTAGCTCTGTGTTACCCCGTGTTTCTTTAGTAATAAACTCACGAATACCCTAGCTCGGTGTTACTCCGTGTTTCTTTAGTAATAAACTCGCGAACCGCTACTGATAAATTTTGCCTCAGCCTCTAGTATCCTGGTCATTTATCAGAAAAAGAAGAATCCTTTCTTAAGACTCTTCTCTACAGCATGGCAAGCCTTAAAAACCAGCTTTTTAAAAGCCATCATGTTATCATCAAGTGTCTGCTTTTGATTCTAGCAATATGTTACATCAGTGTAACTGTTAACCTTAATCAAATTTCAATCAATGCATTATCAATAATACACTATATAAGCAATGATTGAACTCCAATGGTGCTTTAGTAATTGGCATTGACTTCTCCATCGATGTAGACCCAAGGAAGGAGCATGCTAAACAGCTTTAAAACTTCGCATCGGTTGAAGTTTGCCAAAGAAATCTAATTGCCAAGTTATCTTATAGTTCAAGTTCAATAAACTGTTGAGTAATGAATTTGTTTACTCTATATCCTACCATTTGTGGCTGCTGTGTAGTTATTTTGCTCTTGATCCTTTCGTAAGTTGGCCAACATATGAACTAACCTCTACCCTTGCCATCTTGAAGCTTTCCTATTGCCTACAGTTTGCTACCATCTTTGCATTCCATGCTTGACAGGTAGCAACAAGGAGAATGATTAGGTACCAATCCCTCCAGCCTAATTCTTGCATGATTGAACTTATAAGGTTATTTATACCTATAAACAATTAACATTATAAATTTTTGTTTATTAGCTACTTTACACAAACAAATGAATTCAAAATTCTTAATTATCGAAACTGCATAATTTCAAGCCAAAAATTTATGATGTCACAGAAATTGTACAAATAGTCCTTATTTTTTTAGGGAGGGGAAGGTATATGAAAAGCCCCGTATCTAGAAAACTGATGAATTTAGAACCAAAGTTTTGAACCATTTGTACAGGTTGATGATGAAATGTTTGCAGCTGTATTATGAATGTGTGCAAATCTATGGCCATTTATGTCATATTTACATCATTTGAGGGAATATTGTTTTCTTCCTCACCAAAGATAGTTTGACTAACCATTGTATGCCCCCACCAGCACGAACCTATGTCTCTATTTATACAGATTTAGCTTCTATGAATACTAATAATAATATTTGTACACTAAAAGGTATAAATGCCAGCGATACTCACGTTGACAAATTAAGTTAAACGGTGTTTTCATTTTCAGCATTTGCGTTACTCTTTCCTAAAAATTTTCCACTACATCTCTCGATTCTGACTGGATTTACTTTGCAGATAGACTTTGTAGCTTAATTGTTTATATTCTTAAAAGTAAGTAATTCTTTAGTAGGTTAATCTACACGCCTTTCTGGCCAATAATAAGCACTTTAATATGCCTTGAGGCTTCAAGTTTTGATATTCCGCGCCACATGTTTGTTTAATCTCGTTCTCACTTTGTAGGTATTGTTGATATTCGTTGGCAGGCAGTGCACGTGTTTCGTGATATCCAGCGCTCTTGAAAATTTTCACTCGAAGTAAGGAACGTCGTTACATGATAACAGATAAAGTGATTTAGTGCTTTTCAATCGGAAAAGCAGGAAGATGTACGCAATAATCAGCTACTTCTCTTTCACATCAAATTTCATTGGGAAACTCTGCCTTTGTCAAGTTTTAAACCATACAAGATAACACGATGAGGAAGTACAGGCCGAGTGAAGTAAACTTGGACTGGGTCAATTTGATTTGGTCAATTTGACAGGAGTTTCTGCAAATTATTACAATGGTAGCGGAAACAGGAATCGGTACCTATCAATGCAACGGCTTGGCAGACAGGAACCTGCACCGCTATATTTCAAGTCAAGGATGTTTTCTTATCATAGAAAAGGAGGAGCGTGAGACATTCTACACGGAAAAGCAGGTGAGAATTCTGTCGTACGCTTGCAGTTGATAACAATTCAGGTAGGGGATAGCAATGCAAATCACTACATGCTAGATAAACAACTGCCGTTTTTTAAACGATGTATTTCCCCGTACTCGCGTATGCAGAGTTGGTTCACTGCTTCCATTTTAACGAGAGCGTTCCTTCGTCGAGATTCAACTCACTTTATGCAACATGTTGATCAGGGTTTTACATGTGATTTCTCCATTGTAGGAATCAAATGATGGTTTAGCCGGAAACACTTTCGTGAAGAGTGTGAAATTTGGTGGACGCCATTTTCAACTTTATGATCACAGGTAATTGAACACGTATAACAGTTGCTTTTGAAAAATGAGTTTTACGATAGATATCAGGTCCGTAGATGTCTCTGGTGAAACACGTGTTTATGGTCATTAAGAATAAGGAACAGTTTTCACAATTTTTATATGTTTTCTAAGGTACCTCAGATTATTTGCGAATGCAAGTCAGATCTAGGCGCATTTGAAGGTGCTTTACTCCGGGCCTGATGCTGACACTTTTATGATCCTTTTTCTGGGGAGTGTAGACACATCGCAGACAAACATACCGCTTACTTGTACGTTCCAATTTTGCACGTTAGTATGGTGTGGTACAGCAGAATTTATGTCTTGCTTGAGGATATTGCAGCACGACCTACGTTCCGAGCTTTCGCAAACTTTGAATTACGAGATAGCTGCTTTAACCACTTGTATGATAATGCAGCCAACGAGACACTGACAGTTAGATCATTAGTCTTCCCACATATTAAAACATTGCCATATTGCAGTATATTGAAGAGTGACTAGACTAAGTATAAATCTTTGAGTACATCTTGAAGACCAATGTAAAAATTAAAACTAGTCAGCTTTAGTGTTTTACCGGAAATTATTTTAGATGAAACACTCAGTACAGAGTGGAGAAGGTTGATGTGTTATTTGTGTGCTCTGACTTTTTTTGCAAATTTCGGAAACAGTAGAACCATAGTCATGGTTATGTCCTCAGATTCTCTTTGAGTTAATTAATTTCAACTTTATGTCTCTTGTATTCAGCTACCTTGGACTTGGGTTAATGTCAACAAGAGCGGCTATTCTGAACCAGACATTTGATCGATTCTTAGGTATGTTTACTATGAGACGTCTTTGTAAGTATTTGATTTTCAGTAATATTCAAACTTTCAGACGCTTGGTTTAGCGATTAGTGCTGTAATGCACCTTTGCACTAGAGTCACTACACGGCAGTACATATCATTTGGCGTCAAGTGCTCAGTTGGTAGAGCGCCGTGTTGATACAGCGTTATATCATCGATTCGAATTCCTATTGTAGTATTTGGTACATGAACTAACACATTCCCCATTTTTCATCAATTGAATACCTCACTCCAACACTCCATGAGCAAAACAACGAGTCTTCTCAGAAAAGCCAGAATCCTACTATCACCCCTCATCTTACAGACAGTAGTAACAGAAAGCTCCAGATCCTTACCTTCGAATAATTGTACCATGCGACACCATCATAACTGAATTGTAATTTGAATGTCTTTACAAAGTAATCTCCAGTCCCGTCTTGGATTCCTTCCACCTCGATCTGCGTTAAGACCATAAACTTTCCAAAGTTGATCTCTAGCCATTCTTGTCCAGCTGTTGAAGTCTTGGCACACCATCCCAAATAGTTGTTCCCTAGTCTAGCTTCAGATGGTACGTGTTTATCAAAGCTTGATGATGCACTAAATTGACTGTCCTTGACCGTATTACGATGAGAGAGTCCAAGCGGTTGGCTGCAGTCTTTTCCTGAAAAGAGAAAATTTGAGGTTTAGAATCTCAAAGTATGAAACGAAAAGAAGTAAGCTTTAAATGTTCTCATCTAAACCAATAGTCTTTGAGGAAGTCCTAACTTCATACAAAGCAATTGTTTTACGGGACGCTGTTCTTTCATCTATTACCCATAAATCACCGAGAATGCGCAACAATTTTTGCGGACTCCCAGTAGTATTACACATAAAAGGTACCATTCACTGACCAATGCACCTCATTTTTAATAACGAACTGGCTACCTATAATTTCATTTTAATTTTTACAGACATGCAGGTAACTTATGTTCTGAAAGATTCTGAAGATAGTAGAACAAGCATATACAATACGTTGATAAACACATCGGCATGTCCATGGCGCGTCCATAGTATGTACTTGGCAGAGGTAGGGGCATGGACAATTGTAGTGGCAAATGCGTGGTGAAAATGCATCGGTATTAAAAAGGAAATCAGAATCTTCATCTTGTAGAACTCTCGTATAGAGATCGTACATCCTAATTAACCATTACATTATTTGAATTAAGAGTTGCGACGGTTTGTAAGGAACAGCATGTTCTTAACATGTGCTTTCTAGGATAGATTTGTACTATTTATCCCGTATTTTGGATACATATTTAAACATCTTGTCCGTTTACTCGTTCTGATTTGAGTAGTAAGTGCCTTTCGTACATTTTCAGATTCTCCAGTACACCTGTATAAAAAGCCCTGCATATTTATTTCACCATTAGATGAAATATGCGAGTTCCAAAATCGCCCGAAATAGATTATTGACTTATACGTGGTCTTTTAGCCGTACTGTATTAAAGTTAAAGCTTTATTTCAGATCCTCCTAAATTTAGATTTGTGCCGTTTTTCAATATTCAAAGGCTCAACGCTGAATTCGTGTATAACAAAATTACTACGCTACGGGGTAAGACCGTTCACGAACATGGTAGAAGAGAAATTATTTTATGGAAGAATACCTGGCCTTAAAAATTTTATGGAATCCTTTTGAAATCAGATATGCTTCATCAACTTGTTTAAGCTTGTTTTTCTTTTATCATTGTTTTCCGTCTATCGACAGCTTTTCCATGTATACAGCCTGTAACCTTGATAGTTCCAGCTAAAGAATCTCTGATCTCCAGGGTTATCTTACACTATTCGGTGCGTTTTGAGGATCAAGATCTACTTGATGAAGATTATAAGATAAACTGATAAAGTTCTCTCTCATAGAAACAGAAATCGGTATTTAAAAACTAAAATAAACTGATCGATCATTGGTTATAGAGACGCATTTAATCATTAAAATTAAGGATGTCAGAATGTATTTCATATCAGATTTAAGGTGTTGGTTTGGCTGTTTTACGAAATATCTGCATTGCACCGGCTAGAATGTCACTCTAGACCATTATTGGTTTAAATGGCAGTTCAAAAGATGACTCAGGGCTCAAACTGAGGTCTCATAGCACGTCTATAACAGATGAGCTTCAGCTCGTAGCCAGCAGTTCAGCTGGATATTCCAAATTGATTGGGGGAGGGGGCATAATAAAGCGTCAATTTTTGGATTGGGGGCATAGCATATGAAATTCATAACCTTTAGATTTTAGCAGGGGTGCAAAGTTATATTGATCAAACTATTGAGGGCATAGTCCCTCCGTCCCCCCGTATGTTGACGTCTCCTATTGTATAGTGTCGTCCTTTAAAACACGCTGTGAACATTAGAATTGTGAAGAAACTCAAGTACTGACCCAATAATAATGATGCTGTTAAGGAACCCCCCACCCCCCGCATAATCGGTGCGAAATAGTTAAATAGTCCCAAAGACTTACTTAACAACTCTTTTTTCGATTGTGACTTTGAAATCTCACACTGCACAAAGGCGGGCATCATTACTGAGACTGCCTATGGTTTGGTATACTTGTGATTCACACATTATTACTCTATTTAATATACTATCTTACATATGACGGCAACAAGAAAATGGCGGAAAATAAAGATAGTGGCTGCGCTCGCTATTGCCAATTTGCATGCCCTAGCACTTGATTGTACTTTTGACCCCTCTCCTATCATCTGGATGACAGTTCAAGACGCAACGCATATTACTAGATTGAACACTTCCAAGATGTATCGTATACCTTCACTAGAAGTTGCTTTTTTAATTGAGATATCTAAATATTATTTTCTTTCAGCAAGACGTATTCACCTTTTCTCGATCAGCAAATACCCCCTCCCACCTTCTCCCCGTCCATGTACACTGTCAAGTTTTCAGGCTAGGGACTTTAGACCTTTAGAAACAGAGGCATAGGTTAGAATGCGAAGATGGGTGTTTTTATTACGGATTGCACAGTTTCTCAAAATACACTACTAAAGTATATAGATGCCTCTGAATATTGTTCCGGAAATCGTGATTAAAGTCATTATTATTATATTATGGAAATTGTTTCGGAGCCTTTTTAAGAAGCAGAGTGGAGAGAATAGCACTACGATGAAAAGATTCTGTACACAAAAGTTATCTTGTTAATCCTAATTGTGATTTTCTTGATAAGCGCGTAGTGAGAACCAGACTTGAAAGTGCAATCAGTTCCTATGCGATCGTTAGGTAGCTTCAAACTTACCTTTTTATGTCCTGAATCAGACCAATACAACATGTCTTCCTTCTGATCATATGCTAAAGCTACTGGGTACGAGCTCTCTGTTTCATGAGTGGGAATGGCGTTTGCCCCAAAATCCTTGTGGTTCGCAAACTGTCTAACTCGAAACAGTTTGCCAACATTTTGATCTGCAAAATATATGCTATACTCCACTGGAAGCTTTTGGCAACCATTGTTTGTACTTATCATTCCTACAGGACATTCACATCTTGTGTTATTACCAGATACCCTGAGGCAGAAGAATCTACATGGCTGGGGATTCATGTCACACGGATTATAACCTGCAAGTGTACAAATGGAAGAACTTGTCAAAAGTCTTTGTACGTTATATTAGCCACACCGAGAGAAAACATGATGAAGTGTTCAAGTGAAAGTATCAAAAGAAATAAAACTATACATTCTGCATAGCTTTAGGTATAAGTAGCACACATTTAATTTTTAAAGATAAAATAGCAAAATCAGTGCTAAAAATTATATAAATCAAAGATTTGATCATTTAATTTTTGGCAATACGGATCCTTTCCTGTTGCAAGTTTTGAACTATTTCTCAAAACATAAATAGCATGATCAGCGCAGCCTCACATCTAAGATCGACCTTCCCATAATTGTTTATCTTTGATAAGACTCAAACATTATGGATGACGTCAATTTCGCTATAGGAACTTTTCCAAAATTGCCATCGCGAAAGTTGCTAAAGTCGATTTAATGGAGAAATGATGGAGTGGTGGATTTTGAGTCTAAGCCAAGGGAATATTCTCATAGGCGTTGTCATCATCGTTGTCATCACATGATCATGAGCATTGTTATCATTCCCATTAGCATCATCATTAAACACATCTACTAGCAGGAGCATTACTACCATTGTAGTTACTGGATTAAGACTTTGATATTCTTATCCTGTACATCATTTACCTTCTAGTGAAGTAGCCGCTGTCCTTAGTAACAATCCTTTAATACAACAAAGATCAGTCTGTTAAAAGCCATTTTTCTGTGAAGTCATAAATGTTAGCAGAGTGTCGCTGTCATACCTTTTCGTGGTATTGTGAGGTTGAAAATTACTTTTGATCTTCTAGTGAATGCTAGGTTTATCGATGGATTACTTCCTTAGAGTGGAGTTCCTTAACAGGACCTTGATTAATCTAGTACTCATTTTGTGTGTAAACAATCTTGTGTTAACTGTCTCGTAGCTTGTATATTAGCCTGCCTGGATATTATAGGCCACAGATTTGAGTCACGGTGATAACCCTTTTAGGTTTCTGTTATGTTGTACAAAGAGCTTGTAGTCAACGTATCAGGTTATAGTTCTGCTCCGACAGAGGGGGTTTTGCTACAGTGTTGAAAGATTTTGATAACGTTCAATTTGGACTCACGTTCACTTTGGATTTACAACGTGAAGACAATACTAGTGTCGCCAATCCAAATACTATCAGTTAGTCAGTCGCGGGTTCGCTACTTTTTGTATATAGCATAAATATTCTATGTAATAAGGAGAGTAAGTCATCGAAAACGAGCGCCATCTCAATTTTAACTTCCAAATATTAGCACTCCAATAACAGGTTCCAAAAATACAACAAGTAATAACTGTCTATCTTCGTAAAATACAGGTCGGACTATTGCCCATTATGTGACACTGGTGTTCTATCTTCATTTTTAACAGAGAAACATTAATAACAATCGTTCGGTTTCGCGACATCTAATTCTGAAAGAAAAGACTTGGGGCAAACGTCAAGGGGATGACGTTGGGTGAATCAGATACTCGATAACCAAGATGCATCCGATACATTAAGGTGCCACATTTGCTAGCGGGGCAATTTTAGTGACAAAACTTTGGGGTATCGAATAGCAAGAGTACTCTGAAAGGGTAACTAAATGGCTTACCCGGTGTCGCGCGAAATTTGTTTACTGTGAAAAAAATCGTTATATATTTTTGTGAGTAGAGGTCCGCCCACTGTATTGGTTTGTGCGCTACTTAATCCCAATTTTCAACCCTATAATCAGGCGTGTAAATGGGAGGGTGCGTGGAAACTCAGTCCTTATCGAAAATTGTAGTAAACTCTAAATCAAAGACTCCTAACGGGCAATGGACCCGATCCCCCCTCCCCCGGGATATAATAAAATAAATTGTTTAAAGGCTTTTACTCCGGTTTCTTGTTTGCGTGCTAGTAATTCAAATTATTTTTATTTATTTAATAAAAATCATGTAGGATACACAATTTTTATGCTACTAATATTTTGTGTCAAATCTCGAGTTGCTTAATTTTCACGCTAAAAGGAATTTGTTAAACTTGGTGCTTATTTTGTGTAGGCCTACCTTATATTTGTGCTGTGACGATAAAAGATCATGGAACATAAGGTCCTTGTGTAGTTTTGGACATTGGTTTAAGTCAGGCTCAATCTTGGCATCTGCGGACGCACACATTTTGCTCACAAAACTATTCCATGAAGTGCCCGATAATTGTTTTTGCTTTGCTTATTACTTAAAATATTCCCACTTTGAGTTTATTTTCCAGTAAAGCAATTGACTGTAAAAAATTCTTGGAGGAGACATTAACAGCAAAAAAAGGTTTTCTTTCCGACATTCTATCAAGTTTTGTAAGCCCTCTTCCATAGTATTGTTAACCCCAATTATAATCTGGTTCCGGGTATGGGCTTGACTCTACTACAAATACACATGATCTAAGCGGATAGCTGTTTTCAAATCTTATGAAGATCGACCACATACACAGTAAACAACATACCTTGTTGTTTTGAAATCAACCAATGAAAGGACGAAACGTGTGATATTATCACTTGTTTGCGGAATGTCAAATTATTGAGAACAAAAGCAAGTTGGCCTTGGGAACTCGGGAACAAACATTTACCTTGTTCTTGGTCAATAAATAACTTTGGACGTTTATTTTATTATCATCATCATTAGTTGGGAAATATCAGTGTGTCGTATTGAGAAACGCTTAATTGTGGTTGAAGTGTCGTCTCAATGCTCATGATAAGTAGTCTTTCCTTTCTTTGTTGCCACTGGGTTTTCTCTTTGTTGTTATTACAACTTACAAGGATTGGTTCACTATTCATAAAGCAAGTATATATTTTGTTCGTTTTATGGAGGACGTCACCAGGGACAAGAAGCGTACGTATCCCAGTAGAAAAACCAAGTTACATATTACGCATAACTCTTAAACAGGGTGACCACTGCTGCTGGAATAAATCTCTTGATTTTTAGTAATATTTTGCGTTATTAAAGCACAATAAGAATCCACTGCAAAAGCTGGAATTTAAACAATGACTAGAAACAAATGGCGTTTGAAAGTTTTGAAGCAGGTTTATTTAAACTTATACCACTAAACATTATATATTTTAGTCTGCCTTGTCGTTACTCTACTGGATACCTTTAAGAAAATAACCATTAGCACAAGTTTTATTTTAATCATTAGAAAACGAATTTCCAATCTTGCCAAATATAACAAGGCACATTTTAGCTCAAAAAGTTATTTTTATTAACGCATGCGTATCATAGTATCACTATCGTCCTTCCGCCGATAAGATTCTTTCATGCTTGCTGTCAAAGATATGTAAATCACAACAAGAAACAATGAGCGTAATTAAGGCCTAAATTAGTAAACAGTACCATGGTAATGAGTATATTCCTCATATCATCAAAAAATGGCATTCCACTTTTAAAATTACACGGTTATTGTGTTCACGCCATGGATACAGCAGTTAGGTAAATCCATTGAGTTGACTTTGACTTACAATCTACTACCTGCCATGATTAGGCTTTGTTCACAATTGCTGCCTAACCTCTTTATCGGTCTTGCGCTAGTTTAGTTATTTTGGTGAGAAGGTATAACAGCCTTGTTTATAAACTAAAGTAACAGAGATTGTTGTGTAGTTAAACCATGAAACTAAAGTAACAGAGATTGTTGTGTAGTTAAACCATGAAACTAAAGTATGGAAGTATTTCATAATTTAGGAAACATTCCTCCTCTAGAACCTTTGTGGTTGAATTTTTTTCAGGTCGCCTTAAATCTATACTGTGCTGACACAATAAAATAATCCGAATAAGCGAGGTGTGCAGCATGTCATTTAATACAACACTTCTTTTTGCTTTAACTACGTTACTTTACACAAGGAAGCACATTTTGCAAAGGGACTCCATTTCTGACCTTGACAATGACTTCTTTTTTTACAAAATTAAGGGCGCGGTTTAAAGTATTATTTTGCATCGATGAGGCTGGATGTTGCCATTGATCAAGTCTGATTATTGTGTTGAGTGGACAGTCATGAAGTTTAGCGTTATGTAATTATGTCACACAATAAGCATGTAAATGTCAATCTATTATCTTTACAAAAACAGACCTGTGTATCAACCTTTTTCAGCGTTAGCAAGTATGCATAATTCCCGTTGGTTCTTACAAATAAGTAAGAAATTAGCCGTGTTTTAAGTAAGTAGCAATTCCAAATTTCTTACCTTCCTGAAACAGCTAGCGTTAAATTGCTCCATCTTCTGGAAGGAATGCTATCAAAATTATCGCCGTTACACAAGCTGCCCTACCAAGCACCAAGTGCAATAGTTGCACCACAAAACTTCACTAAATTTTGTCTCAAATAGACTATGGGATTCATAATTTACCCCTTTCTTGGGAATGTAAAAACTATTTGCAACATTTCAAACATCTTTTATTACTACCCAGTCAGTCAGGAACTATTGTTTTCATAGCGAAATAAAAATTAATTATGCAAAATGTGGAACAAAGCTTAAGCGTCACTTTAATTTTTAACCTATAAAAGTCACTTTCTTCTCCTTCTCAAGGGTATCTACACAGCGCTGTAGCCAGACTATGTCTTTAAGGCATTCTTTTTATCTATGAGCATATTTCAGGGCATGCTTCATAAATTTAAGGCGTACGGACCAGCCTGCTCACCAATCAACGTAATTTTTGTGTAACACCCTTTGTGAACGTGAACTTTGAAAAGTGAAATGGGAATTTCCGGAATGGTTTTCCTGATGTGCATGATGTCTTTATTCCTGTCCCCCAGGATAGGAGGGGGCTAAAGTTCAGATAGGAGGGGGGGGGGTACGTGATCAACTGTTATGAAGGCATTACGATCTACTGTACGTTTTGATGGCACTTTGTCACCTTTTCCTCACGTGTGATGTCATCAAGTTCTGCATGTCATTACATTAGCAATCCCTCTGCTGGTAGTTTTCCTTCGTTTTTACTTTTGATTTCATAAAAGTCAGAGAATAAACAGTATTTTAGATTTGTCAGTCTCTCCTTCTGTTCTTGCATGATTTGCACAATTCTGTGGGTGACGTCCTGATGCAGTATGTGCTGCGAATGGCTAGTAGTTGTCTAGTAAGACTTTGACGTAACTTATTTGACTAATCAATGCAATAGCTCGGGGATCCTTGCGCACTTCACGTTCACATAGCCCTTCCACCTCTTTCTGTCTCGAGCATCTTGTCTATAATGCCAACAGTGGGGTATCTGTTTCCTCATGAATTAGTTTGGCCCCACTTTTGGGTGGTCTACCGGGGGAACGGTCTACAACGGAAAATTTCCTTTGTATGCTGTATATACAAAGCTCTGTATCCCTCCCTCTACTCACAACGTGACCAAATCGATTTAATCTCCTGCGCTTGATCATTGTCAGAATATCTTTTTTCACACCTAGGATATCTAGCAAGACAGTGAAAGATAAACTAAAGATCAGAGATATAAAACCCCAACATACTTATAAATTTTGATAGTTGTGATCAGAGTGCAAGCAAAGACGAGCTGTTTTCTTGATAAATATTCGCGTGGTCATCATGAATATCTAAAAAGCATTTGCTATCCTTGAAAATTCCACCTGTTGAACTCATACTTCAGTTAATAAATCATAAATGATAATTTTTTATCAATTTTTCTCCTTTTCGGTCACAATTTGAAAAATGTTGGCCACGAAGGCAATCATCAGTTCCCTAACATAGGGACTGTCATTCCATTTAATAATATCCTGTATTGCCTCTGACATATCTGACAGGTTTATTGGTGGTACTGATAGTTTTATTCCAGTAAGATATTCGAACGGAGACCTAATAGCAGACCTTGATATACCCCTGGGTGTGCTGCTGCCATTGCAAACACAATCATTGTTGTTTTTGTGGCGTCAGTGGCATTTGCTGCTAACGTACTTCAGTAAAATTCACCCCACGTACCGAATATAGTACGCACAATATTCCAATAGCAGAATTGTTTGTCTCATATTATAGCAGGTTTTTTGCTGCAGTTATAGTCTGATTAACATTTTGCTTTCTGCGCAGCTCTCGCCAAACACGGCGTCCGTGGATCTCTATGATGACTTTGAACCACTCATAGATGTAAGTACTATAAAATCTGCACTTACTTCTTCATGCAGTGTATAATAAATATATACTAACTTGCTTTTGCTTACAAACTTTCTTCTAATTACTCTTGGCTTTCCTCACTGTTTGCCTACCTACCTATCTCCTTCATGAGCTTCACTCCCATTTTCCCTTTCTACCTCCTTTGCTCCTTCTTTGATATACTCTTTCCCTCATTCACCTACGTTTTACACATTCATTCACTCACATTACATTGCAACAGGTCTAGGGAAGCCCTAAAAATTGAATGTGTTCAGAAAGACCTTAGATTTGTCATTCTCTTGGAAAAATCCTGGAAAAAGGCCTTGAATTTTAGTCAATGAGTGTCACGTGAGTTTCTTTTTCAAGTGTTTGAAAGTGAGTTGTCACCATGTTGCCGTGTCTGACATTCCACAAGATTTGCCTTTTCGTATTTACCTGATTGAACGTATTGTTAGTCTCTCTTATTGTTTTAAGAATAAGATTGTCGTCAGTTTGTTGTTGTTGGGTCTGAGTCAATATTAAGCATCATCATATCATCATGGTCACGTGGTGCAGAGAAGCTGGTCTACAGTTGCGTTGAGCTGGATGTCGATGACCACCGGTGGATGACTGGGAGCTAATGTGGCGACTTGAGAAATAGAGTATGTTAACAGGAATGAATCTTAATGCTAACTGAATCAGTTTTATGCAGTTCACACACTATTTAATGCTTCATGGTCTTCGTTGTATCCATTCATTTGTAGAAATGCAAGGTTTTACCTCGTAATCATGTCATCTAATCAAAAGCACGAAAATTATTAATATGTTTGAAAAACAAAGTGCTGTTGTTTTGCTGGTTCCATAATTCTTGACCAGAAAAATTAATCAATATTAACAAGCTTTCCTTTGACTTTGCTAACCCACAGCTTTTTTATCATTGCAGTATATTTCGTAGACAGAAAGCACAATCAAAGGTAAGTGAGGTTTTCCTCTTAATTAGAGCTGACTTGGCTGAAAGATTGTGGGATCTAGAGTTATTTTATCTGGAGAAATTTTGCAAATGAATTGGAATCTAAATATGCAGCGTCGTTTATATCCATAAAGAGTATGAAATGCAGTATATTTGATAAAATCTTCTCAGTATATTCGTTGGTTAAACCTGAAAGATTTTGCGCGGATTCCAGTGTAGATTCACAAGGTTTCAGCTACGGTCAATAGAGTATTACCTGGTCTAAGCACAACTTTCCTCGTGGTTTGGAGGCTAGGTCACAGTCAAGTAATGCATATTACATTATAATCTATGTGAATACCAAATTTCCGATAACAGTTAAAGCATTTGGTGATCTTTGTTGTTGAATTTACGTTACTTTTAAAGTCGGAGAAATTGATCACGAAAGGGTTTGTGTGACAATGGTCTTGCACACTTTATTGGACGAATAACGAAACCTTAGGGCCGCTATCAAAATCCGTTGAATGATTTGAAATATATCTCCCTTGCTGAACCGCCCAGTGTGGCTTTTCTTGCCTCTTAGGAGAATACATTTACCTGTGACGGATTGCAAGCATAATGAAAGCAAAACAAAATTTTATCCAGGAAATTGTGCCCAACAACTACAACACAACTAACAATATAAAACTATCAGAATATTATCACGTGCTTTTTATTAATAAATCGGCTTGTTTGAGACAGTCCTTCGGACTTTGGTAGAAAGAGAGGATGCGATGGATTTTCTTAAGACGAAGACCGTGACGTAGATAGCATTGAAGGGTGCGGTAGTGAATGACGTAGTTGGTTTTGTGATGAAGAGTAGTAGTCAGCTTGGTGGGAGGTGCTCCTTTGATGTTTAAAGTGTTCTTAAGATCTATTTGGTATGGAGAAAGGCATGTATCATTGATTTGGAAATGTTCCAGAGCCAACAGATAATCTGAATGTGCATTGTATAGGGTATCGGGTATTCGAGGTCCACTTTAAGAATATATCCAACCTCATCATTTTCACCCACATCATCGATGTTAAGATCGTTGACCTGTTGGGGGCCAAGCCAGTCAAAGCCTCCACTCGGAAGAGATTGGGACATGGCCCAACCATACAGATTGTTAGCGTCCCAGTACATGAGGTAGTTTGTGGGAAGTGAAGGATCTTAGTTAGGAAGTAGTGTATTGTTGGCTGCATCATGTAGATGAGAGATCATAGATACCCCTCCACGGATTCCCTTCTTGATAAAACAGTACATGTCAGGATCCGTGAAGAGGTCGAGAGTGACGTTAGTTTTTCGAAGAGCTGCTTCCCAGGCAAGACCAGGGCTTGTGTAGCTGTGGGCAGGGTCAAGATGATAGTGTTTTAGACAGGTCGATCGGAAATTTTCAAAAACGTCGGCAAGAAGGAGCACATCGGTCTTTAAGTACAGGTCATGGGATTGTCCCAAGTTGGTGATGTTGAAAGCATTCCACACATCCTGAGCATGGGCGCAGTCATTTTCAGAGACAGTATCTTTGGTAAGGTGACTGTAAAAAGAGTGAATTGAAGGCAAGGAAGTTTCTTCCAAGGGGTTCCAGTGGTCCATATATTCATAGGGATAAACTCTTTTGCGTAGTAATAAAGTAAGATGTTCTTGTTTGTTCCAGTGCTGGGTGTGATGGAGGTGATCTGAGGAAAGGTTGGACGATAAAGTATCGAGGGATGCCAATAGAAACTGAGCAGAGTCCAAGAATCGAAGTCATAGTTTTGCACGCACTAGTTTATCTTTAAGCGATTTTGCCCTACGAAATGAGATGACTGGTTTAACAGGAAAAACTTAGGCAAGTTTGTCAACGTAAATATTAATCAATTGATTTCCCCGTACCCACTGACTGGAGGAGAACTCGAGCAAGATTGATACTAAAAATTTCCACTTTAGCTAACTAAAATGTCTCTAGCTCTTTACATAGTTCATGAAACGGATCTTCTCCAGAGCATATATATACAACATAGGCATAGAGCCTTGCTGTAAGGGATCCACACTTTGTATGACACAGGTGACAAGAATCATGTGACCTTTACATGTAAAAAATTTATGTGTAATGAGTGGAGCATTATATGTATATATTAGCAAACATATTGTTATATATTTGAGAATTAAAAAGAGTGGAGCATTACCACAACAGCTTGCAAGTTAAGGGCGCTGACTGGGCTCTAACCCACAACCCCATGGTTACTAAACCATTTTCTTAACCATTAAACCATCAGTCCCAAAAGCTAAGGCAAAGATTTTTCAGTGAAAATCTTTTGCAAATTCTCCTCCAGTCAGTGGGTATGGGGAAATTGATTCTTTAATATTTATTGTGTTTCCGCTTTGAGCCTTGATCAGTGGCAGATATATAGATATGCTCAGCAGACACATTGCAATTATATTTAATTCTCAAAGAGTGGAGCTTTACCACAATAGCTTGCAATATAAGGGTGCTGACTGGGCTCGAACCCACAACCTCATTGTTACTAAACCAATGTTGTAACCATTGAGCCATGAGGCAGGTACACATACATATTTAGAAGAGTGGAGCATCACCACAATAGCTTGCTTTTTTCACTAAGGGCACTGAGGGGATTTGAACCCACAACTCATTGGTTTGAAAACGCAAACCTTAACAATTGAACTATCAAGTCCAATAATTAAGGGGAGCAGTTTTTCAAGTTGGAAGTTTACTCGGAGCCTCTCACTATGCCCCCGGACTCTCCAATTATCGTCTTTATGCAACATCGTGTTTAAATAACGGTTTATACTGCGACCAATATGTAGCAGAGCGGTCTAATAGCCTTTTTGACTACTGCTGTGACTAAGCTTTTGGAAGCTTACGTATAAATCTATATGCTTACGATGTAGGCTTATGTTTTAAAGAGTACCCACACACGCATGAGACTTCTGTTGCAGCTTGGAGCACTCTAAGACTGGGTGCCCTTCCCGAAAGCGCACTCTCTAGTATCAAAAGGCAAGTGAAGTATTAAATGGACAACGGCAGTTTAATGACGGCTGTTTAATAACGGCAGTTCAATAACGGCAGTTCAATAACGGCAGTTCAATAACGGCAGTTCAATGACGGTAGTTCAATAACGGCAGTTCGATAACGGCAGTTCAATAACGGCAGTGCGATAACGGCAGTTCAATAACGGCAGTTCAATGACGGCAGCTCAATGACGGCAGTTCAATAACGGCAGTTCAATAACGGCAGCCAAATAACGGCAGTTCGATGACGGCAGCTCAATGACGGCAGCTCAATGACGGCAGTTCAATAACGGCAGTTCAATAACGGCAGTTCAATAACGGCCGTTCGATAACGGTAGTTCAATATCGGCCGTTCAATAACGGCCGTTCAATTACGGCCGTTCAATAACGTCAGTTCAACAACGGGAGTTCAATAACGGCAGTTCAATAACGGCAGTTCAATAACGGCAGTATAATGCTTCATAATAAGTGCCTTTGTCCCGGCATGCGATCTTTATAACTTAATATTTGCTAGTGTATACATATATTTTTCAAGTCAATCTGCATGTGTTGTTTTGTATCTCTTTCAAAAATTTCTCTACATCAATCTTTCTGTTACTCAGTTTGATCAGTTGTCTTGATATCATGTAATTATAAATATTGGTTACATTGGTCTTTGCGCCTAGTATTACACGTCAAATTTCGTTTTGAAGTACAACAGTTGGTGTAATCCATAACTATATGTAAAGAAGTCATTCTACAAGTTATTTGATTAACGATTCAACTGTATCTCGCTTTTGGATTACTACGTTTATTGAAGGCAATGTGAATTGTATGTAAATGAATGCAACTTAAACACAGTTTGTTATATACTCTCGAGTGCCAAATAATCGTACCCCCGTTTATTAATTTCAAGGAATTTCCCCAGTACTCAAAATGTAAATGATATCTGAAAACACTGAATATCTTCCCATGCAACATTTGACCTTGAAACAGTTGCTAATTAGTCAATTAGTACGGTTTTTGTCCTCATGTGTGTCATCCTTATTTAAAACTTTTACGAAATTATTTTATTAACTTTAGACCGTAATGATGACCCCCCGTTTATTCAGCATTCCAGAGTATTCAATTATCTCTCACCTGGTGGCCACCATTGGAAGTTGAACCTGCGCTGTTAACTCGTCCGGGAGGTTCAGACGAGTTATTATGAGATGCTGATGGCTTATCACCACCACTTAAAACACCATCAAGAACTGGTAAGGGTCTCTGGCTCTTCTCTGCTACCGTGTCGTTTGAGGGCACAGCATTGTGGGAAATCGGGAGAGTTACGTCGGTTGTTACCATAGTAGCATCCCCTGTGTTGTTCGGTGCTAGTGACAAAGCACGCTCTCTTGTAGTTACTCTCTAAAAGATTATAAAATGGCTCGATTTTAGAAAGGTATAAATAGTCCAACTCGTGCATGCACATATTAAGATAGGACTAAAATCTGAAAGGTGATATTCAAATTGTCGGCTTATAACTTCACATAGACGCTTTCTTCCTCTGCAACTAGCGAAACAATGATTATGGTGACAAAAAAGTGAATTGTGATGATGACTAAAATGTTGACGATGTTAATTGTGATGATGATGATGATCATTATGATGATTATGATATTGATGGAAATATTGATGGTGGTGGTAATAAGACAATAATGGCGACAAAATTAATCATAATATATTTATTGATAATGATCGTGATGATTATGGTAAGACGGACGACGATGATCATGATAATGATAATGATGATGGTGATGGTGATGAGAAGCCACAAAAGCATTGGTTGTACGAATTACGAGTACAGCTTTCTCACCCCCCGCGAAGAACTCGTTCTCGTACTCGTACTCGTCGTGGATCTAAACCTCCCTATTAGCTCGGCTTCAACTTAATCTTCTAAGAAATATATAAATAAAAGGATTAGTTTTGGAAACTTGGGTCCACCGGTTTTGTAGTCGCCTGTTGATATAAGAATTGGATTGAAAATAATCGTGCAATTTTTATGGCTTGAAAACAGCTCCGCATCTGTTAGAGAGCTTGTTTAAGTATCTTGATTATATTTGGCACTTACAACTACAGCAACAAGAAAACACGTTATATAAATGACACTTTGCAATCTGCATTCGCCACTTTGTATTTTAGTACGTAAGAGAAGAAGACGAAACGACTTTTGTAGTACATAATTAAAGTTAGACGAATTGGGGATAGGTGCAAATGCCACAGGAGACATACAAAATGGCGTATTACCATATTACTTATGGTGCAATATTTGGCAGTCGACTCCTTTATCGTTTCTTCCTTTTTTCTGTCGTTTGAAACAACCAGTAGTTTTCCTCAGTTGTTAGCAAACCTGACGTCCCTTTTTTCATTATATTTAAAATCAGCTGAATGTGTGCTGCAACACAAGCGCACACGTTACGAAATCCCGACGATAGCCGATCAATTAATCTTCTTCGTCTTGTAAATACGTCCACGCCCAGATTTAGACGTATTTGTACAGATACAGAATTAGCTTGTTTGTGGTACAAAACAAGAATATTGCAGGAAATAGCGAAAACATTGTGTACTTGAAAGCTTTTCCCGTCTGACCCTCCTAACGTACTAACGTCCGAATGACCGAAATGAAGTGTGTCAGTCCAAATTCTGATTGGCTCTTTCAAAAATACAGTTGGGTATACTCCTTCACACACTTCAATTCGGTCATTCTGACGTTAGTACTCTGAGGAGCGTCAGACGAAAAAAGCTTTTAAGTACACAAGTTTTTCGCTATTTTGTGCAGTATATATAGAATTCTCCTCAACAAAAGTAAGAGCGGGTTGACCAATTAAGTTGTAACTTGTTGTAAAATTTCTCTTGATTTTCTCAGTAAAACCTGACAATTGCCACTTCAGGTATTAATCCAAATCAATCCATGTAAACCATTTAATCAAACAAGAAGGAAAATATTCCATCGTAAAGAAAACTATCTAAGCTTATAGGAGATGCAAAGCGAGGAATTGAAAATGTTATGTATCACACTTCCTTTAGTCAAAATCAGTGAACATGACAAATGCGCCCGAAAGATGAGCTGTGTCACTACACTCAGTATTTTTGCGTCGTTAATCATTTTATTAGTGGCTATCTATTAGGAATTCCTAATTTAAACAAGTGTACATCATCTAGGACACGTCTTAGAAAATTCCTACAATACTCGTATGCTTGAAAAGTTGGTGCATCATAAAAAATCTTTCTTATTTTACCCCATACGATTGCCATGACCAGTGTCTGGCGGAAACATTTAGCGAAAGGAATCCATTACTCGACCCAATATTGAAATTTTGTATCACTTACAAACTTTGTAAGGATTATTCCATACTTCGAAGACATGATATATATAAAACGTTTGGGAAATGCATAATTTTTTACTTCGCGTATTTCAAAATGTGTAGCACGAAGTCGACTCATTCAAAATCTCGCCCTTTTACGTCCAAATAAAAGGTCATCAGGATTTATAAACTCTTTTATACTTGCACTCTACGTAGTATAGTTTAGAACTGACCTCTCAAACGCGCGTTTAGTCTGTGTACTACTTTAGTTCAGATGTCATATAATCATGTCGAGGTAAGAGATCAAAAATATGTGAAAAGATTCCTGGTGCTACAAAATTTGTACATAATATTTAATAACGAATTACTAGTGAAATGCCATTGACCGGTTTTGTTGCACCCTCAAAAATAGATCCCAATCAATTTCTTCGAATTCTCGATTTCTGTTAAACACATACAAACACTATGAACACAAATAACTTGCTTTTGTTTTCAACACTACATCATTAGTTATGGTCAGAAATTTTAATATGAACTCTGGTTTGGTCTGTCTGTTCGGTTTGGTCTGTCTAGTTTGTCTGTCTGGTCTTGTCTATCCTTTTGTTCGACTACTCTGTCTGTGTGTATAGTGTGTCTGTCTGTCTTGTCTCTGTGCTGGTCTGATAGGTCTCTTTGTCTGGTTTTTCTGGTCTGTTTGTCTGTCATATCTGTCTGTCTATCTGTCTTGTTTATCTGTCTGTCTGTCTGTCTGGTCTGTATGTCAGTCTGTTTTTTTGTATATCTGTCCGTCTGCCTGTCAGGTCTGTCTGTCTGTCCGTCTGTTTTGTCTGTTTGTGTAGTCCGTCTTTCAGTCTAGTCCTTCTGTCTTGTTTGTATTTCTGTCTGGTCTGTCTCTCTAATTGGTCTTTCTTGTCTGTCTGTCTGTCTATCTATCTGTCTCTAAGTCTGTCTGTCTAGTTTGTCTGTTTGTCTGGTCGGTACGGTCAGTCTGGGAAGCCGGGTCTGTTTGGTAAGTTTTGTCTGTCTGTCAGTCTGTCTGTAGAGTTTCTATGTGCCTGGTCTGTATATCTGTCTTTCCGTATGTCCGTCTGTCTTTTTCTCTGTGTTTCTCTCGGTATGTTTGTCTTTCTGTCTGTCTCTCTGTCTAGTCTGTTTGTCTGTCTGTCTGGTCTCTCTGTTTGGCTGTTTGTCAGTCTGTCTGTTCTGTCTTACTGTCTGGTCTGTGTGTCTCTCAGGTCGGTCCTTCTGTGTGTCTCACTGTCTGTCTTTCTGGTTTGTCTGCTTTGTCTGGTCAGTCTGGTCAGCCCAGTCAGTCTTGTCTGTCTGTTTGTCTGTCTGTCCTTATGGTCCTTTTGTCTGTCTGTTCTGTATGTCTATCAGTTTGTCTGTCTCTATCTCTGTCAGTCGGTCATTCTGTCTTTCTATCTGTCTTTATATCTTGTCTATCTTGTCCTCCTGATTGTTTCTCTGTCTGATCTGTCTATCTGTCTGTCTTTTCTGTCTGTCTGGTCTTTCTGTCTGCCTAGTCTGTCTGTCTGTCAGTCTGGTCTGTCTGACCCTCTGTTCCAAAATCAGGCCTGGAGTTGCTTAAGTAGTTGCTTAGGTATCACTACAGGTTACCGTCACTAAAAAAGTCTTTTTTAGAGATCATTGGTTATCGTCGAATTTCCTTCTATTGTACATGATGAAATACCAAATGATGGTTTGATCTTGGATCTCTTTGCTTGACACATTATCAACAGTGTGATATTTGTTATATATCAACAGTTCAACAGTAATCAACTCTTAATGAAAAACGTTTTTTGATTTGTTTTTCAGGCGTATTAAAATTGTCCCTCCTGAATTTGAGGCCCCGAGTTGCTTAGTTTGTTGCTTAAATTTTGGACGAAATCGAGGCCTCACACCTAAGCAACTGAGTTGGTTATAGAAAAAAACGTGTATGTGTCTGCGGAATGATATTATAGAGCATATGCTAAAATAATGATAAACTGTTAGTAAAGCGTACGTGTTGCAAATAAAACTATGAATTACACTCTTTCTTTTTACAAAAACACGCTGAACTTTCGCCAAGCTTCAAATATTTTTAAACAATTTTCAGCTTCAGCCTAAATACATACTTTTAAAATTTATTTTTATTTGAGCTGCGAATTTTTAAAAGATATTACGAGCTGTGCAATGCGATTTTGTTATAAACAACTGATAGCATCGCAAAGTAGACTACCGTTAAAACGAGACACAAATATGCTAGATAAGGCGAAGTCAAATTCCTAGGACCTTCTTAAAGATTGAGTAATTCTGAGCCTAAAGTTGAAAAGAAAATGTGAAATACGAGAAGAGTGAATAAAGATATTTTGCATATTACCTATTTCAGGTTAAGATTTACATCTTTAGTTTTGATATGAGCACTAGAGAAATAGAAGATATGTCAACACTGGGGATCGAACCCGTGAGCCACGCTTTCACGGCGTGCGCTATACCAACTGAGCTAGGTGACTTCCGATGTTAACATACTCTCTAGTCGCCACATTAGCTCCCAATCATCCACCGGTGGACATCGACATCCAGCTCAACGCAGTTGGAGACCAGCCAAGAAGGTATTTCTCTGCCTTCCCCTTGCTCTTTCCCCCTCTACTCTTCCTGTCAACACCAGCTCATCCCATTTTTCTTGTGGAATAACGTGCCTCAAGCTCCGGTACTGTGTACAAAATACTTGAGAGGTAAATTTGATACAGTTCTTCCCCTTTAATAATCTCTCATTTATGCATCATTCCCCTTTAATAATCTCTCATTTATGCATCTCTTGTGATATATATGGATATAAGTGACAGAAGGTTATTGGCAGCAGACGACGAGGCTTGCACCATGACGCATCATTTTAAATAACAGCCATGGACAAACCTAATCCATTTTAATCTATCTTATCAGCAAACGTACGGTCAATTTACCTGTAAGCTTGATTTTTTCAGTTACACTAGAAAACGACATCACGACGATTTCACCTGATATGGTGTGACATAGTACCATGCAGGATAAACTTAAATAATTTCTTTACAATATTATTTCAAAATGTTGCAGGCAGCACGGCAATAGGAATGCAATTTCAGGCTATATAGAAACAGCGACATTTGGCAGAAAGGCAACAGGCATCAGGACATTTAGAGAAAGCAGTTATTTTCTAAGGAGGAAACTTCTGGAACCTATGTTTGCTTTAGGTCTTAGAAATGTAGCAGAAATTATTAGTGCGGTTTCCAGGGCGTTGTTGTTGGACAGGTGCTATCAGAATTGGATAAGCTATCCTGGGATTAAATAAAACTAATATTTTGGGTACAGCAACTTGAATCGAGGAAAATTGTTGAATTAATTCTAATCATAAAATAACAATATTCTTCTACTCGTATCATGTTTTTTCTTACAATCTGAATCGCAGCATTAATGTTGAGAAATACCGTTTAATATCGTTATACGTGGTATCCAGATACGTACCGTTTGTTTATGGAGTTGCGTGGAGCTGCGTGGAGCGGCATAAAGTTGCTGGAGAGAGTATAATCCAGAGAACTGCGATGCATATGATACCCCGCCTGCTTGGAAAATGGCAGCTAGAGAAAGAGAAAGGTCTAGGAACGATAGCTGATGCGTAATCTGTTAAGTATCGTCAGAAACAATAATTGATGCGTAACATGCTAAGTATCCTTAAAAAAGAGATAATTGATACGTAACCTGTTGACCATCGTCAAGAAACAATGATTGATAAGTAACCTGTTAAGTGTCGTTCAAAAACGATGACGACGATCATGATGGTGACGATGACAGTGGTTATCGTTATGGTAGCGATTATGGTGACAACAATGACGACAAGAAAGGCGTGTGTCTTAAGAAGGGCAAGAAAGAAATGCAGAAGGAGAATGGAGTGCAGCAGTTACACTGGAGGCAAACGAACATAATGTGTACGAGAAACAGAACGAAATAAAATCTTACCATGTTTGTAGAAGCAACTAGTTCCAAACGGACAGCTACCTTTCCCTTGATTAAAATGGCGGCAAGGTTTACTTCTTCACGTAAGAGAAAAAAAGAGAGTAGAGAAAAGTAACCACGGATGCGACCAACTAAGGAAAACAGTTTCTAAATAATGCCTCTAATCTTTACTATGTTTCCCTCTCCCTGGCTGGGTACTTGACCTATCTTGTCAATGAGTGCGACGTTTCTGAACACTTTCGTAGTAATGCCACCGACCAAAATTGAGTTACGCAAAGGGCAGTCATTATAATTTCACAAACAGACAACAATCGCTTACCAAATCGAGGCAGCATCACTTAGGTATTTAGAAGACGAGGAAACGTACCAAAAGTAGCATATTCCCGCGGAGGCGGAGGAAATAGCAAAGGTGACTTCCAAAAGCATGGAGGGAAATGTTGACATGGGGAAATATACTCGAAGACAGCTATTATATAGTTTTCTAGACAAATACCGTAAAAGGAAAAAGGGTTATTATTATATCATTACGGTACGTGCACGACGTCTGATACCAACCTAGACATAATGAAATGCGCCTTCTGTTACCTAATACAGTCGAACCTGTCTATAGCGGACACCTGCGGTTCCTGAAAAAAGTGTCCGCTATTACCAGGTGTCCGCTATATGTACGTAAGTGGTTAAAGCAAGAAAAGACTTACAACAAATTCAAAAGAAAGAAGGGGAAGATCTGTACGTAAGTGGTTAAAGCAAGAAAAGACTTACAACAAATTCAAAAGAAAGAAGGGGAAGATCTGTACGTAAGTGGTTAAAGCAAGAAAAGACTCACAACAAATTCAAAAGAAAGAAGGGGAAGATCTGTACGTAAGTGGTTAAAGCAAGAAAAGACTTACAACAAATTCAAAAGGGAAGGAACAGTAGGCTATTAATCATTTAAACTTTAAAATATTTAACAACAAAGGAAATAACTAATAAATGTTGGTACGTAAGTATTAAATATAATTTACCTGCATAACTAGAAAAGTTATCAGGAAGTTTTATAAATAATAAATGTAAGTAAAAAATGTTTGTTTTATAACAAAATAAATGGATTTACAAAGTAACACATTTTTCTGCTAATGAAAGAAAAGGTGGATGTATACCTAATTGCACAGGACCAATCAAGAGCTAATGCAGGCAATAAGATAGTTCAGTAAGCAAAAAGATTAGCAAAGATTTGACGGAGGCTGTTATGAGAATTGGACAAGTACACAAGGAAGGAAGGTTGATAATTACCTGACATAAACAATACAAATTCTTAAAAATCTACTTAAAAATCAAACAAGCTCTGTACATATTTATAAAATAGCTACAAAATCAACAATGGATACGGTCAAGTCAAGAAGTAAAAGTTGTGAATAAAGAATCTATGAATAAAGAAAGATCTGCCAATATCTATAGGGAAGAAATAGCAAATAGCTTATAAATATATGAAAAGAATTACATACAGATATTTGCTTTAGCTCAATAAACAGGTAGCTAAAACAGGAGAGAACATTAGTTTTGAAAGGAATTAACAAACGTTTACAAAGGTAAAAAAGTCAAGGAATGTATCAAACAGAAATAGCAATTTTTATGAGTAATTGTAACAAATATAGTAGAATGATACATCAACAGGTAACAATTTGTAATGATAATAATAATAGCAATAATAAATTCAAAATCATACCGTCTTTCTAGCTACCCTTTGGCAAACTTGGCTCCGGTGCAAAGCTCAGCAGTGATGGAGAAGCGGTAGCGGTTATAGGTAGAGGAGGCCCCTGGGAGTTCCTAGCTTTAAGTCTATGCACAAGCCGCCCAAGGGTGATCAAGGAGGAAAGAGCCGCAATGTAGTCCTGCACGTCGCTTCCCGATAAGGTGTTCGAGAGCAGACTTTGCAGTATCGAGATAAATGTCACTCAGCGGCCTCAAATCCCATCAAATAGCACATCAGCGTCGAGACGCTCATCCGTCGTAATGATGGGAGATGCCAATAACAACAGCAAAAACCCACCTAGTATTTGATCAGTTACCCTAGTTGCAGAGTTGCAAAAAGCTTTAAAACCATTAGCAATAGCAAGTATTGGTACCGTGATCTTAGACTGTAAGTAATAACATAACGTAATGAAATCTGTTAGAACCGTAACAGTTATAAATCATACAACGTCTTGTGTGTAAGTTTTAATGTACTCATCAACTCATGAAAAATTTCTTTACAGCCAATCTTATCTGGAATGACCGTGCACAGGTATTCCGCGGGCACTGGAAATGCTTTTATTGGTATCCAGGCTGTAGAGGGAAAGCAACCCATGCACAGATTGTCACCCAAACGTCTGCTAGAAATTTGCCTAATGTGTAATGTGGCAAGATTATATAACTTTAGAGATATCAACAGACTTTTTGAACCCCGATAACAGAACATTGATATTATAGGCAATCTTTTAATGTTAGAAAGTCAAGGTGGCTGGCAATGGCATTTAATCTGCTGTGATCTCATTGAACTTTGCAGCAAAATCTTCATACTTTTTAACGTAGAGAAAGATTATTCCATCTCTGCAATTTATAAGTTTATTTCAAACGAGTTTGAAAGCTTAAGAGAACTTTTCCTGAAGACGGTAACTTACGAGATTACTATAAGTATCCGAAATATTTTTACGGGCTCCAAGTTCTCATTATTCTAAATAAAGAGTAGATGCAATCATCATTATCATCATCATCATCATATCTTTATTATCGTCATCGCCGTCATCACCATTACTCATCAGCATTCACTATAAGCATTCATAATCATTATCATAAGTTATCATTACCATAGTTATTAGCATCATTATCAATTGTCGTCCGGATTGCTACAGGCAGATCACCTAGGCTCCTAAATGCTAATATGATATCAGTTAATACGAAAATTATAAGAGAATAACGGTTGATTTCACCTGTAGCGGACTCCTGATAGTTACTAAGTAACTACGTAATAAAATTAACTATCGATAGGAGCGACAAGCAAACTCAACTCTATAACGTAATTCACTAACTCACTTACCTCACACAGCAGTACAGCTCCAGTATCTCGCCAGTCCAGGAAAGACTTAGATCTCAGTCTTCCGAACAAATATTAACCTAAAACCTTCCTCGCAGTATCTTCCGACAAATAAGTAATCCGACACAACTTTTATCTTACACCGCAGCGGAAAAACTAGGAAGAGACGGCGCGTTTAGACTGCTGACCACTACATTTAGAGAATGAGACTGGTATACATATCATTCACTAAAAGTATGGTGGCACTTTTTACTAATCAAGTAATCGTTACTTGTTTGATAATTAACTTGGTACACAAGTTGTATTTTGATTAGCACTTAAAACATTAACAGCTACCCTAGCCAATGAAATTTCTTTACTTTTACTTCCCACACTTGCTTGTTACTGTTTATGACCTCACTTGCTTAAATGGTGAATATTCCAGGCATGTTGCAGTATATTACTGTATATTACTTTGCCACCCATTCTGAAATTTAAAGCCATGGGCCTCTTATGTTCGTCCCCCTTCCAGATGAAAGTTGACTCTTGATCATCCTCTCCCTAGCCATTCAATATATTTACAAAAAATCAGTTATTAGCCTACAATTGGTACGCCCCTGCGCATCCTTAACTAACTAACTAACTAACTAACTAACTAACTAACTAACTAACTAACTAACTAACTAACTAACTAACTAACTGACTAGGGTGAAAGGCTACGTTTATGGATTGTCCATGAAAAATTAGTCCGTGGTTTTAATGTCAGACGAAGAGGCAATCATTTCGTTTTGCAACTCCACCAAACGTCCGTCTTTAGTTTTATCACAGCCTTTACAGAAAACGTCTTTGAAGAAAATGCATTTCCATAAAGATAAATGTACGAGAAAGGCCTTTATACCTTGATTCCTTTCGTAGATTAAACGACCGTAGCAAAATGTCTAGTGTCCTTAATTTTGACATTTTTACAACTATCATAGTATACGGAATGTTACCATTTAAAAATGTTTTTCATCTTATCTTGTTTTATGGATTTTTTGACAATAATTCATACAAAAGTATAAAAGAAGGTTTATGAATTCTTTTTTCTACAGTAAAATTCCGATTTTAATGAAATCTTCACGCTACGACTTGTGTTTGTAAACTAATGTTTTGAAACGCTAACAAGCATCACCTTCTTCGATTACACACTGAGTCGCTGACTATGACAGACTGCAACGTAAACAATTTAGTTTATTTTTACAGTATCTTTGATGATAAACAAGAATTTCACTCGTTAAAACATCTCTGTCTGCATCGAGGTCACAACAACAAACGCTTCACTATGAGAAACATTAGTGTCTATGATTAGAACCAAAGCTCATGGGCCCAGAAAAAGGTATATAGTACGCCAGGCATGCACAAAATTATGCTGGGCAGTGCTGCTGTTTTGCAAAGCATTCTTTTAAGGGTTGCCATTTTTCCACATGCAACTCTAATTTTCATAAAACTGACCTAATTTCAATGGGTTGAGCTATATAATACATGCTTTAGCCTTTGATAACAAATGGCTTAATTGAGAAGAATTTTTATAAGTGGGCTAGTATTGGATGTCGCTTAAATTAGATTTTCAATCCGTTTCTATTCAGGTTGCTCAACACATTAGTCAGTGTTATTAAAATCATCTCTAAGGTTTGCAGAGCGGCCATTGGAGATTAATTTTTCCCATGCTTTATGTCCCAGAGGACGTTGCAAGAAGGATTCAAAGCCCTTGTTTTAACGGTTGATCGCCCGGTACCGAGCGTCCGGCGAAATGAATTAAGAAACAATTTTAACGAAAAAGCTGCTTCCCTTACCTCCGCCCTTGAGGACTCCCTTATAAATGAATTTATATCATTGCTTATCAAGACAGAAAAGAAGGAGGACGCTTACGAACGTCTCCGTTTGCTTTATGATCCTGCGATTTCTTGGTCGGACTTAGACTGGTTACGATCCCAAACCAAGATGCCTATTTTACTAAAAGGCATACTGACTGGTGAGGATGCTACTGAAGCACTGAAACATGGAATCAGTGGAATCATCGTATCTAACCATGGAGGTAGACAGCTGGATGGAGTGCCAGCTACGGTAAGACAATAATAAGGTATTGAAATCTTCCACAATATAATTGGCGAATATTTAATTATTTTAAGATTTCTTGTTTCTTTCTCTTACTGTTACATACAGCTTCGGTTTATTACTTTGTTCATCATTGTTTTTGTCTTAGGGTTCTGGAGAATATTATAGTTTATGTGTTGGAAAGGGTAGTCCCATTTTAATGCAGATCTTATTGCCTGGTTCCCCTTAAAAGCAAGGGAGTCACAGTCTGACTACACCTGACTGCGACCATCGACGAAGTCTTACCAGATATGGTAAGTTGTCGACAACTTTCAGGACAACTTTGAACCGATTTGGTGATTCCTTGCCAACAACTTTTGAGGGGGTCACTCACAGAAAACTTCGCCGACAACCGAGTTGGGAGACCAAAAAGTCGTGAAATTGTCCTGAAGTTGCTCGTGAAGTTGTCCTGAAGTTGCTCGTGTGTGCCAGACTTTATAATTTTATAAAGAGAAGTTTTATAACGGCTGCGACCTTCGCCGACCGCGAAACACAAGTTCCCGGGAAGTGAAATTCAGTTCTTGCTCGATTCGAGACCTCGTATTTCATTACAAGGTATGTTTAATGTTTTGCAAAAAAACTGCCTCTAATTTCAGCAAAGTGTCGTCGCAGAAATGACATTTGAACAAAACCCCTCAGTTCCGAATTTGCTGAAAGATTCTCGTTGAGTTTAACTGAATATTTTAGAAAATACTAGCGTATTAAACTACTCTGGAAACACGAGTCAGTGTGATAAGAGCGGTCAGTAAGAAGTAACACTGTTATTGGCTTATGCTATAAGTGGCCATCAAATCAAGTCTCAAAGTTGCTTAATAGTATTTTAAAAGTTTTGACGACAACTTAGGTCGCTTGTCATTCGCTTAATCAATAAGCCGTGGAAAAACGTATATTCACCTAGGTGTTACAATGTCCCACCTCTTCCAAGTCATACCCAAGTATACTTTTCTTCAACTTTCACATGGAACATTTTACTTTGTTTTCTGTATCAAGGGCCTCTACATTGACAGTTACTGACAATGCTTTTGCATTGAACTCATTACACAAAAACTTACAACATCTACACGGAAAACGTTTAGAACAGAAATATACAAACGATCGATACTCATTATTTGCAATGCATAAACAACCAAACAAGATCCCCTAAACTGATTAATCTCAGTCCTGGTAATTGCTGAGTAATGTGTTTACTCTTGACCAAAACGTGAAACTTTGTACTAAATAAACGAACTTCCTGTAAAAACAACAACTGGTAATAATCAAAGTTGCTTATAGTCGAGGAAGGGATGAAAGATACCCAGGATGATTATAGCTAGTATCAGAATACGCCTTGCGTTCATACAACAAGTGCATTTTCATTCTATTAAGATTAGTAGGGTCAGTGCATCACGAGCATAGATATACATGCCAAAATTATGGTTAGTACTACAATGCACTGATTAAGTCCAAGCCATCAAGTAAACTCCCATTACATTTTCCCTCTCGCCTCACTAAAAGCTGTCGAACCAAAGAACTCCTTGGGTTTGCAAAATCTCCTTAAAATTGTTTGTCCTTTGACACAAATGAAGGAAGGAATATGTGAGTAAGAATTAATAAGGTAACCAAATACGCAAGTAAATAAAGTAATAACTATAGAAAGGGGAGGAAAGCCAGACTATCCCTGTAGGGCATCCTTATTACCTATGAGCATATTTTAGGGCATGCTTCATAAATTGAAGGCGTACGGGCCAGCCTGTTCACCAATTAATGTTATTTTTCAGTAACTTCTTCTGGAAAATCGGTGAACCCTTTTAGAAAGCGGGGCAGGGTTGGCGGTGTGGAAAAATTGGCGGGCCTCAACCCATATTTTAGCCACTAAACATTGAAAAAGTGGCATAATGTTAACAAAAATTCCAACATTTTTAAATTTAGGTGAGCAGATTTAATATCTTGGAAAAGATATATCGAGCAGAGCATTCAACAAGTCTGAGAAATTCTCTGACACATTTTAAAACTCTAGGACAGACGACCATAAATTATGGGATGCTATTTTACCTTGAAGTCCACTTCTAGAGGATGCTAAGCATATCAAGCATCCCCCACCCCCCACCCCCCAGGCTACGGTACCGTATCATCACCGTGATTATCTGGCGACACGTATCAAAAATGCAGGTAGCAATTCTTACCTGATATGGTACATCCTGTTTTGCTTTGGCGGCATGACTATCTTTCTTGTGTTTGATACTAGATTTTTTGTGTGCTAAAAAGAAACAAGAATATCATACTTGCTGAGTTCCAAACAAAGTAGGGAAACAGCGGCATGCAACTTCTAAAGAACATCAAGCCATAGTTGTTTCCTAGATTCTTCTAGTTCTAGCAATGACGTCCTGGTCTCCAAAACTTGGAGGGGAAACATACATACATAATTTTTAACCTTTCATATTTAACTTTTCGATACCTAAAACATCAACTTGAGTTAAGTTGATTGACCAACAATCTTTCGTTTAAGACAGTTCCTCAAAAATGTTTCCATCGACATACCCAGATCTGCTTGGGATCTCATCACACTCTTAGACAGTCTTATGGTGGTATCCCACTTTTGTAAACTTTTCATCCACGAACAGAAGTCTTTTTGTAAGGCATTCATTTGATGCTCGTGCAACATGAGCAACCCATCTGGTATTCTGGTTCTCATCCATCAACAATAAATAATATTTCTATTTAACTTTTCTTGAACCAGGTACTGAAATAAATAATACACCTTGACTAAACATACAATAGACTCAAATATTACAAAGTCCTAGATATGAATTGCGAATTTTAATCTACAGTAACAGCTACTACACTAATTTGATACTATCAAATTACCCCCAAATTCTGCCCTTCTTACTTTACTTGATGGGAATAACGGATTTGTCACATTAGTGTGTGTACAGTCACAGTGGCGTGTGTTTTGTCACATTGGTGCGTGCTTAGTCACACTGGTGTGTGTTTTGTCACATTGGTGTGTGTTGTTACATTCATGTGTTTTGTCACATTGACGTGTGTTTTGTCAGATTGGAGTGTGCTTTGTCACATCAGTGTGTGTTTTGTCATAATCGTATGCGTTTTGTTGCATTGGTGTGTGTTGTCACTTTCGCGTGTTTTGTCACATTGGAGTGAGTTTCGTCACATCAGTGTGTGTTTTGTCACAATCATATGTGTTTTGTTACATTGGTCTGTCACATTGGTGTGCGTCTTGTCACAATGGTATGTGTTTTGTCGCATTGGCATGTGTTTTGCCACATTGCTTTGTGTGTTATGTCACATCCGTGTGTGTGTGTCTTGTCACATTGTTGTGTGTTCTCACACTGGTATTTGCTTCGTCCAATTAGTGTGTGTTTTGTTACATTGGTTCGTGCTTTGATACATTGGTGTCTGTTTTCACATTGGTACGTTTGCTATGTCACATTCATTTGTGTGTGTGTTATGTCGCATTGGTGTGTGTTATGCCACATTGCTGTAATAGTCAAAGTATGTTCTAGGATAATATATGTACACTCAAAAAAAGTTTCTCAACTAAACCCCTATTTAGACGGGTATGCGGATAGAAATGTAACCATTTTTCTATCTCTTTTCTTGGATTTTTAAACGGGGTGGTATCCGTCTGAATTAAGAACTCAGCACTCGATTTGAATTGGGAAAAGCAAAGATTCATTCTATTGTCATATGGGAGGTATACAAGGGCTCTAAATACTGGAAGGCGTGCAATTAATAAAATAGTAACTTGAATCTCCTAACGTCAAATTTCTACTAACATCTTCAACCCCGAGGCAAAACTAAGTCAAACCACTTGGGGTCTGGACACTAGTATGACCAAATATGGTAGTACATAGGGAGCTATGGTCAAACACCACAATATATTTTAGATAGAACACTTTTATTTTTTGATGGAGGAGGGGAGAATAATCTGAAATTTTCTAATCTAAAATGTATATTATCTTTACGTCCCTGAAAGGGGGCCACACTTACTGTATTTTATTCATCCATCTTTTAGCTTCTTCTACCTGGGGTGTATTCCATCAAGAGGATTGACACAAAAGGGGACAGCACAACCGGAAACCACGTTAAAACTTTTAATGTTGGCTATGCCGATACGAAATCGAGCGACATCTTGTTTATAACGTCTCCAGGCTTCAAAGGAGCCAAAAAAGTAAGGACAATGAATTATTACATCATTATTCTTTTATTATCAAAACCGTCTTTGATGATATCCATTCAATTCGGATAAAATCTACAAACATTGTCTCTGTATCTGATCTGTAAGTGAAAACTTTGTATTTCTTAAAGTTCTTTTTTTGTTTTTTTTGTGGGTTTTTGTGGGTTTTTGTGGGTTTTTGGGGGGTTTTTTTGTTTTGTTTTTTTTCGTTTTTTGCTTTTTTTCTTTTGTTTTTTGTTTTTGTTTTTTTTGTTTGTTTTTTTACTTTTATTAAATTGTCATACCAATCGAAGCAAGTGAATATACCTATCTCAGTACAAAGGAACACAAAAATGCATTTAGGCCTGTTAGGTAAGACGAATTCTGTTTTGGAAGATAAGATGTCCAACATTTCCATTAAACCTATCCTACATGGTTTGTGCTAGTGGTGTCAAAGTGCTAGTGGAGAGTGTTATTGGTGTCAAAGTGCTAGTGGAGAGTGCTAGTGGTGTCAAAGTGCTAGTGGAGAGTGCTAGTGGTGTCAAAGTGCTAGTGGAGAGTGCGAAGGAATTCTCGCATTCCTCTTCGAATTTGGTCAGGGGGTTACATCTAATCTGTCTTTCAATAGAGTACTAAAGTGCGACGTCACAATTTAATGAACGTTAAAAGCTTGATAACAGTTTGCACTCGTTTCATTCTCCTTGTTGACATAGAGAACTACTGCTCTAACTACTACTAACTGCCCTATGCCTACACTATCAACCATTAACTATCCTACCAATCTATCCACCACTAACTACCTTTTTCTATCAACTTGCCACTAAATACCCTATCACTAACTACACTACCCCTAACTACTCCTACCTATGTATTTTCCACTAAATACCGTACTTCTATCTACCACTAACTACCCTATCCCTATCTATCACTAACTATACTACCCCTAACTACTCTACTTCTATCTACCACTAACTACCCTATCTCTATCTATCTTCCACTAACTAACTACCCCTACACTATCTACCACTAACTACACTACCCCTAACTATCTACCACTAACTACACTACCCCTATCTATCTACCACTAACTACCGCTAGCTATCTCTCTCTAACTAACCTATCCTTAAACTATCTACCACTAACTACACTACCCTTACCTATCTACCTACCACTAACTACCCTACTTCTATCTATCTACCACTAACTACCCTATCCCTATCTATCTTCCACTAACTAACTACCCCTACACTATCTACCACTAACTACACTACCCCTAACTATCTACCACTAGCTACACTACCCCTATCTATCTACCACTAACTACCTCTAGCTATCTCTCTCCAACTAACCTATCCCTACACTATCTACCACTAACTACCTACCACTAACTACCCTACTTCTATCTATCTACCACCAATTAACCCTTCTCATATCTAAGTTCCACTAAATATCCTACCTATCTACAGCTAACAACACCACCATACCGATCTACTAAACATATTTACTTAGCTACCCCCGTTTTTCTCGAACTACTCATCCCCACATCTACGTCAAACTACACAACTACACATCCCTATCGACCTATTTGAGCAAATGACTTGAGTTCTTCACAGTCATACTTTATGTCCTCACTTAAAAATGTTAATATCTCCTAAATTGCTTTCCTGAGGTTCAAGACCATAAATGCATGCTCCCTTATGCATTTCTAAAGCTTCTCCGTAGATTGAATATGTATATATAAAGTTAAATTCTTCTGATCAATCTATAAGAACTTAAATTATGCTGCCTGTCTTCATCTTTAAAGATCAAGTTTGCTCTTCAGTCCAAGTAGTAAAATTGTATTGAGAGTTTGTTTCAGTGCCATCCAACACATATTATTGATGGGATTTTCACTTAATATGTACCTAGACATTACTTAATATTCCTGGGATGTTTGTTTGTGTTTCGGATAAGAAGGATATATAGTGTAAATGTCAGTCTTGTTGTCTATTTAGAGCTTTTAAAAAGGGCTGAGAGTAAGATTGTACTAGGTTAGCATGATGTGTTCAGAAACCTGGGCTTTAAACCATACAATAGCAATCTATAACAGATCTGCTTTTTATGGAGTAGCACCATGAACATGTTGCATGTATGGCAGAGTAGTTTAGAGACAGCAGTATTGTTGACTTTGAACTATTCATGAAGGTGCTTGAGAAGTTCTTCTAATATGTGGATACTGCCCTTTAATGTTGTTTTGGACTAAGGATGATGGTGATCTTTGAGAGTTTGGTATATGTATAGAAGCAGAAGGTATAAGTTGTAGTTTTTACATGATTGGTCTCATTTTCTTTTAGCTCAATCAAAACAACAAGTTGCTGTTAAAGAAGAATCGTCAGAAGATACCATATCTAAAATGGAATTGGAACATTTCTTTCGGGACAGAGGCCTTGAGGGAGCAGTGTATGAGGTATAATGCTCGTAGTTTTGACTAGATCAATTCGTATGACATCTGATGTTGTCAATTAAGACCTGTCGTTTGTGCTTTATTGGGAGGGGTGGATTAGAAGGGAGGAACAGCAGAATGTTCAGAAGTAGATAAAGTGGCATTACTAAAATAGAATTAGGGTGTAAATTACTTTATAGGAAAATTGTTATAAACTGTCATCGAGAAGAGAGGATTTGAAATGTTAGTTTGAAAAGAACACTAGAGAAATAAAAAATATGTCACCACCGAGGATCGACCCCGTGGCCCACGCTTTTGCGGCGTGCGCTCTACCAACTGAGCTAGGTGACCTACGATGTTAACACTCTTTTATTTCTCTAGTCGCCACATTAGTTCCCAATCATCCGCCGGCGGACATCGACATCCAGCTCAACGCAATTGGAGACCAGCCTCTTTGCGCCATGTGACTTGACCAAAGAAGAACTACTCTCCGGCCCGTCATCAATCCAAAGCTCATTAAAGTTAGAAAGTATCATCGAGAAGAGAGGATTTGAAATGTTAACATTTCAGAAACTTATTATGTTTTCTTGACCTTCTTCAGTTACGCGAGAGGTCTGCATAGTCAGTACGTTGGTCCAAGTTTGAGTAACTTTATAAACACCCCAAGGTTTATGGAAATTGTTATAGCAAACCCCAATCACTTGGACCCACAGTTTAAAAAACTTTAAACGATTTTAGAATTGAATGAATTCTTCGTTAAATAATAATTTTTTTTTAAACTTCGGATATATTTTTCCCTTCTCATTGGTAGACAATTTAGATAATCACTTTACAGACATATCTAAATTATCTTAATACACGCAATATTCATCGTAAAATGATTAAATTAATTACTAAAGCAAAACAAAAAAATTCCAAGAATTCTAGTTATTCAAATATTGACTGACCAGAAAGAAATACAAAACAACAAAATAACAATCTGAACTCAAAACGAGGAAAAAATTAACAACAAATAAAAACCCGACCTAAAACGTATAGTATATCTGCAACAGGCTAACATTGCAAACTAGGATCTTATTACCGGGTTAACAGATCTGGAGTGTTCCATCCTTTATCCTTGCAACAAAACAAGTTAATAGGTGGCACGAATGCAACAGCAAGTCAATTTTTTTGAAATATAGAAGGATTCTCCTTTACTAAGACCGATGCAAACACCTTACAATTCTTAAATCCTTAATTTTAATTTGACATACTGTAAAATCGTTTTCTTTATGATGAGCTACTTACACTTTTTTATTGAATCTTTCTTTGTTTTCAAAACCCGGCTTTCCTCTCTACCTTGTCACAACTAGATCCTACAAGGAAATGGATCCACACAAATGTAAAAAGGGTTGAAAAATATTCACTTCGGAGAAAGCGGGTGCAACCACCAAGTGTCAAGTTACTGTTTTCCCTAATACCCTTTTCACTTTTTAAATTTTTCCCCTTTTTTCCCATTTTATTGTCTATCTTTATGTCCGCAAAGTATTACCGAGAACATTTGTCGTGAACCGGAAATATAGAGAGTCACTTCACGGGCCATTATCAGAATAAGGTGGAGTAATAAAGCCCGGTCGAGGCGGCCTGTGGATTTGAGCTTCTCTCTCTAGGGACCACAAGGTTCGTGCGAAGGGACTTGCGCCAATTCAGTGCTTTGGAACTCTAGAGGACCTTTACGGTTATGTTGCTATTTTATCAGTGTTCGCTCCTGTTGCTATTTAAACTACATTGTCGTCTCATTATGTGCTTTCCAGCCGTTTTTGTTATCCAGGTCTCGTAGTTGCTTTTTACGTGCCTCCCAGGTTCCGTTACTGCCACCTTTTTGCTCGCAACTTCCCTCCTTGTCACGTCTGTGCCCTTTAATCTAATTTGTAGCTTTGCTTGTACCTTTCAAACTCCGTTAAGGCTCCGTCCTCCAGTTTGCGTTTCCAGAAAGTTTTGTTGCTGTCTCCTATGCGCTAATCCGCCGTAGCCTAGTTTATGCTGTTAGATTATAATTTTCGGCTGTTTGTGGGGTCCGTTTTCCATAGCCCAGGGCTCGTCGGACGAACGAAACTTTCGCACACTTGAAAACCAAAGCTGGAGCACGAACTCCGTACGGAAATAGCACCGAAATCTTGTCAAACAAAGTAAAGTCTGCACCTTCTTGTTAAAACTGCTCCACCTGTACACCTAATCATTGCCAAGCGTATGGCACCTAACAGTCCCAAATTGCGAGTCAGATATTCGCTCCGTTGTCCGTGTCTCAGTTATAAATCTACTAGAAAAGTGGACCAAATGTGTATGAACAATTATATATATTGTACGAAATAGTTTTCGCTATTTCGTGCAATATTCTTGTTTTGTACCACAAAGAAACTATTTGAACAATTATGTATACCGTCACGACCAAACAAACTAATAGCGTCAAACATAATAGGTAAAGACTGCGTCCAGCGACCTCTCTAAGTAACTTACTGATCTTCCATACACTTACCCATTCCAGAAGACCAGCTTCGCTCGTGATATGACCTCTGCAAAAGCTCTATTTGATTCTGGACCACAGTCTAATCCCTGTAGGGCAAGAGGATATCTTATTTAACCCTGAAAATGATTTACAGCTTCTAAAAATGGCCATGCATGCTATTATTTACAAGTCCATCATTTCAAGTTGTCCACTCAAGAACTTGAAATGGCATGTTCAAAACGGGGATTAAAAAATCAATGCTGCGAAGTGTAAAGTCGTGACATCAGAAGGCATAGATAACATCAGAATAAATGCTGAGGTGGTTAACAAGGTAGGAAATTTTGTTTTCCTTGGGTCCCGCATACCAAACACATCGGATGATGTCAGAAAGAGAGTAGCTTTGGCCTCATCAGCTTTCGGCCGGCTGAAGAAAAATGTATGGGGTAGTAGAGATATTCCAAATGCTATAAAGGTCAGATATTATAGTTCATTGATTGTGCCCATCGCAATTTATGCTTCAGAAACATGGACGCTCAAAAGTAAAGACGCAAAAAAGATCTCAGGATTTGAAAGGGCGACCTCCGAAGAGTCGGTCAGACCAAATCAGAGAGGAAATGCAGACCTCAATTTTAACAGTAGAACGAAACGCAATGGATCGTCGTCGATGGATACAAGCAATGAACGCAAAATGTGCAAAGATGTGACGAAGATTGTGCATTTAAGTCACGTTAAGTAAAGTAAGTCATGATTTCACATTTAAGTATTCGAATCGACATTCTACAAATACAAGTGGCACATACTAAAACAAGGGGGCTTCGACTTTCTTACCACTCTAGGTGTTACATATCTAAAAGGACTTTTTGAAGTTAGTTTGAAAAAAACTTTTATAAAATAAATTTTGATGCATGATGCATGATGATGTAGTTAAGCTAGTACGTTTTTCGCATACACATAGTGATCAGCCGTTACAAAAGGTAGGCCTACTGGCCACAGAAGCGACTATTTGACCAATTTGATGCACGATAAACATATCTTGCACATCCTTTACCAGTTATGACCAACCCGCGCATGCGGCCCACGATCGTTTTTTATGCGACCCGCTTAACATTTATGAAATTCACTTTCCTTTGGCCGGACTAAGAAACAGTTTAAAAGTCAGACAACCCCTGCATCAATTTTAATCTTTTAGAGTTACCTGAGCAACTTGTACCCTATTATTGCCAGATTTTCATTTATCTCAAAGTTGCCTGTGTATGACTGAGTGTGCTACTACTATGGTCACCAGGCGAAATACTTCTTAAAGTTCTCAGTGCAGCTTTGAGCAAAATTGTAACTAAATTCTGATGTTGTGGGAGCAATAACAGTTTTCGTCTGACTTCCTTTTAAATGGCTCACAGTTCAAATGTAAAAGGTGCATCTTCTCTTTATTAGAAGGAACTAATAGTTACAAATATGTAATCTAGAAATTCTACTGCAATTTCATCACAGTTCCAAGCAGTTTGATTATCAACTTTCTTACTCATATATTCTTTTGTTTAAATTTTCTACTTTTTTCATTTTTGCCTATTTCAGGCGCTGTAAATCAGTGTTGCTAACAGTTTTATCACATTTACAGTTCTACTTTTGAGCTCTGCTTCACATTAACTTTCAGGACATATATTGTCTGCTATACGTTTGAGGAAGATGGATATTTTGATGTGAAAATTCTGAAGTACCGAAAGACTGTTGACTTGAATCCATATTCAACGCTCCCTTAATCTTTTAAAACATTTCATATTACCTCGATGACAGATATACATGTGTCGAGGGACTCATAATGTTTCTAGGGGCTTTTGTTAGGGTCAAATTAGAAAACGTTTATCTATTATTGGAAATCTTGTAGAGTTAATAAATAGATAGCTAATATTCTAAAAACTCTTTGACAACCACATAAACGAATCTGAGGTTTAAGTTTAGTTGTAGAGACTTCCTAATAAAAGGGAAGCATAGGTTTAAGAATGCAACACGCACTCGACAAACTTTAAAGTCGCTATTTGTTTTTCTGTTCACCATAGTACAGAAGTACTCCTACTCGTCACGATGACATTTTTATGTTTCCAATGGTGACTAACTCGGAAAAAGTAAACACAAAAACCATTTACCTTTATATTTACAAATCACTTTTAGTGCTAAAGGGCCAATTACTGCATAAGATCAGTCCATTATCTTTAGCATGTATTCATGGCAAATGACTCTCTTTGCCTAAAGCTGGCAAAGGCTTAGCGCAAAAGTTGAAAATCTTTGACTGTGCGTTTCATAACCGATTGCACCCAGGCAATTATATTTCTGCAGCTGCCTCATTACTGTAGGCGTATGGTGACGCAGTTAGATTAATGCGTTTCAAAGTTTCCAACTGTTTGTTTATTAGTAACAGACAATAAAAGGGCGGTAGGTACAGCGATGTTAATACACAGAAGATTACAATGCAAAAGATTAATGCTAGATAAATCGTAGGCTCATAAACACGCTGTAGAGATAAAAGTTTTAAAGAGTAACAGGGTTGAGGACCTTAATAACAACTTGCTAAAAGCAGATTCTGTTGAATTATGTATTAATGCCGTAGGATTTAAGAAGAATTGTCTTACGGTGCTAGCTGTATTTGAATTCCTGCATTGTGAACAAACGTAAATGAATCAAACATTTGTAGGAAGCAGTCCTGGTCATCAATTTCTTGATGATTACCAATATTACGGGCAACTGTCCCACTAATCTCTACAGCAATTATTATATTTCCTCTTGGTAGCAGAAACAAAGGCATAAAGTTTTTGGACAATCAAAGCTTATAGGTCGATTTCAGCTTCACCTAAACTGTACGACCTAACTCTAGCCCAATGCTATACAAGACAAAAACTAGAAATAATACATCTCCTTCCATGTCTTTGTTGCAGGTAGTTGATTATCTGAAAGCAACGTAGGCAGTATTGCAAGGAAGCAAATATGTGCTGCTATGATAAGAGTTCTCGTAGCCACAATCATACGTAACATTTTATTGAGTGCCAAAAAATCTGAGGGGGGGCATTCTAAAATTTGGGGGGCATTGCCCCTGAATGCCCTCCTGTAGCTACGGGCCCGACTTCTTCTACACTGTGATCTAATTGATTACGTCGAATCGATCGATTTTCCAAAATATCTTCTCTGCATAAGAAAATAATAAAAACACTTTTTTAAAAGTAGAATTTCCCCTTCGTGGCGGTGTCGGTTTAGGAGGTTCTTAAGCAAAGAAAGGTGTTCATAGCTTCGTAACAACGTAATCTTTTATGCTGTATTTTGGTGACTTTTATTGAACTTTATTGACAAATCTTATTCAAAAAGTAACTGGACGCATAGTTATGACGTCATGTTCTTGCTTGCTATATGTGATAAAAACTTTGGCGTCTGACTTTAGAATTACTTGTGACGTTTAGAAGAAAGTAAACTACAACATTTGTCCAATATTCTAAATTTGCATCATCTAGTTCATGATAAATGTTTGGCAGGATGTTACTAGTTGACACTGGAAGTAATTTACCAAAACGGGGAAACATGTCAAGATACTTTTCACACATTTTTGTGACAGTCCTCGTAAAATGATTGCGCAAATATTATTTCTTTGCTTGCCAAACTTTGTACAGTTCAAGAACACTCCAACAAAATGTTTATTGTAAACCCTTATTCTACACGATTTACATCATTCCTTTGACTTACGACGCTTACACTATATGCATTTTTTATATTTTTCCTGTTTACTATATAAAAAGTACTAAAAGTTGTTGACTAAGCTAAACCCCGTGCATAAAGACTAATCTCTCTTTGCAGTTGTCACAAGTTTTAAGAAACCAACTCCTCTGATGGACTCCTCTCCTCCTTTTGTGTAGAGCATGTGCCCACTCTGCAACTCTCAAGCTGTTCTCCTTTCTTTCTTGTCTCTGCTAGCCCTAAGATGTCCCACTTGAAACTTGCCTGCTCTAATTCATGCTGCAACTCTTCTTCTTTCTCTTGATCTTTCAAGGTATGTACATTATAAGTACATACGTAAAGTTGTGTCTTAGCAACCTGGGGATTCTTAGCACCCTCTGCCTTACGGCTGCCAGGGAGTGAGGGCCTTTTCATATTACGTGTTGTCATTATGTGGGGTTGAACCATAACTTGCTGTGCTGGTTCAGTGCATGTTGGCGAGTGGAGCATAGTTTTACAGCCGGATGCCCTTCCTGACACAAACCTCTTGTAGTTGCCTTTTACGACACACAGAGGTTACGTTAGGCCTATACTAACCTGGACCTAGACAGGACAAATCAGTGATACAAAAAGCTAACTGCGACTTGTATCGTGCCTGACCATTGCCACCCTCACACTTATATTAAAAAAATCAAGCTGTGAGTATGGGCCTTTGTTGCAGCCATGTTACTGTGCAGTATCGTACAGCTAAAGATAACAATACCATGCAAAAAATATGATCATCTGAGGTAGGTAAGTCCTACTGTTGATTAGTATGCCATTTTAGTGTAAAACACATTCTCTGGTGGGAGGTGATGTAAAATATATGGATAGGGATTTTTAAATAGGATGGGATGTGGATTTTTTCCTCAAGGATTTTTCCATTGTGGATTTCTTCTTTAGGGAGTTCTTCATTATGGGGTATTTTCTTTAGGAATATTTCCTAGGTGGCTTGTTGCCATTAGTGATTTATGTGGTAGGAATTTTTACCTACATTCATGATAATGATGTCACTGTACGCAGCATTGCATTTGAAACTTGACAGTCTAGAAGATTCAGAATACCGATGTGTCCAAAATCTTTCTTAGACCAAATGATGGCTATTGAATGACAAGGGGAATTGTTAAGTGAGAATTAAATGATTCTCCTGTCAGTTTCCTAACAGATCACAGGCTGGTTTTCTTTTTTCTTTAAACCTTTCTCATGAAGCTAGTCCAACCTCTTTTACACATAAAAAGATCACATACATTGTATCCAATTCAGATTGTACTGCTAGAATAACAGAATGCAGTATATTGTAACAACATAGTTCTTGTAAATTCAGGATCCTTGCTTCCCCCAGACTACCAAGAGCTTGGTAATGCACGACTGTCCAAGAAATCTGATTGCTCGTAGTGTTCCAACGGATGCCTACTGATTTAAGGTTACTCTTAAGATTGTCCCTTGACCCTAGTACAAGGAATTTACCTTTTCTGTGACTACCAGTTTACTAGTTTACCAGATCAAAGTTAAGTTTATTTCTTGGGTAATCTGTGAATTCTTAGAAGGTTTATGTGGTGGTCAAATTGTGAGAAATAATACTTGGATCATTTTTAATGCTATACTTCACAGTCTGTTTCTCAAGCAATAATAAATTATTTTGAGGAATACACAACCACTTACGGCATAACCACGTAGAATTGATATATCTACTTTTTAGGTAAATGACCATTTTTACCAAGTGGGAAACTGTGATACCCATATGAACTTGAAATGGCACCAACCAAATGGTAGGGGGGAGTAGAAGCAGAGCTAGTCTTAGGGCTATAAAAGGAGACTAAGGGTTGGAATCTTGAATATAGACAGATCAGAATCTATAGACAGATCAAAAGTGTGTGGGCAATCCCTCAAAAACAGGATATGATAACAAAGCATAAATCTCTTTAATAAACAAGTGACAGATGGATGAAGGATGAATAAAATCCATTAGAGCAAAATATATTTGAGGATAAATCTTGCATCATCACATATACTTGCTGGTGTATACTTTATGTAGAAGTTTGCAGCCTCATTCATTGTTTGCACCCAGTGCACTTGTACACCACACGAGAAACCCCATTAACAATAATATTACTTACCAAGATGGTAGGTTATTGGGGTTTCCTGATTGAAGAGAAGCTTCCAACTTTCTAGGGTGTTTATACGGGATCGATTTGGATCCGTACCAGTTTGGATCCGTACCCGTGTAAACAGGGTCTAAACGTGGTGTCTTTAAGTTGACCTGCATAAAATAAATGGTGCCTGGTTTTATTGGCTATTGACCGCACATCGAAGAAAATCATAATACCTCACTGAAATAAAAGTAATATCTCGAAAGGATAACTATTGCTTGTTGCAAAATAACTTCTACTGTAAACTTATCATGTATATCGTCATTCTACTAATCAATGATCCTTGGTTCTAAGAATACAAATGAAAAGCAAATATTTTATCACATGTTTGTTTTAATAGAAAACTTTCTCACTGTAATGGTTCATTTTTCAGTTATGAGAAATACTATGAAATTGGTTAGAAGAGATTTTCATGCTGGAAAATTATGATTTCGACTGTAAGATTGACTTGCCCAATGTGAAATGATTCTGGAGCCTGGGAGGGAATGGGCATTGTATGAGTTCCTCGACAAAAGTGAAAAATACACAATACTATTTGTCACCACAAGATTCAAATGTCTATTCCTCATGAACCAATCACATCACTCTAAGACATCTTTTAGCATTTAGTGCTTTGTAGATTTATCTTTCATGCAAGTAGACATACTAACTAGTCTTTAACCATATGCTGCCGAACTTGCCACCTCATACCTTTTACATCCAAATAAACATTAACTTCATCCCTTTTAAAATATATGTAAAACTTACTATTCTTCTCTGATCAAGGAAGTTGCTATTGCATCCTGGAAGAGAAAATGGCAGTAAAGTATGTCAGAATTAAAATCATTCCAGACTTTTTTGTAAGGAAGTATCAAATAGCAATTCTGAGTTATAGATATACTTAATTTAGCTGCATAACACCCGTGAGAAACTTGCACACATGCTGCTCTGTAAGACACTGCCATTACTTTTGATCTTGTTCAAGTCTCTCAAGATTTAAAACTGGCATGTTGGCAATATCAGGTCAGTTTATCATTTTGGTGGGCGCTCGCGCGTCCTCCCTTCTCATCGACGGACTCCTGTTGCACGTGCCAACGAGTGCAACCATCGGCAAAAGCAGTGACGACTTGTGACTCATCACGATAACGAGGCCGATTGAAGACAGCGGTTTTCCACTCCTTTGTCTCTGCTCTCATTGTCCAAAGAGATCGCTTGCTTGCATGACGTCGCCTGCTTTGCAAACTATGAACTTTAACTTTCCTTATTTCACTAAATTCAGCGTTAATAATAATAGTTTTCAACGTATTCACCGTTTAGGGGATGAAACAGAAACCAAGGTAATCTATCATGGCTGGTGTGAGATTGGCACCATGGTGCTATGAAATGTTGCAATATTTTCTTGAATTTTTCCTCACTTCCGTAAAACAACATCTGTAGGCAGCACTTCCATAAACAAGCATATCAAAAGGGCAGAAGCACTACTGAATCACTTCTATGGACACATGGATCCAGTATTTGAGCAAATCACATCAACCCAAAAATTACACCTTGTCAGACGAAAAGATCTTCGCGCAAAATATGCTGTCCCTCCTTCTGTCCCTCTGGCTGTATCAAATTTATGCAAATAACAGTTTTGTATGTTATGTCTATATTACGCAGATGATACTTGCTTCAATTTCGTACCAAATAATCAGAAATCGGGAGCAAAAGGTGAGAGAAAGGATAAAGAATACATTTAATTCTATGACGATAGTTATTAGTATAAACTTCAAACATTTAACGACCGGCAACTCCTTCATGAGAGAAACTTGTAAAAGGGGTTTGAGTTCCAAGAAATATTCCAACGTGCTGTTACATATTATGTAAATGAAAAATGTATAGGCTCCAACCATCAATCTTTAGCTTGCTAGACCAGCTCTGTACAGACTGAGCTAACTTGCAGTCTCTCAATCAAAGACCCCTAATGAGCAGTGGGCCCAATATTGGAACTACCCTTAATAAATAGAAAAATTATCGAACAAGCTAACCATAAAATAAAGGCCAGCTGGGGCGTACAAGGGCAACATCCCTCAATTTACGCTACTTTCACTGTAAGTCTTTGTACGAGAGATATTTGGTCTCATGATTTTCCAATTATTTTGTAATCCCTTTTTGTGCTTGTCTTGTGGTGTATATTGTGCTTATAGAGCGAACTATCGCAAATGTTAACTTTTATTTGGCGTTTCTTATCTTGACTTTTTTTTTTCGGCCTTGTTTGAGTCATAAATCAATGGTTCTGCCTGGCAATATTTGTACGTTCCTCGAAAAGCGCAGGACTATTTTACTGTACAATTTTTCGACACTACCCATCAGTTACTTACTGCCAACTTGTGAATTGGTGACCTGTTATGGCTATGGTGGACAAGTCTCTCTCTTTTCTACGTGTGTTGGCCTTCCAGAGCGTTGACAACTAACTTCTCATAAACGAGCAACCATATATGGATACACTATATGATATGCTGTTCAAAGGAATTATTTAGCATGCGGTTCCAGCCCTATACCCAGTGCCCCGTGTTTCAGTCCATATTTTGGACAGATGTTCATTTTATGATTTTCTAGATCTCAATCTAGTTTGAACTTGAAGATTCCGTTAGAGTGAGCAGTGTCATTATCACAATTATCAGCACATCCTTTACATCATATATATTTTATCTGCAGATGTACCAAAGTGTAGACAGAAAAGATCTCTTTCTTTGGATAACCTTGACACCGCCACTGTTCGGAAGGTAGAGAGAGGAAATACTGTACATGGACTTGCTATCAAAAGTAAGTAATTCATGCTGATTTTTCTAAAGATTTTACATTATCTATATGTCTTCTTCCTTCCGTAATAATTATTCTGACCATAACCCTTAAGCCAAGCTAAACTTATCAGCATTCGCGATATTAGATTCAAGCACTAATCTACAAGTGACCTGTAGTGAAATCTTTATATCGTCACTGATACGAGAACGAGATTTTTCCTATTTCGGCGCGACAATGAAAAAAAGTCTTTTCGGAGCACCAAGAATTGGAAAGGTGTCATATTGACCTGGAAACAATCTCGTTCTCAAATTGAATATGATTTGCCTTCAAATTTGATCGTGTCAATATTTGAATCAGCTTCCTCAAAGTGTTACTTTCCAGAAAATTTAAAGCTTAAATCCCCTTTTCGAGCGCACAAAATAAAAACTACACAACCTAAGCCAAAGTATAGAACTGATAACATTGAAGTGCTAAGTGTACCAAGTGTTTCATATAGATCGGTATGCCAACAGCAGTGGCGGTGCGTGCTATGGGGCTAGTGGGGCTCAGCCTCACCAAAGATTTTCAAAAGTAGGGTTTTAATTTTGTTTTATTTTTACTCTCTACGTAACATTCCCCTCTAATTTTAAAGCTTTATGATCTTTCTTTCTTGTCCAGGTCGTTTGTCTGTCCCTCTTCTGCACATAAAATCACATTCCTTGGCTGAGCCAAGCCAGTCCAGAACTTGCGGGACTAACCCCAACCAAAAGAAAATCAATCAGTCATTTGTTGTAGAAGCGTCGGCTATTCAAATATTTTCTGCCTTCTGATTGGTTAACTCTTTCTTAAATTTATGCATTTGGGGCTACTTGAAACTAGCGACAAGAAATAATTAGTACGAAATTCAATCCACAAGAACGTGCTTATTCACCACAAATGAAAACAAACTTTCAGTGTGCGATTGTCTCGGTCAGGAAGCAGTGGTATCAGTCACAGCCCTTGATTGATATCTAAAGTGCTGATATTTCGCAAGGAAAATGTGAACAGACGTTCATTCTTATTGTGCCATGAAGTTTTCATGAGTTAAAGAAGCGCAGCCGGTCGTCTCGATTTCTTGCATAAAGCGTTTCAAGCGGTCAATCCCAATGTTTGTAAGTGGACTTGACTTACTTGCACATTTTGTAAGTCTAGTGCAATGAATAAACCCCGTTACAATTAGGTAAGGATGATTAGTTCCAGTATCAAGCCTACTGTTCATTAGGGGCCTTTGATCGACTGACTTCGATTAAAAGAGCGCAAGAGATAGCAAAGTTTTCAAAGGGGAGCGCAAGAGATAGCAAAGTTTTCAAAGGGGAGCGCAAGAGATAGTAAAAAATTATCGTTGAGAAGAAAGGATTTCAATGTCAGTTTTGAAAAATCCGGAGGCTTTTTTCAAATCTTCTTTGATCAAGAAATTAAGAATTGTGCAGTAGACGCTTCCGTAGCTTTAGTAGCAAGTATTGTAAGTAAGGACTGTAAGTACTCTATTTTCTCTAGTTACAGGCAACCAAACTCTCATCTTTCCCGGGGTCCTCTTTTATTCAGACTACGGATCCAACGAACAGAAGTGGAATATAGCGACTGTTGAAATGCATCAATACAGATGTATAAGCATCAGACTAGGAAATTATCTAAAGACATCAAGTTTTTGCAAGGGACATTTATTCTGCCTGCGATACGTTTGATGAGGAATACTTTTGGTAAACAGATTAAATGGAATGCTTTGTGGAAATGTAATCATCCGCAAGATAATGTAAGGTATTAGACAGGGTAACGTGGAGCTGTGAAAGTCGTCACAGTCAGGGAGAATATGAATACCGAGTTGATGCTAGGTGTTACCAGACTCCACAATTACAATGAGTCAAGTAGGGAAATACCCAGAGGTGCTTGTCGCACGTCACATGTCACCCACATGACCATGACACACAACAGGTAGAAAATCTGCCTATCCAAAGCAAAAGAGGAAGAAAAAGACTGCATGTGAAATGGGAATGAAGAGTTAAGGAAGATTTCAAAGGGAGAGGACTGCAAGCAGAGATAGCACCCGCTCCAATATATAAGACCTTCGTCATCTGGGGAAAGTGCCAAAAGGTTACCAAAAGTCAGCAAAGGTCAGCAAAGGTTAGCAAAAGTCAGAAATTTAAACAGTATAATGCACAACGAAAAAGAATTGCAAACGGTCGCAGCAAAAGAAACAACTGGAATAAGCAAGGGTAGTCTCCTACACCTGCGCTGTAAGAACGAGGGATTGGAAATACTGAAGAGCTAGATACATTGTAATATATATAACATCAATGGTATAATTCAATGGCAATGTTGTGTATTTTATTCTTGTTAGTGACGTCTGAAGAGTACCCACCCCTATCCCCGCAACAAAACATAATAACGTCGCTCTGCGCCCCCTGAGAAAAGGTGTTCGATGAAAAGTTTCATTTAAGGATATGTAGATGAAAAATTTACTTTAAGGATATGTAGATGAAAAGTTTAATTCAAGGATATGTAGATGAAAAGTTTAATTCAAGGATATGTAGATGAAGAGTTTATATTAAGGATACGTAGATGAAAAGTTTAATTTAAGGATATGTAGATGAAAAGCTTAATTTAAGGATATGTAGATGAAAAGTTTAATTTAAGGATACGTATCTCTTACCTTCATCGTGGATTTCTGACGCATCTCCCTTCAACAAATCAAAGTCCGGTGGAATGTTTTTCGAGAAACTCTCCTTTAGTTGATCATCCAACGCACCTAAACATCTTGGACTGACATTGTTCGCGGCACACATGAAACTGATTGGATCGTTGACTTTCGCTAACAGTTGATGTACAATTAAAAGGTTCGACGTAAACTGGAATTGCTGCATACAAACTGCTACTTGACGTCCCGAATTTTTTGTAATAAGTGACACTTTGGCTGCCTCCGGAAATGGAAAACCTGTAAACGAAAAAAACTATGGTAAGCAGGTATAAGAGTGAGTCTGGAAGCGAGTGAGCAAGTAAGCAACTTCGTGGGTATACAAGCAAGTGCATAAGCGAGTAAGTGTAGATGAGCAAGTGTGCACAAGCGATTGTGCACAAACCAGTCACAGAAGCGAGTCTCAAGAGGCAAGTCCGCACAAGCGAGTCTGCACAAGCGAGTCTGCACACGCGAGTCTCCAGAAGCGAGCCTGCAGAAGTGAGAGCGCAGAAACCAGTCTGCACAAGCGAGAGTGTACCAGCGAGTGTGCACAAGCGAGTGTATGTGAGTCTGTGTAGGCAAGGGGAATGAGTAACCGAACCAGTGGGTCAAACAGTGAGTCAATCAGTGAATGAGTGAGTGAGTGAGTGAGTGAGTGAGTGAGTGAGTGAGTGAGTGAGTGAGTGAGTGAGTGAGTGAGTGACAGCGATTTCTTATCGATCCTGAATAACTTTTTTTAAACGATCATGTTTTGCCTGCTCGCGCGCTCCGGAAATTTATAAAAAAATATCAAATTTGTACGTGTTGCTTACATTGCTTTTGAGGCTATTTTGGATACATCCCAAGGGATACAGTCTGGCCCGACAGGCGCAGTTTCGAGTAAATTTGCGTACCTTTAACTTCTGGATTTATCAAGATAAGCAGTGGCAAAATTCCTAACATCAAAAAAATTGCAACTGGAAAGAAAAATATCCGCATGATCCATGCATTGTGCACCCCTATGGAGGCCGAAAATGTATAGTATTTGCTAGTTGTAACTAAAATGATAACAAATCGCTATCTTTATATTTGTAAAACCAATTCTGTTGGTTGATCTGACTTGAGTGATCGAGCAAAAATTTAAATCAAAACGTCTTGCGCGTTTAACTTACGCACTGTGAAAACATCATGGAAATGTCGGCCATGAACAGTTGCGCTAGTAACACGGCAATGTTTTGAGCTACATTTACTAACGTCAGATTGCATATTCAGCAAGATCACTCGGAAGAGCTCTGTATGCATACATCGTTCCCTAGGCAGGTTGGAGCTTGGATGCTTAAGAGATGGCAAACCTAATGAACGGTCCCTCGTCACAAATGATGGTCAAGCCAAGAATCTTGCGTATCAAGCACTTCAAATATGAAAAAGACAAAACTCATTCCCAGTCCTTTATTATGTTTTCTCCCGGACGACGACGGCTACTTCGGCTAGCATACTATAAAGCACACCATAAATATTTTCAACTTGCTTAACGGACAAAAATCTCGGCTATGGAGTTGCTTCAAATTTTCCAACTTAAAGTTTTGTTGCTAACAACGTAGTTCCTTACTAAAAAATTCGTATTGGTAACTCACATATTGATACACTTTTCTGACAATAAGGAGCTCGCTTAGCAACTTTTTAACGTCTTCTGGATAGAAAAGTTGGTTGCAATATAAAACTTTAAAACTGTGTCATGTTATGGGTTAAGACTTTCTGGTGCCTAGAATTTTTTGCCTCCCTTTCACATCAGGGATAAAACGCGCCAAAATCAAAAGACAGACAATAGCATGAAAACGGTTAATCAAATGGTAGTCCTGTTACGACACAGAAATTTAAGCTGACCCCTTTGCTTTATTGTTCTCCTTTCTTGCATTTGTGTACGACGATTGACCTTGCCGATGGTTGCTTCGGCGTGGCAACTTCCTTATTGCTCGCTGATACTTTCATTTCGGCTACTTGTTGGAATGGCAGAGAACTATAAGGTTTTAATAGCACACAAACTGGATCTTCAAAACATGCTCAGTTGAAACTCATCGTATGATCAAGAACGAGGATTACAAAATGCGGGCGAAATTGAACGAATTTGCTACAGTGCGCTTGCGTACACTCTACAAAAGTCGAGTCACTCTACAAGGCGGCCAATCGACTGGATTTTTGACTATAAAAGTAGGAGAACAATAGAAATCGATTCGAATTTTAGACCAGAAGCAAAATCCACTCTACAACACTATACAACACTATACCAGTTAGCCAAACGACCGGATTGTTCATTCGACTTTTGTATAGTGAAAAGTTGAACGAAAGATCCAGTCGTTTGGCCGGGGCTTAAAGGTTATTTTTCAGCACGTTATCCTACGGCAGACTGAAAAAGTTTTCTGTACTTTATTTTACTTTCCTGTGGTGATTAAGACATTAAATTTTATTTTGATGACTTTCCGAACATATATTAAGATTCGAAGTATCAGCCCTACAATTAAAGCTTGAATCGATGTGGAAGAAAAGGAACAAGTGTCCTGAGATGGAGTTCCTTCTTTAGCTTTGTCGGTGCTAATCCCGCTTTATTTTCCCTCCAAAACGTCTTTCATTCAGAATTAGAGAGGAAAAACTTTACATCACCTTTTACCAACCAGAGGCAGCTCTTGCACAATTTTAATTTTTTATCATACCTATTTCAGATTTAGACAAGCCACAAATAAAACCATTGTACCAAATCTGGAGAGACCAAGATTAAAAATTGCCATGTAAATGCTGTAGTTAGTGAATGTTGGTAATACCTCCCGATAGAGCCAGACAATTTAAATAGAGAATTGAAAGGCAACTATGGCGAGGAATTATCCGCACTTCACAAGTCAATCTGCACATTTTTATTCAGTGGTTCCCCTTGTGTATAAAATAAGTTTCTTTCGGGACATACAGCGTGAAAAATCCGTTTTTTTGATCATCCAATGTCTCACTGTTAATCATTGATAAATGCTTCTAAAGTCCAAATTATCAGCAACAAGACAGCTTGCCCTATGAACACGCTTTCCACATTCATAGAATTCCTTGTGATTTCCGTCCCTCAAATTGCTTTTCGTCGCGTATTGCCAAAGCAACGCGTCAGTTTAACGTCCTATCCAAACAGGATCCAGTTTTAAATAATTCCAGAGGCAAATTTGTAAACTTGATTCCTCAAAAAGTGAGAATTTAATTTTCCGCACACTTACCTGAACAGTTTAATGCTAATGCGTGCGAACCAAGGGATACTGATGGGTTTATAGCTGCTGTGTAATTCCGAGAAAGTTCAATAGCCAGCCGCTAAAGTGAAATAAATGACACAATATAAAACAGAAATCCATCTTACTACCCTTTCTCAACTAGAAATACAAGACAATATTTCTTAAAATGTCGATACCTTATCCTTTTGCCATTCTATCGCACGCCAAGTCCATTTTCGGTGGTGTTTCTGAACATAAGACATATCTGACATAGTCAGCTTATCCCCTTTCCAAAAGAAAGTGAGTGGTTTCATTACCCAAACAACTTTCGCGCTGAATCGAAACAACCTGGATATGTTGGTTACGACAAAAACCAGCTAGTTCTAATTATATCTTTAACATTTTCTTTGATTTTTCAGAGCCGGTAAGAAGGCACCAATGATATCAAAGTACCAAATTATTCTCTGGATCTTACTGCACACGAGTGCATTTTTGTTTAACATTTCATCGGAATGGCACTGATATTATGCCACTTATGCATAAACAGAGTTTCACAGTCAGACAGGGGTGTATAATGTCAACGGACCTATTCAACTACTACAGTGAACTCATTCTTAGGTAACTGAGGGAGAAAGAAGGACTACGAGTTGGCGGGCATAACATCACAAATGTCAGATGCGGCGACGACACTGTCTTATTGGCAGAAACGGAAGAAGAGTTCCTAAGACTCTTAGATGTAGTTGTCGTGGAGAGTGAGAAAATGGGACTCAGTTTAATTGTAAAATTATAAAAAGACTGAATGCTTAGTAATTTCCAAGACAAAGATCCCAATATGTAATCTAAAACTGAGGAACTAGGTAATAAACCAAGTATCCTGCTTTAAACACCTCGGGAATTTGGCGATACAAGACGCAAGATGTATGAAGGAAATTATAAAAGGATTGCTCCTGCGAGTTTCATTTTGTCCAAGTTATAGAAAATCTTTTCTAACAAGGAAGGAAATTCTTATTTTAAACTGCATAACTTGTTTTCAAAATTGTCGAAAGGGTTAAATTCACTGCTTCTCTCGACTTGCAAACTACAATTGATGAGGGTGGCATCGGCTATCGAAGTCATTCCCGCTCTGTGTTGCTATTCTGGCGCCAATTTTTGTTGTTTACCATTTACGGGCAATTTGTGTTTCTTCGCGAGAAAATTTTGGTCTTTTCAAACATATTTGGGCGTCACCTTGTGCCAAAACTGGACGAACGTGTGGAGCATGGGTAAGTTAATAGTTTATTTGCATTTTTTGCATTCTAGTGCTTAAATGTCGTCTTAAATGAACAAATTCGGGTTTTGTTTCTACAAGACTTATAAAATACTATAATTTTATTCCATATTCTGTTTGATCTCATCAAGACCTATCGATTGATATGTACATTTCATATATTTGGGGCAAAATTTATTAGCTCCAATTCTCTTTTTTCTTTTTTCTTTCTTTTGCTGTTCACTTCCAGTCGAAGCCTCCTTTTTCTCTTGGTCTTCCTTTTGATGTGGTTGGTTTTCCTGCAGTTTAGTTTGTTTGTTATCTCCAATTTCCTTTTTGCATGAAAAAGCACCATAATGCCATATGTAAAGTCCATCTCATAGAGTTTTAACTATAATGCCATAGAAGGGAATCTCCAGTTTTCTCTCGGAGGCTACGCAGCCTCCCCAAAAGGCAGAAGACAGTTATCTAGCCCGTTCGATGGTGTAAAGTGGACTCAGACTATTGGCTATTGAACCATCCATCTCCATATCCCTCTGCTGTAACTGTGACGTGACACTGCAGGCCTCTATAAGTATTCTCGTTGATTCACACACTAAGGACGTTATTGGCGGTAAGTTGGCACTGGAGTCCACATTAGTAACAAAAAGTTGATACTCTGGTCCGTGTTTGAGTCATGAAATCGGGTATACCTTGTGTTAAAAAGCTCTGAAAACAGGCACCGGAAGTCTTAAGCGTGTCTAGGGATGAGAGTGTAGGCGATGCTATAGCGTGCTAAATATACATTAAGCGTGTCCTTAAACAATACGGAAAGCTACGAACCTCCGTATTTTCGTAGAAGTGCAACACCCATGAAGCAAATGAGAGCATTACAAGAACATGCGCTGACCCCACATGGAAGATTGTTACGCAAATTAAAGAAACGTCGGCCTGATGCCCTCCGACTTTGGAAGAACGTTTCTGCGTAACATGACGAGAGTACTAATCACTGTAAATAGGTATTGTTTCAAAACAGCTGGTAAATAGAAGACGACGTATAATGAATTATTTTTCCCTTATACCTGTTGCAGATGCTACAGCTTTCATCAGAATGTTCTCGCCGATTCCCAGTTCAATACCCTCATATGCTGGAGCAAGCTAAAATAAGAGAATGCAAAATCGTAATTACTTGAATTTCAGTTACGTACCAGAACATAGGGCACCGATCGACTGTCACTCCAAGGATATTACAATAACAACAATATCTTTCAAAACAAGAGCGTTATTACATCTTATAATAGGGACATAGGGACGCAGCATTTGTCTACATACATGTCCCCCCCCCCCCTGACTGCTTAAAATAAGAGCAAGTGGCGGTAAACGGAAAGAATGTCTTGTTTGGAAGAAATATTAATAGTTTTGAAGTTCGTTATCGTTTTGTTGGTAGACAGGGATGGAGTTTGTAAGGCTGAAGGGACCACCTTCTGCCTACATCATTCGTTTGGGAAACTTTGGAAAACTTCACTGTATTGTCGACTAGAGAGGGTTTAAAGTTTTGATTTAGAAGACACTAGGGAAATAGAAAATATTTCACCAGCGGGGCTCGAACACATGACTCACGCTGTCGAGATTTGTGTTCTACCAACTGAGTTAGGTGACCTCCGATGTTAACGTACCACGGCCGGATGACAGTCCTTCCTTTGTGAAGTCACATGGCACAGAGAGGCTGATCTACAGCTGCGTTGAGGTGTACGTCGATGACCACCGGTGGTTGATTTGGAGATAATGTGACGACTAGAGATATAGAATATGTTAACATCGGAGGTCACCTAGCTCAGTTGGTAGAGCATACTCCGCGATAGCGTTTGTCACGAGTTCGATTCCCGGCGGTGAAATACTTTCTAATTCCTTAATGTCTTTACTAGAAAGAGCCTCACTGTGAATTTGTGCAAAATAGCAGCTAAGCGGAATGCCCTTGCTGGCACACATTGTGGCCGCTACCTGAAGTTTGGGAATCCATAGGATACAGCATTCAATATGTAGCTTCAAGTGACATACGTCATACGATTTACAACAATGTCTGCGAATATAATAACATTTGAACACACTTTATCTTCTGTCCCTGCAGATGGTCTTCCACCTTCTCACCGGCTTATTCATCTGAACCTGGATTCTAACCAGCTCGTCTCAACTAAGGTAAATAGAATAAATTTTGAATGATAAATGACTGTTCTATGACAACCTCGCGAGAGCATAATACATGCTGACAATCGTAGATCGAATATTCAACTTAACATTATAACCCAGATATAAACGTGCAGATTCTTTCGTAGTATCTGCATTACCATTAATTTAATGGCAACATCTTCATAATTAAAATAGAATGGATTCATAGCAACATCTCCATTTGATAGGTTTTCCATTTGCTGTCAGTTGGTGTCCATCAGCGATGTTGTAGGCCATGTACTCGGTCTTGTCTTCATTGATGTCCAGGCCAATCTTCTTTGCAGCTTCGACAACCAGTGTCAGAAGTCTTTGAGCATCATCAATGGTGTTGGAGAGGAGTGCGATGTCATCTGCGAAATCGGTGTCGCTGAGATAGGTAGCAGGGTGTCGTTTGCTCCGTCTTTCCATTAGTTTCAGGCCCAGGTCTTCGTTTCCTTTGGTTGCAGTGCGCATGTTATAGTCTACCATGATGATGAACAGATCCGGAGCCAGAGTGTCTCCTTGGAGGACGCCTGCTTCAATGCCAAAGAAGTTTGTGTTACCATCTTCAGTGATTACTTGCGCTGCTGTGTTGGTATAGGCTGCCTTGATAGCTGTGATAATGCGTTCGGGGACACCATATGCCGCCAACATTAGAAATAGTTCCTCTCTGCTTATCGAGGCGAAGGCTTTTCGGAAATCGATGAATTCCAGTACTGCCTGGAGCAGTAGGGGACAACCAGTAGCCCAAAAATGGTGGCAAAATATTAGAGACCGGGGAAATATAGCTAGAAACCTGTACAATGATTTGATGATAAAAAATTGCCCACAATACTCTTGAGTGTCAAATAATGACCCCCCCTGCTTATTACTTTTTTGAAATTTATAAACCCTCCGCTCCTTATTAGGACCCCCGCTTATTCATTTCAAGAAATTTTCCCATTACTCAAAATGTAAATGATGTAAATCTGAAAAGACTTGAATAACTTATCGTGCAACATTCGACCCTGAAACAGTTGCTTTTTAGTCATTTGGTACGATTTTTGTCCTCATTATGTTTCAATCCTGTTGCGATTGAAACATAAATCACAAAATTTAATCTAATTAGATAGTCATATTCATTATGCCAAGAGAATCAGCAAAAGTATCTTCATTAAAATGTCAGTGCGCACAATCGAGTTACAAAAGTAGATATCACACATATATCTCTTATTCTATCACTTAGATTTCAAAAAGTTAGGTCCCCCCAGAATCATGGGGGGGGGGGTGAAACTATGCATGGTACTGAATAGTTGCTGATTCTAGATAAACCTATCAAGTACATACCACAGGTGATGTAACAGTTACCAATAACTGCTCTGCAAATCAAAACGGTGCTAAACAGTATGCAAAATAATTTAAGTACCATGTTACCAGAGTTTTTCTTTGGGGTCATCTGCAACGTACATATGCAGAAGCCTCCTGATATTTCAACTCCCCCTCCCCACTATGCACCTGTACATTGTTACATTACCCCCACCCTTAACATATGTACACACCATTAAGACTGATTATCCAACCCATCCTCCCTCATATGCCATCAATTTAAAGTCCACACCCTTCCTTTCAAGGCACTGTATGGAACCTTTGTTTATCCTTTATGAAATTCATTTTTTGGCCGGGATTTGATATTTTGATTTGCAAACTGTAAGCAAATGAGTCTGAGCAAATTTGATACATGCTAAACTAGTGGTGATATGTGTAGCCATGGTAAAGGTTAAGCCAAATAAAAACAACAAACTTCTATTTCAGATAATAAAATTTCTGTCAGACTTTGAATGTATTCTTTCATTCTTTTAAAAACACAAGCCATTCTGCGGTCCAGATTTTGATTGGCTCTTTCAAAAATACAGTTGGATATACTCTTTGACACACTTCATTTTGGTCATTCTGACATAAGTATTTTGAAGAGTGTCAGACGAACGTGTTGAATTATTTAAACCTCAGTTCATGTATCCTTTTTACAATAGAAGTGTGTTAAAGTCTGGATATGAGAGGATGCAAATAAATCCCAGAAGTAAAATAGTCAAACTGCGTACAAACTCACTCTACATTACACACATACCTCCTCCTGTACACACCTGTATATGGCATAACTGCTTTACTGATTACTCTGTGGTACATTTTCTGCACTAAAGCCTTCTTTCAGAAGGAGATGTTGTTTATTTATCTCAACTGGAACAATGGGAATGCCTAGACACTGAATCCGCCCATCCCTCGAAGTTTCTTAGGAGAAGGATAGTTCTACACATATTGACTTTCAGCGGGGAAAGACGATTGGAGAACGTGTGTTTGTGGGGAGGGGGGTATTTTCCCACCGTTGTGCTTTCTTCAGGCATGTGCTTCCTTCAGGCATGTGCTTGATGTACATGGAGAATAAAATACAAGCAAACCCTTTTTATTTTGCAGGCGTTACTACGCAGGTTTTATAGGACAGACTGAAACCGCTCAAAATCCCCAGCATGATCAAAACGGTGGGAGTGGGAGTGGGAGTTACGAAGCCACACTCGTGAAACCTCTCTGTAGTAGCCAACGTCGATTTCATGTACAGAAGCTCTTTTGTAGAGCAGATAACAAATGCCAAACGTAAGTTCAGCAATACAACAATTTAGCATGTAGGCGTTTATACACATGTCTACTTGTTCCTCATAACGTGAAAGCCATACTCCTCCTGCCATCTCCACATGATGATGATACACATCGCCTATGAGTCCCCCAACATGTGATGATGATACACTTCGCCTTAAACATGTGATTATGATACATTTCGCCTATTAGTCCCCCAACCAAAAAAAAAAAAAAATTTAGACCCCGCGGTTTGAGGCAGTAAAAGTTTGATCTATACACAGGATATTAAGGTTTCACTTGTCGACAGAATGTCTACAATCCCTGCGAAACAAATGATAACTAAAATTACCTTTGGCATTCCTGTGGGCTGTAGTTACATAGACTTGTAACTCCATGCTCGAGAGCTGGACTGACAAATGATATTAGTTCACAATACTGCCACTTCGGTTTACGTGAAGCACCATCCCCACTTCTTCCTCTGGACAACCTCTTCGCACAAGCAAAACCATCGCGTAGTCTTCGCCATTTCACCTTCAATTCTTTCTCCGGTCGTGGCAAGCCCAGTCTGTCTGCAATATCCACCCATTCATTATTTTTCCTTATCACATCTTTGTACTCTGGGGTACCACAGTCCCACAAACAAGTGTGAAGCCTGACGTCTTCAATGGCCCCCAATTGAGAAGGTTTCCATTGTATCCCGTTTCTACATATTCCCTGTTCATAGGGCTCTCTCGAAAATCTCATGTGATTCATTTCTGTAAAGTATTGCAAAAAGTATCAGTCTGCCAAATCCAGGAAAAAGGACCGAACGATAATGGTGGGATACTTTTCTCAGCAACAAACGACACGAAACAACGTAAATTCAAAGGAGAAAAAATTAAATGGGAGACGTATCATTACAGCAACCCAAGCACAGATTGAAATCCGTCGATCAAAGGTAGTAGATAAATCACCTACCCGTTCCAGGTGGTATATTCACGACACTTGTTTATCCACTGCCAGGGAGTGTAACTACAATTGAGCATAAGAATTTAAAAGCAAAAATAAATAAGGCTGCAATTTCTGATTATGATAACATTACTATTAGTGCTTTACCCCTTTTGTTGTAAAGAGACCATACTAAGGAATTAAGATTTATCATCGAGAAGAGAGGATGAAATGTTACTAACCTAACTTAACTAACCTAGCTAACCTTAAACTAACATTTCAAATCCTCTCTTCTCGATGATGCTCTCAATTTTCAATGGGATCGGGCACTATGACGGGCCGGATGAGAGAAATAGAGTATGTTAACATCGGATGCCACCTAGCTCCATTGGTAGAGCGCACGTCTCGAAAGCGATCCACGGTTGGATCCCCAGTGGTTCTCTAGTATTCTTTTAAAAACCAAAATTTAAGATTTATACCGATGCTAACGGGTCGAGTGTAATATTCTCAACGGATTATTGACTTCATAGCAGATTTCTCACTTAACATCATAAAGAATTTACGAGTTCAAAAGACAGACGGTGTATTGTGCTCTTTATTAAACAAATACTAAACCATCGTAATTATTTTCCGCAATGCTTCTCCCCAGCGGTATATTTTACGTGGCTGCCAGAGTTCATTTAAACTTGCAATATTCCTAGCGTAAAGTAGACTTCGCAAATTAGATAAAACATTGCTGATATCGTTAATTACTTGTTAGCTCACGAAAGCCTTGAACAAGGACTCAACAACAGTCTGAACTAGATAAAATCTGCATAAAATGCTGCAATAAATGTGCTTAATACGTAATATAGATATTCTCATGTTATAAATCAAGATCTTCGATGCCATTGGTTCTCATCTCGATCATGATGATAATCTTCACAGTCATCATCATTTCTAGGAGATGTAATCATAAGAATAATGATTATAATTATGGTGCTATGCAATTTGTAACCAACAGCAAGTATACGCCTGTCCCTTCCCCCGTTGAAGAAGTTTCCTATGCAAAGACACTGAAACGAATTTAAGCTTCCATGAGCCTCGTTATATCATTGCTTGCTGGAGAATCCGACCAATAACGCAGAATAAACTAGGATCAATGATTCCTGACAGGAAGATTCCTTTTTAAGTAGCGTGAAAGCAAACCTGAATGTTACTAATAAGGAGTTGGGGGATTCTTCATTCCTTCATTCGCAGCGGATGAGGTATAATACAAGGGTCGTAATGGCCATTGAAAGCGAGTGTCAATCAGGAAGACACATGCAACTTTAAAAAATTGTGATGTAAATTTATAACATTATGAAGATTTAAAACATCAGTTATTGCGCTCTTCTATCTTTGATCGTTTTTGAAATAATAGAAAAAAAATTACTCATGAAGGCAAAATTGATGAAGTTGAAAAACGTTTTGACATGTTGCATGAAGAAAAAGGCGTCATTGCGAAATCACGTGGTCAAAATTTGTGCACATTGAATCAATTAAATATATGAATCAGATTAAGCGATATTATCACAAGATGATCGAATATTATTAATATGACACTTAATAGGATTATACTTGATAAATTACGTTTTATCTGGTTTTTTTGGGAAGGATTGACGATTGATATATTTTTACCCCCGTCGTCGATGGGAGTCTCATGGGTACCGACCTAACCGTGAATCTTCACGTGTTACATGCTATGGTAGAATGTGTCAAGTAGGCCAATAAATAATTATGAATAAGTACGATAAAAGCACAAGCCTGTTCTAATGGCCTTCCTGTAAAGAGGTTTGGGGTCCTAGGGTTAGTAGTTAAGGACTAGGGTTTAAAATTTAATAAAAGTCGTGCTCTGTGGGCCTAAGTTGAACCATCCGGACCTTAAACATTTATATGAAAACTAAAACAGATTATAAAAACCTATGCTTAAAATGGTATATAAAAGGGTTAAAAGAGGCTCTTGTTCAAGACTAGCTTCTGGAATAAAACTCCTTCTTCGTTTATATATATAGGTATGTATATACATATATATAATGCTAAAAACTGGGCTTAAAGGCTAGCTCACAATCTTTAGGTTAAAAAACCTACTACAAGTGTGCAGTGTTGAAGGTACCGTTATCAATCTTTACTATGTGTATATACAAAAAAAGTCTGAAAACACTACCGTACTAATTTGTAAAACAAAAGAATATTTGTACAAATCAGTACGGTATAATTTTAGGAGTGTTATTTTGTATAGACCCATTACATTTATTAAATGGTTCCAGAGATATCTACTAAACATACGGGTACCAAGCGGAATCCCAAACTGTCCGTTGTGAGTCGACTATGAGCCAATTGAGCAAGGTGTAAGTACGAGACGTCCAGGAGCATTGTTTACTTGTGCCATGGCAGTTATGATTAATGTGGCCGCCGTGATGAAACTTATAAGCGCAAGCGCCTATCTATCAATGCTGATTCTTAAAATCGAGTGAAGTAAAGGGTCTATCCATAAAAGCAGACAAGCTGACTATCTGTTCCAAAATCTATTGCTGAGTCATCATCATCTCTGACTCCAACTCAGTTCAACTACGTAAAACACGCTAATTAATAATATTTCTAACCACTTTGATTTCCGTCATTATGTCCGACTAAGCAAAATATCTGTGTATAATAGGAAATACATTACTACTTACTCATACTACATTTCAACAGACGATTTGCCGACACGTCTTGAACAAGTTCCTCTTGAGCGATAGAGGAATCCCCTCTAAAAACGATGCAAGCGCGGGGAACATCCCAACACCCCTGCAAACTTTGGGTCCGTTTTAGACAGATCATGCTCTACTATTGACTTCCGATCAGTATAAGTTTTTATATTCCATAGTTTTGATCTCTTATTTAGTGATATTAATAATGGGGAATATTTAACTTTGATTTGTAGAATTGAATCGGAAATATTGTACCTGCATGTGAAGTAGGGCATTGTTAACGTTCGATGCCATGCAATAGCGGGTTGTTGCATTCACGTACAGTCCTTTATCTCGAAGATCATTAGTCTTAGTTTGGCGCATTCGTTTTGAAAGCGTGAGTTTTTGACTGTAACTCGAATCACTATTGTTCCCCGTGAAATATCACTGCCAATTTTGACCCTGTATAGTGTAAAGTGGAAGCCATCCTAGCAGTTGTGTAGAGGGGGCTTTATGAGCCTTAAAGATATTTTGTTAGTAGACAATGTTGATATAAAAAATCGGAAGGGATGAAAGTAAACGTTGACGCCAATTAAGAAGATGGTAGGTCCTCCGTCATGGCATGGGAGCAGTTTAATAATAGGGTAATACATGCTATAGAAAATAATGTCAATTGCTAAACCGTCATAAATTCAATAAAAGTTTGAACTATTACGTGAAATTCACGCTACAACACTCTTATTTGCTACTTTTTTCACATACATCTTATATGGCAACTAAAGCACAATTTGAAATTTCAAAATGTTTCGAGTTGGTCATGTGTACAATGACGTCATCAACAGGTCATGTGATTAAAATTTTCAAAGACGCTATCGTTTAAAATAAAGGCAGATATACTCTAAAGCACATACCTTCAGTGATTTTGCAGCACGACAATAGATACATAAAATCGCTGCAAGTTTAATGGGTGTGGGGGGAGGGGGAATTCGCCATTCCCTACGCCAATCGGGTTCAAACGTCCATGACTTAAGCAACAAAAGCTGTGAATCCAATGCCACAACTAGAGATACTGCATTCCCTCTTTCACAAAGTGTGTGTCGCCCTGTTGAATTCGTCGAGGTCACGTCTCTTGAATCCCTGTGTGAAATGAGAGTGACCTCTGACAAACAAACCAGGTAGAGGTATCTGCCGTCCATCGAAGAGTCTATTAATCATAATCGCAAGATCTTGTTCAAATTAGGTATACTTTTCTAGCCCCGTTTTTGAGAGGTACTGTGTAATGATTACTCGAAGAGCTCAAATGCCATTCCTTCCAGTATCTTGTAGCAGATTCATTGCCATTGAGGTCAACGGTACACAACTCGGTGTTAAATCCATTGTTAGTATCGCACTTTAACAGAAAAAAGCGGGCCACGTATCCATTTAGTCGTAAATTGAACCGATTTTCTGTTCTTTTTTAAGATTTCTGTTATTTATTTTAAAATTTCTGTTATTTTTTGGCATTTTTAGGGAAAACGGATGCAGCTTTCGAAGACTTTAGAAAGGAGAAAATTGAAGAAAGAAAACATGAGTATGCATTTAAAGAAGAGCTGTAACAATTTTCATCGTCGTGAATATAAAATAAAGTTCTTCCACGATACAAAATTTGCGCAGGAAGCAAATTTGATGGAAAGGGTAGATAACCATTCATTACAAGATATCTACGTTGCTTAATATGTCTTTTGCATCCGGTCAAGTTATTCTGAAGGCGTCTTTACAACTACGCTTGTGTGGGCTTATTGTTGTATCGTGAAGAGCGGTTCAGTTTTGCTCGATGTAATGGTGGTACAAGGGTTACCTTCGATGACTATTTGGTCATGTGAAACATTAGAAAGGGGGGGGGGGCAGGGGGTAATAAAGAGTGCACATACGATTTTTAAACCGATCTAAGATAGTGGGAGTGTCTGTCTTCCAACCGCTTTAATAAGGGCTAGGAGGCCGTTTCATGAGGCCATGCTTCTGTTATCGAAGATTTCCAAATGTTGCAAGGTATCATATGGGCAGTAATGTACCTTTCTCTTAGTTTACGTTTTTGGGTGTCTCAGGGATCGTGTTGTCAAGCTTGCCGATGGAATTACTTCCTTTTAGTAGGAGAAAGAGCAAAAACCAGTTGAATAATAATGAAAATGGACATCTTTGAAGTTAATTTAATCTGAAGTATATCATATCATCCAACGTTACAATAGGATAGTAGTGCCTATTCCAGGATAGTATTTAAAGTGTTAGCCGCCGTCGAGGGGTCAAGAATAGAGGATTTGTGTTAATAAAGAAGGATTGTGAAGTTTACCGCAAGCTCTTTCTGCAGTAGAAAATTGTCAAATCAACGTACAAGGATAGCTCTATGAACTTTTACGTTACTTTCTTCATTTCCACCTTAAGGCAAAACTGTTTATTTGGAAGGATGGAACAGTCTCGATTGATTGCTGGTATCATTTCGGAAACTGAGATGTCTCCCATAGCGTCTGCTAGTAATCAGGGAAGTTTGTTTTCAAAGATGAGGAAAATGGTTGCGATGCCGATCTATACCGGTGGTACAGAAAGTTTTGATGTTACCAGCACAGAAGACGAAGGATTGAATTGGTGGTGTTTGCTTTTTATGCCTATTTTGGACTTGAACCGTTTGAGCTCTTTTTCTACGTAAATATAGCAGATGACGCACTAAACTTAGTATACGCCTTTAGGAGAAATAAATAGATTCTCTTTGATATGCTTATTGTTACCGAGCTCTATGTATCGAGTTGGACATTTGAACGCAATCTTGCATATCTGTTTAACAGATTTTTAGCTTAACAAAAGGCAATTTAGTCGGTGATATTTGCATGACTAGCAGGAGTGTCAAAATTTTGTAGGCCATGTGATGTCATCTTGCTTAAGTTTAGGACTTTAGGAGACGATTGTTTAACTTACTGAATTGTCTGCTTAAATTATTGTAAATCTGGGTTAATACATAACTTACGACTCTCCCAGGATTGGAGATAGTTGTGGTGATAGAACCAATATCTTGCGCTTAGTAAGAGTAGAAAGGTTGCGTTAAAGTTCAGCGGTTTGATTTCTGATGACGTATACAGACTTGTTACAGATCCTAGAATGTTCTGGAAAGTATTGACATTTAAAGAGTGTCCTTAGTTTGATATGGCTGTAGGGGCTTGGCTAATTAAGAAAGATTGATACTCCGGAGTAATAAAGAGTGGATAATCTCTGTCAACCAAAGATCCCTGTTGAGCAGTGGGCTAGATAGAAACCACCCTTTATAAACAGCAGAGGCTGCTAACCCGGCAGCTTTGGACTTACGCAATCTCTCAATCTTCTGATGAGCAGTGGGGCCGAATTTGAAACTACCCTAAACAAACAGAGGAACTACCAATCAGGCTAAATAATAAAGAAAGAGCTGGAACGCCCAAGGGCAACGTCCCACAATTTAGACTACCGGGCAGAGAAGCAAGTCATGAGGCAGGCTGAACTGCGCAGTAGGACCGCCTCCCACAGATCATGGAAAGAACATGTCATCAATGAGAACAGACACTGTAACCATTCCTAGTCCCTTCCTTACGCCTCTTCCCTGGCGCTATCTGCCGGAGAACAAGTCATGATGCCCTTGAGAACAGCCTCTCCGAGATTGTGGTGAGCGTCGTTAAAGGCTACACTCTTGTATCAAAAAGACTTTTAATGTGATTCTTGTTTACGGAAGTAATGTTTAGTCTCTCATTTCATTTGAAAGCCCATCGTATCTCTTTAAAATTTATAAGTATTTAAACATGATGAGTATCTAGAAATGATTCTTGGACTTTCCGTACCTAGCCAACGATATACAAGTCAGTCAACCAAAAAAAACTCGAGCAATAGGAAGTGGCAAAGCAACTTTAAATGTGTATCGAAACAAGACCCTCAGCTGATTAATCTTAGATTTTCACTATTTTAAGTTAGTAATTATCATTAAGAGAGATTCTTATGACAGCGCGAGATTTTAGTTTCTTGTTTGTGACTCATGTCTTTGAGTCGTCCTAACATTATTCAAAGAACGCGCGTTACTATTTCGACGAATAGTATCAAGCTGAGGCTAATAGTCATAGTAGACCGCAAAGGTTCACGCTGTTATTTTCAATACGAGGCTAAATCGGAAACGCTCCTCAGGCCATGAATACCTTGCTTACGTTGATGTAACAGTACGCTTAATACATTTGTATTTGAAGGGGATGTCAAATGGGGCATTTGGTTCCGTCTTGAAAGTGCTGAACAATAGCAATGTTAGCGACGACAGGCAAATTTTCGTCACTCACAACTCTAGATTTACAAAGTATGGAGTCGAGCAAATACAAGAACTAGTCTGTCATTATCTTCTACCTTATCCCACTTCCTACGGCTCTTCTGAGTATACGACGCCCACTTTGGTAGTCGTTGCGACGACGCTGAATTCTTTCTAAATTATCAAAACTGGCTGTCACCGTATTGGCTGAAAAAGAAAATTAAAGCAAAGGCAAGAAAAAATCATGTGAGAAAATTTCCAATTACACTAACGAAACACAATTTCAAATAACTATCTTAGGGCATCCTGTGAAGTAGAGCAGTATTTGGATGGGTATTTATTGCCTCCCCCCTCCTTGTTAATAAATTCTAATGCAAATAATGACAGGGGAAAACATCAATGTAAAATACTACAAACTTATATATTACGCGTACGTTCTTGCTTACCTTATTCCTTTCAAATTTCGCCTCCCTATAATTTTCGCTCCCTGCTCCTTCGTTTTGCCCCCTTTAATTTTTTCACCCCCCTGCTCTCCCGGGCGAAAATTAGAGGCAGACTAAATTTTGGGGTACACTATTTCTTATCTTGTTCCGTACGTTTTTGAATTTCTTTTGGAGATGAAATATTGCAAAACGGCATATCCATGCAAACCTGCCCATACTGCAGCCCCCGCAATTAGACATAAAACTCCGCGGTGAAGGCATAGAACTTCAACCTATGGAATGCCAACTCAGCTAAACCGGAAACGTATGTTGTGTTAGCCTCGTTATCGAAAACTGGCTCCATAACGGTATCCGGTAACCAACTTTACAAGGCCTTACAGTGCAAAATGTTATTTTAGTGGAGATCTTTCCGTTAGATAAAAATATATTCCATAGCGGAATTATGTCTTCTTTTGTTGCTCAGCGGCTTATTCAAGGGCATAATATTCACATTTTAGCTTGTTTAGAATTCTCAAGTAATTGCATTGTACTTTCCTTTAATTGCGCTATAAAGTCCTTTTAAATTTGAAACTCTTGGCACCTTTAAAAGTGATTTTTCAAGTTGATTTTTGGCGGTATCGTCTCTAGATGGTGATCAAGATTCCCTGATTTGATATTCCACCATCTCATCCTGCTTTGAACTAGTTTTCTTCCAAGGGTTACCATTCTCATATTTCTGAGAATTTTTTCAATTGTTTTCGACATCTTCACTTCTGGAAAAAGGCACTTCTTGCCCCGTTTCTTACTTTTCAATGCGGAACCTGATGTTTCTGTAGTGTTGGATTGTTCAGTTTCAATTTCTACTACCGACTTTTTAAAATCAGAATCCATTTGCTTCTTTATTTCAGGGTGCGTACTATCACGCATTCTAACAGTTTTCGAAATACAATATTGTGCAGCATGCTTGCCTATTTCTGACTTTAGTTTTCCTATCCAGATACGGTAATTTCCTGACTTTAGTTTTGCTATCCAGATTCGGTACTTCCTTCACTGTAGTTTTGCTATCCAGATTCGGTACTTCCTTCACTTTAGTTTTGCTATCCAGATACGACACTAAGTACTTGAAATCGTTTAAGAACTGACGTTTGTAATAGCATTTGAAGAAGAGCAATATTTATCGAGAATGAATGGTCCGATTGACAGCAATCACGAATTATATGTAGAAGGTATTGAAAAAGAGGAGAAGGACAGTGAAGAGGACCACAATTGCTTTGTATTGTTTGATGATCAAGATTAAGCAGTTTTTTTGGTTTTCCTGTATATAATAATAAATATGATATGCCACATGGCTTGTGTTTTAAATATTTGATACCCTATTAGAATATCAAGGTCTTATTATATTTTCCTACAACCTTCCGACATCAAAATATTCGGAAAGAAAAATTTCAAACAGTCATAAAAATAGACCTAACCTATACTTAAAACTTCTTTTGGCACATTTTATTCTTATAAAAGTTGACATAAAGGAAGCAGGGCAATTTTTACAATAGTATTTGTTAATAAGGTATTTAAAAATAAATGTCCCTTGGAAACCAATTTGTAATAATCTAAAATTATGTTTTATAAACGAATGCCGTCCAAAAAGGGGGGTTAAGAGCTAATTACCCCAAGGGAACGGGTCCTGATAGGGACCTGTGAGACATGCAGGCACAAAACTGTTTACTAGCTCTATAACCTGTATTCCCGATATCGTTATTTTTACTTCGGGACCCTCGCTAGCTGACGAAGACCCTGAATAAAATCGATTATTATGAAGCATTGAACTATCAAAACTGTCAAAACACACAGAAGTTCTTTACTTTGCCACAAAAGTGACGAACAATAACAACAGAACTTAGTGAAGTTACTTTAACTTATCTTAGATACAATTTAACATCTTTGTTAACTCTGCGATGAATACCCGATACCTCTATCGAGACGACTTTTATCCCAAACTTCGCCGTGCTTGTACAACTAAATCTGCCTGGCAGTCTCTCAAACAAAGACCTCTAGTGAGCAGTGGGACGATATGTTTATTGAATCTGCCTTACAGATCGTTTGGTCTGCTCTGGAACAAAGGGCAGGCAGGCTTCGAGATGAAACAATGAACTCGTCACAGGGAACCACAAGAACTTACAAAGGGCTTTGACCGTAAAATTTTGACTAAGACTTCCAGCTCTGATATTTGGATAGATATACGCATGTACAAGAAAAATAAACCAATAATATGGAGAGGTATTTTGTCTGCCCTCACTTGCATAGCATGACTAAACCATAGAGGATCGGTACAGGAACAATAACCATAGACTGCCCTAACAGGCTTTTCTTTGAGTCATTCCTTTATGTTTAGAAACCAGGGTGACCTTCCAAACGATGAAAAGCGGATATTGAATTTTAGGCGGAAGGGATCAGATGTAGTGTCCCAGGGCATTCGAGGGTACAGATGTTGCTAATACAGATCATCACTTTTATGTAGCATAAATTCAGCCATAAATGAATTTGCTTTTTTAGATTTTATTGCTAATTTGAAAACCCATTTCCTGCATGAACGTTTTTGATGCTACATTACATTCACTGTCGGAATCCAATTTACAGGACTTTACTGCTAATTCAAATTTCTTAAAGGCTTGATATGGTAAGTCCGATCATTTTTCTGAACGATTTCAATTTTTTAATGCTGTCCAGATATCATCTAGTGCTGAGAATGCAGACACTAAAAATTCGTTTGAATTTAAAGTGATGAATATTTAATTCTTTTAGCTAAGAGAAACCAAAGGCTACAGCCCTTGCATTATCCTGATAATTCAACTTTAGCTTCCTTCATAAACTAAGCAAGTGCTGGTTATGGATCTAGGCATGACCATAACATTACAATACTGCTATTTCAGATGCTAATTCTAGACTTTGTTGGTGACATTAGAGAAAAACCCTTGGTATACAAAGAGAGATATAACAAAACTACAGTGTCGTACCTTTACAGAGGACTGGCTAAATTTCCAAACATAAAGTTTTCGATTCTTTATCAGCCATCCCCATCCTGATGTGTCCAGTTTACAGCTGACATGAGCTAAGCATACAAAACAATAAGTAAACAAAATATAATTACTGAATGTAAAAAGTATGCCATATTGGCAATGCTACATCAGGAAATAGGCACTGCTTCTTTAAAAAGCAATACCTGATATACTGTATCGACTGAGACGGAATCTGATGATAAATAGAAAAAGTGTGAATCAGACTGTAATTGGTTCTTGAACAACATATATACTATTATGCTAGTTTGCTTGCATTGTATTGCCTACCTGGTACACGGTGTAGCCGCAATTTGCTACAAATGTAATTTTCAAAGGTTTATTCACAAGTTTTACCTAAATTATCAAATCATTTTCTTGCAAATTTGAATTTATAACATACCCCCTCGGCTATAGCTATAATTTTCTTCTCAAGTTGTATAGTCATGGCGGGTAATTGTTGCGCACTCCAGAGTGTCAGGTAATTATTACGCACCCCCCTTTTCTCCCCTACCGTTTCACTAAACACGATTTTTGCCATTCTATCGGAAAGAGTAGCCGTAAATGTCTTGGGATTTAAATGTGTTCAGAATAAGCAAAAATTAACACACAGCATAGCTAATGGGTCCCTAGAGAGCATGGTGGTCCAAAATTGCTAAATAGCGCACATTGCAAAAACGTGACCTATTGGGCAAGTTTTCTATAAATGCCTTGGGAATTAGTAATGCTCAGAATAAGCTGAAATTAACACACAGTATAGTTAATGGGTCCCTAGAGAACATGGCGGTCCCAAATTGCTCACTAGCGCACATTGCAAAAAGTTGGTCTATTGTGCGATTTTGCCATAATTGCCTTGAGAATTAAAAGTGCTCAAAATGAGCTGAAATTAACACACAGCATAGCTAATGGGTTTCTAGATAGCATGGCGGCACCAAATTCCTCATCGGAGAACATTGCCAAAGGTTGTTCTAATGTGCAAGTTTGCCATAAATGCCTTGGGAATGAAATGTGTTCAGAATGAGGTATAATTAACACACAGCATAGCCAATGGATCCCTACGGAGCATGACGGGCCCAATAAGCTCATTTAAGCACCTTGTAGAAAGTTGATCTATTTTACAAGCTTGCCAGAAATGCCTTGGGAATTAAAAGTGCTCGGAATGACCTGAAATCAACACACAGCATAGCTAATGGGTCCCTAGAGAACATGGCGATCCCAAATTGTTCATTAGCGGACATTGCAAAACGTTGGTCTATTGTGTAAGTTTGCCAAAAATGCCTTAGGAAGTAAAAGTGCTCAGAATGAGCTGTAATTTCCACACAGTATAGCTAATGGGTCCGTAGAGAGCATGACGGGCCCAATACGCTCATTAGAGCACATTGCAAAAAGTTGATCTATTGTACAAGTTTGCCAAAAATGCCTTGGGAATTAAAAGTGCTCAAAATGAGCCGAAGTTAACACACAACACAGCTAATGGGCCCCTTAAATGCATTGCAGTCCCAGATTGCTCATTAAAGCACATTGAAAAAAGTTGGTCTATTTTACAACTTTGCCATAAATGCCTTGGGAATTAAATGTTCACAACTTCCACCTTTTTATGAACATTACTGGATTATTTCTTTTTATCCTCTATTATATATGCTATGTCCACACAAAAAACTTTGATATCGTGAAAGATTTTAGTAAAAGATCCTAAACACTCAAAATGTTAAGTTTAGGTGAGCACTAAGTTTAAGAAAGTATGAAAGCAATTACTCCCTCCCTGTGTTTTTATCAACCCATCTGCCATTTCTGAGTACAATCATAAAGTTCTCCCATTATAATTTTTTATGATGCCCCAATATTTGAAATATATAAAAATACACACTCTCTGTTGATATGTGACTCCCTATTATTAAGCACTGAAGAGTGACCCAACTACCATGCTTTGTTATTTACATTGAACAAATTGTGCCGAGGTACTTTTTTGATAGCCAATGTCAGGTACCAAAATTTGGTTCTGTTGAAGACTTTTATGCCTGAAAAGGAATGAGGGGACACAATAACTCTAATTGTGATTAGTGCTCACAAAGGTGGTATATTGATTTCATTTATGTACCCACCGATGACGAGTCATGATCAAAGGAGGTCTTTGTTATGGAAAAGATAGGTTGATGCCTTTTAGGTACACATAGTTTACAAGGGGGTCTGGACCCCCAGCTAAAAAAATCACCCCCACCTACGAAGGCAACCCCCACCTGGAAGACATTTTTTTGGCATAAATTTCCAAATGTTTGAATCACCAGTTCCCACTAATAATGCAATAATGTAAATAGAAATGGAACACTAATTTAGAGTTCTCCTATTGAAACATTCCATCACTTGAAAGGTTTCACAATGCCACTTCCTTGAAGAAAAATACCCAAACACCCACCTTCTTGAGAGAAAAACTTTTCTTAAGTTAGGTGAACCAGAATCGCTAATACAACTTTTAATTTGAAGTAGATACCACACTCTACAAAATTTTATTTGCACTGGTTGACAACCCTGACCTGCAAATATCAACCCCCACGATAGATGCCAACCCCCACCTGTAAATGGGATTCAAGCCAACCCCCACCTAGACCCTTTTGATGGTTTTCTGTTTCATAAACAACTTATTAGCTGCTGTGAAAGAGAAATGTATGTAGGCATTAGAGAAATTTAGAAAAATTCCCCTGACAGTTTTACACCCAAGTATTGCCATGCATGCCTTACGCAAATCTAGCAATCCATAATAAAAAGCGTCATATGTTGTATGAAGGCCAGTTACACCAAGCTCATACATCTCATAACATTCACAGTATCATCTCAATGACATTTAAAATATTTTAAGGAAAATGTACTTTTCTGGAAACTAGATATACCATTAACTAAAAAAAACGAAACACCTTAATTCAGGTTTCCCAGATTTCCCTGAATTTTTCCAAACTTCTCAGACAATGCCCTGATTTTACTCATAAAATGGGTCCAGTTTGAATTTCCCCGACAATTCCCTGATTTCCAGGTTAGCTGTGAACCCTGTATATAAAGAAGCACAACTTACCTCACCAATTTCCCATTTTTCTATAATGCCATGGCACCTAATCTTCACTCTGGTTTGAGAGTTATGATCATATTCAGCTAAAAGAGTACAGGCCTGTGATGTAGCAGGTGATGATGTACTATTGATGGCCCTCAAGTTCGCTTGTAGTTTATTGAGCAAGCTTTGGAAATCAATGTCAGATACAATGTAAATTAGAAGACTGGAACACAAACAAGCACTTTTGGAAAACCTGACTTTTACAATCAGAGCCTTCTTGCACAGACAGGCCCTTCATCAAAACCAGCAAGTGCTACTTTGGTGAAGTACTGATAACACCAATCTGTGATTAAAATACAGTACACTTTATCTTACAGCACCATTTACATGCTAGGCACGCTCAAAGACACTTGACAACTGGTATCTACCATGCAGCTCATGCTTGCTGTTAATATTTTTCCTGATCTATTCCCTAGGAATGTAGACACATAGCAGGCACACACATCACTTATTTCACCATTATAGCCACATCCCAATTTTACACCTTGATATGTTAAAGCACAAGAGTCAGTATATTGCTCAAGGATATCAGGTCCCGTGTAAACGCGAGGCCGATCCGTACCAGTTTGGATCCGTACCAGTTTGGATCCGTACCCGTGTAAACAGATAATTATTTAAACAGAAAACTCATTCCTTTCTTTTCAAACGTGCAAATGGCTGTCAAAAACTTTGATGCAAGAAACAAAGTCAGAGGTTATTCTGAGCACGACAAAATCTCTATGCAAATTGAAAACAAATCATCACTCGGAGGAAGTAAGCTTGTTTGGATACTTTTCCAAATAAAGGACCCCGGAAGCAGATAACTTTTCTTTTCAGAATACTAACAGTGTGCCAAAGCTTCCTTTCAAACCATCTGCTTGCATTCAATGCCCAAATTTTTTATGATGCATGAGCGCTGCAGACGTCCGTGTAATCGGAATGTAACTTGGATGATCTGGGCTTAATCTTTTCTCTGCAAGGTTTTCCTCAGGCAAACAACGAAATGGAGTATCCAACGTACTATCAAATAAATTTCAGTCACTGCATCTTATCTACAAACCTCCAAACTTTAAAGCATTTTCTCGTTAGATTTATGACCTTCGGTAATTCAGACAACCGATCATCAACGGAAGTTCGTGTTTAATTTACAGAATATCAACACCAAATAAGCCGTAATAAGCCCAAAACTTTATAAAGCAATAATTGATCCTCGATTTGATTGGCTTGCGATGTGGTCAAGGCCATTCTAAGAGAATTTCCCAGGTGAGATCCCATCTTGATGATATTTCACGGAGTTCTATAGAGAGTTTGACGTCATGGATATTTATATGCACGTCCGCCCAGATTGCATGTTGCGTTTGTTTGATGCTTAAATCATTCTTGCAAAATACTTGGTAGGGCTGAGTCCCACTAGCCCTACTGCAGGCGCCGACACTGAGTGAGAGATATTTTAGTAAGTATAATATCATGTCATATTCAATTTCTTATTATTACTTTTCTCTTTCATACCTTTTTCTCGTTTGGGACAACGGAACTTTTGTTGCTGAGGCAAAGCTATAAATCCGCGCGGTTAGAAATTAAAATAACTAACCAATAGAAAACGCCCACGAATATTGTGGATTGCAACATTCTGGGGTCGGACCTTGCCTCACCCTCATTCTGATGTGGACATTCGCAATTTTACGGAAACTCCTGTATTTCGTCCCATGACATAGGTATTACAAGGCGTTAACTAAAATGAGTGGGAAATTACAATAGTAGCGTTTCAGGAGATGCGAGATAGCTCTACGCGTCTTGATTTAGTACCTTGTTGTCAATCAAGACAAAATCAGCTGCACAAGCAGACATGCTGATTGCTGTCAACAACGAATTGCATGTCCAAGGAAATTTTAAAGAAAGAGACAGCACCAAGAGCCATTAAATTTGAACTGGAACATGAAAATAAAAGTATTAGTGCTTTAACATTTCTAGAACATGTACGGCATGGATGACAGTTTAACCTTTTTGAAGCGTTTATACAACTAAACATGTTGTAATATTCTTGCTTTTCCACGATTCACTTCTATTTATATGTTAAAAAAAATTTGTTAAATTTTATTTTTAAATAGATTATCTTAAACCTAAGAAATCAGGGGACACTTTAAATGTTTTTAGGGGTGTGGCTATAAAAAGGTTTGGGGACCATTGCTTTATGAGGATATTTGCCAAACTTGGTTGAAGCCAGAATGGCAAAAACGTTCAAAGCCGACTTGATCAGCAAAAGTAATTAATTAGAAGCTGTACAGCAGTTAAGTTTCTTGGACCCTCAGCACACACTTCATTGAATACCAGTTTTGTCTCTTTGAAGGGAAGACGGTCACTGGAAGGAATAGAAAATATCTAATGTCAAACTAATTTTCTTTTGGTCTGGTCTCTCTTTTGACTGAGCTACTAATATTAATACTAATACTGAGCCAAGATTGCGGACCATTAGTTGTTTCTATAATTATAGTTTGGTCGCCTAGGCTTGTCACTTTTTTGGTTCCATCTACAGTTATTCTTTAAGGGAGATGAAGAGCCAATGTAATTTGGAAAGCTCCTGTATATCGTTATTATTATGAAAGTGGGCAAATCCAACTGTTGTGAGGTCATTGTATAAAATTTGATATAGGTTAAATGTAGCTTCGTCTGGAGTACTTCACTTATTTGGACTGCCTTTAGTCTTATTAAAATTTATCATGCCGTGATTAACTACCAATAAAGGACACGTGGATTAAAGTAATTTTTTATACTCCTCATTTGTAACAAGAGATACGTTTTAGCAAGCTGCCTTATAAACCCACTTGGCTATTTGCCACAAATGTCTTTCTACAAGGTATTTAACAAGATAATGTATTTACAGTATGAGATGGGCATAAGCACCAAATTATGCAAGGGAGTAAAATGACCATTCTTGAGATAGTCCTGGCTTGTATCACTAACCCATGAATTTTCTTCATATGCCTCTGAGAATGGTACTTGTGATACATGCGTACCACAGACCTCAGTTAATAATAAGTCTACATTTGCAATACAACGATGTATGCAGAAATTGCTACGTATAGGAGAAAGAGAGTCGTTAAAGGATTATGTCATTTTGAGTTTCGATCATCACCAAACCTCTACGTTGCGCTTCATTCCACTTAATGCGCTCAAGTATTTTTCATACTATATAAGTAATTATGTGCGTTTCAGCTCTTCCTTTAGCCCAGAGGTAAACCAATTACCCCCCTCACCTTTAGTTACATTATCAATTTGATGTTCTGGCTCCATGGCCTAGTAAGACACACGTGATGTGTGGTGTAACATCTGAATTGTGCTTGGATTCCCTCAGTTGCGGGGACCAGAATCCACATCAAAATTTCTCTAGATAAACAAAGGGTGTCAACACAGAGGGGCTAGGAGAGGTAACAGAGGTAATGACTTGACTGGAAAGCAAATTGGAAAGATTTCAAATTTTACCGAAATGTAAATCACTTCCTGCCGTACACAATTTCTCTGATTTCGCTGATATTGGTTTTCAGACACGTTTCTAGATTTCAATAGTTTAAGCAATTTGTAATTTTAAAAACAAGTTATAATCACTTTATATACTTTAAAAAGTACAGGCCATGTACTATTTGCGAGCATTGTACTTTATAGTGACCCTCTTCTATCGGTCATACTTCACCGATAATTACATTTTTAACTTGGAATTTTTTTCTTCAAAATGTAGGTGCGGAAATGTTGCGGCAATTTTAGAACTAGACGAGCATTTAAGTAAAGAATTCACTATTTTCGAAGCAGCACCACAGGTAAGGGGTGTTTTGAAATAATATTTGGTGTCAACTCTTACTCGCTGCTACTTTATCTTTCCAGAACGTGGAAATCTCTTATGTACCCATTCTTAAATCTTGACCCCGTAACTTAACAGATCTATTTATTTGGTACCAGATATTTAGTAAAAGGTGCCAAAAGGAAAACTGTCACGCGTCTTTGTCCAAAGCTTTTGTAGGTCAAAGTATGGGATAGACATTCACCAAATGCTACATGGCCATGTCGTCCTCCAGGGTCAATTCCCCCATCTGTGACCTGGTTCCCCCATATGGGCCTCTCCTCCATCTCACCTGGAAGAAATTTCCCCTCCATCTGCTTGAAGCCCAGTCCATCAAGTTAGATTCGCTTTACCTCAACAAAACTGACTTTAGTTATATTTTAAAATAAAAGATAGAATAAAATGTTCAAAGAAAGCAATAGTTGAAGTTGATAGTACAATAGTAGTGGTGTGCGCCACAACACGGAGTTAAAGAAGCAACATTTACGCCAAGTGAATAGCATAAAAGTGGAGAAATAAAGCCTTTCAGTGTTCTCAGGCATACATGGACCTACATACTCTTTTTTGTCAGTTGTCCAATGACACAAATTTTCATAAACAACTAAACTAAAAGTGGAACAATGTCTTAGGAACTCCAGTACTGGGATATTTGTCCATTAAGCAACTTGAAATTATTAACTGCTTTTAACCGATTCAACAAAGTGTGGTCTTCAAAATGACAACAGATGCAAGGCTGTAGCTAAAAATAGGAGTATAGGGGGGGGGGCATGTACCGTCTGATAAAATTTTGACCTCCCTTTAAATATTGCCTAAGTTCTCTAAGCATTAAATCCCACGCTTGCTTAGCAGATATTGTTCACTTATTTCAACTCAAAATTACTCTGATGGCTCTTTTTGTAAACGAGTTATGGTTCCTTTTGATCTTCTAACCGTCCCCCAGCGATTTCTAATAAAATATCATAAAATATAATCCCTTATAAGGCTTTGTTAAAGACAAAATTAAATTTGATTACAATTTCAAGCAATTTTTGATATTGTGATTGGAGTTTTATAAAGTACTTTGAATTATCATCAACTCCTGAACATTGCCTTTACAAAAGGAAAAATACATTGATGCATCTTTATGACCTTTGATAGAAGAAAATTGAAGTAAGTGAGATGCGCATTACATATATTTATCTGTTTATAGACCTTTTCCTTTATAGATCTTTGGACTTAATGATACTGACAATTGAGGACAAGCTAAATGTGAAAACCATTTGACACATAATTATTGTTAACATCTTAAATCACAAATATAGCTCTGCTAGCAAAGATAGTAAGTTACACGGATATTAAGGTATTGCAACACCATAGCGTACAGTCGAAATTAAAGATTCTACAACAAAAGATTATATAAAAGTTTAGATAACAGTTCCTATAATTTTTATCACTGTCATCTACCTGACTGCTTCAGGATTGACAATGTGGCTATTTACAAACTGATAGTCTAAAATTCCAAGTTTTAAAAAACTGTCATTAACTTTATTACTGTTTCTAATTTGTGTATTAAATTTTGTGAAAAAAGATGTGCAAAGATATAAAATCAAGGGTACATTTTTTACTTGTCAAAGTACAAATATGACTGCCTTTTCCTACCAGTATTAATTTGATTTAAGATGTACTCTTCATCTTGATAAAGATGAAAACTTGCAAGTAGTACTGTTTATTTGGTTTTTGATGATGATGATTCAATAATCAAATACTTAAGCCTAACCATAGAGGAGCAATTTAAATGAACAAACATAGTTGTAAATTAACAAGGTAGATTAGATTCTCTGTTCGTTCTTATAACACTTAGGGGTTGTAATACCAATCTTGGGTAGAAAATTATTTGTATAAAATTAATTAGCGGGGGGGGACGTCTATTAAGCAGCCAAGAGTATTTGTATACAGCCTCTGTATCATATCTCTATTTTGCATATCGTAAGTTGTTTTTTTTAGTTTTTTGACATGTTTCGCTTCTCCCGTTGCACATCGTAAGTATCCGGAGTCAAATGAGAACCTTGTCCATGCAACTTTCTTATACAGCAGAAAAGTTTTGTGACTTTTCATAACTCCCTCCAACGTGGAAACGCAAATTTTACCAGTTGATGATATAGTCAATATGTTCTTTTACCTAAAAGTTGATATGATTTTTGCTGCTTCTTATCAAAGAAGGTCGTTGTATGATCAATACCTTCTACCATATCACGGAAACCTGTGAAATGGTTGTTTCAACCCCCGGTTTTGGCAAAAATAGGAACAAAAGGACCCATGGGATAACCCGAAACAATCTTGGATGTTGTTCACACATTTACAAAACATGCTCAGTCATTCTGTGGTAAAGTTTACTCCATTGAGATCTTTTATATGTCTACTTATGTTGAAATTTGTGAAATATAGCAAATAGTTGAATATGCCCATTTTTGGGTCTAATTATAAAATTGCCCCAATATTGCCCCAAATTTTAAAAAAAATTTGAAAAAAATTTTCTGCGATAGTTTACCAGATGATTTATCTTTCACATGCAAAAAAAATAAGCTCAAAAGCTTTATTCGATCGGAAGTTATTCCGTTTTACATTTCAGCCTACGCTAATTTTGACGTATTTTCAAGTTGAGAGTCTGGGTATTCAAGTAGTCCGTGACGATATATGCTGCCATCATATATTACCTTGTTTTTCATTTCCATCAATTATATCGCTTGATTTGCCACGTTGTGTTTACAAATGAGGTTCTTATGCTCACGTTCATGCCTCAGCAGAACTAGTCAAAGGGATTTCTTTAGCTTATAATCTTGTCGTTTGTAGACATGTGCAAAGATTAGAGACAGAATTCAGCATAGCTATGTTCCAGAGCCCCATAATACCCCAAGGGAAAGGCCAGGTGCAACCAAATTACAGCAGTGAAAGCGTCTGTTACGTGGCTACCGTTGTGATGTATTTTTACTCTTTGACTCAAATTTTACTCGAAAAATCTCATCAGCTTTGTCCAAGATTGTAGTTATCACTGCAAATACTATAACCAATGTTTGAACCATTACTTGAAAAGGCAACATAAATGTATCTCAGTCAATTTATCAAAGACCGCATCCATTTGCTTTAATCGATAAAACGCAAGCATCACACTTTTGAGTAAATCGATCAATGCTTTTTAAATAGTTATTTACCTTGATATAAGAATACCAAGAAACAAATGACCAATTTATCGAATAGCAAAAACCTTGTGTGACACAATGGATGTAATATAATAATCCAATTTGATCTATTGTCATTATTCCTGTATAATTCCAGTACTCTCTTACAAAAAGTTATACAGGAACTATTACGGTATATGTCGACTACGTTAAGAGTTCTGGTTGTGGCCATTCCTGGGGTTTTTTTACAGAAAATATAATATGTGGTTTGCATTGTACAGATCAATACTTTTTTAACAGATTATGTTTGTTAGATATTGACAGATTGCTTAACATCAATAAGAATTTTTCAGACTCAATGCCTTTATTGGTAATCTTTATCATACAATAACATTTTCTGCTGTTTTCTCCTGGCATGATACTTGGGTCAGCAGGACTTGATATACAGGAGTGCTAATTTAGTATATTTAGCAGCACAACAACAACAAGAAAACCAAAGAGAAAAAATATAGGAAAGGGAGAAAAAAGTTAATTAGTCCTACATAAAAAGCAATAGTTCCGGGGAAGTCCAGTCTTTGTCGCGCCTATTAAATATATATTAAGATAATAATAATAACAATAATAATAATAATATCAAATCTCGGCTTACATAGGATTTTTGAATCTTCTCGTGCCTCAGGGGGCGGGGGGGGGGTGAAGTAGGACCGCGGCAGTTTCACAAAACTATAACTGATAAATGAATTTATTGATTCCAATTTTTTTCTGCCAATTTGGAATTCCTTTTCCTGCCGGGCATGAGTAGCAGGATTGCTGGCGTCGCCACTGTACCTTAGTATCGTCTCAAACTGATGCAGAAAGTATTGCATATGTAATGTACTTGTTAACGTTAACGTACGTTTTAGTGTTTAAGGTGATATTCCAGATTCTCACATCTCGCGATCAATTGGGAAGAAGCTCCACAATTCAAATATTTTTCTCTTTTGCGTTCAACTAATTGGCACTTATAAGGCCTAGATTTTGGTGAAGTAGCAGTAGCCAGTTTGCTTGTGGCAGGTGCCATGGAATGTTTAACATACTTTTGGGGCCGTCAACCAAAACTATGATATATTTTGATGGATATGGGCCCCATACTTTTATGTGCAGTACACTGTGTCCATTTCCATGCATTTTATACACTGTTTATTAGGGGTTTTTGGTTTTGTACTACGGTATATGAATATTCCCCCCCCCCCCTGTTGAGAATTGTCCAACACCTATAAATATTTAAGATGTTAAATTTATGTTCCGTGGATGTTTGTGCGTGGGTTTTACGTAGTGACGTTTCGTGAAACACGTGACAGTAGGTTACTGACATTAACTTTTCCCTGAATTATGCTGGTATGCCTTGTACTTCTGTACTATAGATATTCATCTCTCACCGAATAGTCTTTATATTTGCAATATCACTTCATCACTCTTTCTGGCTGTTGTCTTAGGTTTACGGTAGTTTGCAACCACGATATGATGAATTGATGAATGCATAGAACGTAGGGTCGTAATCTCTTTTTATCTTCTTATAAAAAATGACTTAATCCAAAGATTTTGCTGGCCAAACCTAAAGAAGCTTTTGCTGATATTCGCTACTGGCATAATCGTTCCTTAAGTTTAATAGGAGTTAAGAATCAATGAAATCGCATTGAGATAGCCGATTTTATTCAAGACTAAAACGCAAACTACACAGTGTTAGGTGACATGCCCTGCCACTCGAATGTAGATGATGCTACGGATTGGCAGAATCTCCTTGAGAGGGGCCTGTTTGACGCGGTGTTTAGCGCGAAAATTTTAACAGTGATCTTACTTTGATTTTCTTGGACTTTCTCAAAACTAATAGTGAAAAGAATCTAAGGTTCAAAGCCACGTCATCACACGGAGAAGCGAACAGGGCTTTAAGATGACGTTAAAATGTTGAGGAATTAGTCAATCAAGTTCTTACCACTAAACACGTGATACCGTCAATGCCACCTCAACAAATATGCAGCCGTAAACTTCGTCAGATTTACAAACTATTGTTTTATCTCTTTTGGAAATATAAGTCAATAACGGTCTCTAAACAGCAAGGCCAGTTTAATGTTAGCTATTTAAGGGTTTTCTCATAACCTATTACACCTACAACTTATATATTTCAGTAGTTGTCCTAGTTGAAGATAGTTCATTTCATTGTTTTCCCCAGCACTAGGAACTTAAGTTGTTGAGTTTTTATTTTAAGCAAAGAATGATGCATCGTAAGGAATGAAAGTAGTTTGTCAATTTCCGTCGTTCAACCTTCCATTGTTATTTATATATAAATAAACCCAAATCTGATATATTTATATTATATATGTCATCCTATCCAATGTCTTTGTTTGAGAACGTTACGAGTGTAAAGTGATACTGAAATGTTGGCTTTTACGAAAACTATCGTAGGGATATAAGAAAATCACTGGTGGCCAAGACAGGTCGTCAAATTGTTTGATCTGAAATTACTATATTACATGGTAGTCGTACATCAAAGTTAGGTCTATTTCTATCAGGATACCATTTTTGAAACAAGAAATGCAGTGTTTGAAGTGTGACACTTTGCTAAGAAATTGCTAAGGGAGAAGAACTGAAAATAAATGTTAAGCGAGGGATTGGATCCCAAAAGGTTGGATAGAAGTAGACTTTACGTGGTTAAAAAGGTATGAAAAAACTTACCTGTAGAATTGATAAACCAGAAGAGTCCTGATAAGTAGAATTTCCAATGATAAAAGAGAAAAATACCACATCCAATATCTTGCTATTGTCTTAAAAACTACGAGTTTTACTGTCCAAAACATCCCTTCCCCGTCGTACTACGGCAGGAACATGTTGCTTAAGCCTCGACTCCAAAATTTGTGACGTACGGAGCACACATACCGGGCTCCGAACTTTGCCGCCAAAAAGATTTTGTATGTGATATTTCTTTGTTTATGTAGCGTTTCTCGTCTATTTAATATTTATTTGTAACCAATCACATACTTAGATTTTCTACATCTTGTAAATCTTGATCCCTTTCTTTGTTTCTTTGATAATAATTATGACGCCAGGTTCTGATGAGAGTCATACGAAAAAGGCTTTTCAACCTAATGATAATAAGTCGTCTTTTTAGAGCAATCTTAGAGCAATTACTTGCCTTCTCTGTTACTTTCACTCATTCCCTTTTATCTATGTGTAGTCCTTTCACAAGTACGTACGCTCAATTATGGTAGTTTCAAACACCCCGGTTTCCTTTAAAACAAAACAATGATATGTTTAGCTTTACCCCGTTGTACCCATTCCCCTCAGAACGAACGTATATTTTAAATGGTCGCTTGCGAGGCAGAGAAGCAATCTTGTAAACAATTTCCAAATCTCAATACTTATCTCTTAAAACTATTTACAATGTTATGTCGGCCCTTTTTAAAATCCATAATTTCTCAAAACAAGGAATCATATTATAAACCAACGATTTTTTGAATTCGTCGGATTTGTAATAGACATGTACAAAATAGCCGAAAGGGAAACGTATCCTTACAGAACACAAATTTTGACCAATGCATGCAAGTGACGTTGGCCGCATCAGCCCCGATATACGAAAACTGACCTGAATAGGTCTGAACCTCTTGCCATTACGTAGATCAGATGAGCAGATAATAACGGACTTTTTCTGCAGTGTACACTTTGCAGTGACAATTATTCGCAATTGCGATATCTTGTTCAAAAGCTCTGTCAAGTATGTGTTAACAAAGTATGTGTTACTAAAGAAGCTCATTCTTTAGCGACGAAATAAAGACTTTTTAAAGCCGGCGGGGGGTGTGACATCTTGCAGAGCCTCAGCTAGCAAACCTTCTTTGCTAAATATCATCCAAAGTTATTATGGGAATCATTATGCCTTTTTCACATTGTAATTTTCTTAAATTATTTTGTTTTTAGTTTGACAAAATCTCTGAAACTGAGATCCATGACAGCATTCAACTCCAAAACATCAATCCATTTTATTCTCAACAGGGTACAACTACGTTTGGTTCGCCATATGCATAGCATGCCAGACCATAGTAAACTCTTTATGGTGAGTTAGCGCAACTTAAACGACCAGTAGGTAGGACAATGATGAGTTGCAAAGGCAACACACCGTCAAGGGTTCGATAAAGTCTTTCTGCATCAAGGCAGACTGTTGGCAAGATGTATCGCATGAACGATCCAACTGGCAACACACTCTCCCTCATTCTGTAAGGCCGTAAAAACTGTTTTTGGATCTTAGAAGACCTCCTATAACTTCCTCAATACTGGATCAAGGCACAGTGTTGGCAAAATTTGAAGATTTAAATGATCCAACAAGCAGCACTTGGAGACTTCTTCCCCATTCGGTACGTCACTGAAAATTGTTTTTGGAGGATCATAGAAGACATCCTATAACTTCTCAATACTGGATCTGGTGGAGTGTTGGCAAATTGAATTTTTTAATGATCCAACTAGCAGCACTTGGAGACTCCTTCCCCATTCGGTACGTCAGTGAAAATTGTTTTCGGAGGATCCTAGAAGACATCCTATAACTGATATCATTGCGCCCATTTTGGACCTATTTGCTTCTTTGTTTCTTATGATACTACTGGCATAGTTTTGTTAGTAATTAATAAAAGTATAAACAGTAATATTGTAGTGCTTGTAGCTTCATCCTCATTTATCTTGTTTTGTCCATGTGAAGTTTGTAACTTGAATTCATTGACCATAACTCAAATTTATTGACCATAACATAATGAAAATGCCTGGTGAATCATCAAAAAGTTTATTCAAGTCAGTTCCTAACTAATGGCACATGCTGTTGCTTTACATCGATGTAGTTGATTCATTTTTGTCATCTGTAGTATTGTGAGTATGGTGCAGAATATGACAAGTGCAAGACTTGGCTGCAGGAAAATGAACCACACCTTTTGGATGACATTTTAGCAGGTAAGACTGTTTTATGTAGTCATTAATGGCCAATAGGCACTTAAATTTTACATCTTTTAATATGTCCTTTTAGAGTTTTTAGTCTTATGTAATATACATATCTATAAATAAAATGAAGTGTGTGTCTGTCTGCCTGCCTACCTACCTGGTTGTACCCATTTTTCTCAGCCACTTGTAAGCCCACAGGACTGAAATTTTGTCCCGGAGGTAACTTGACAAGGGAATGAATATAGGCTATGTGGCCTTGGGATAGTGGGTTTGGTTGCATCCCAGGGAGTTAAAAGGCCTTTGGGGTTTTTTTTTTGGCTGCCAAAAAGAGTGCCATCTGGTAAATTAATATCAAGGGTTTCCTTAAATATTTTGGCCCCTGGGTTAACTTGGCAAGGGGAAGAATAAATATTGTGTAGCTTTTGGGGTAGGGGTGCAGTTGCCTCCCAGAGGGCTAAAAGGCTTTTTCTGGGCTTCATGGACTACCAGAAAAGTGTATCATTTGGTAAATTAATATCAGGAGTATAATTCCACGTTTTATACCCATGGTAAAATAGGTAACTTACCTTAACTTGCAAGGTATTGTAGCAAGTGAGTGAACTTGTAAGTTAAAGTAAGTTAGCTAACCTGTAAGTTAGAATAAGTTAGCTGCTTTGCAAGGTAAGGTAAGTTAGGTACTCGTACTAACTTACATTTAACTTGCCTTAGTGTAGTGTAGTGACCCTTCACCAGTTACCCTTATATATTTTATTATATTTAATATATATTTATGTTTCAATGTTATCTTTTTCAAAAATTTTTAATGAAATTTTATATTTTATGAACTTTACATATATATCTTGCTGAAGCAAACAGCCAATTAATGGATGACGAAGTGTATTCCATTTGTAAAGATGATCCCTACCGAAGGAGCTGGCGACGGGCCCGGCTGCATGTCTCTCTGATAATAAATGGAAAATGGCTTCACTTTTTCGTCAGCTTAGTAGTTAAATGGACGGATTCAGACGCCCTTGCTATGTATAGAATCACCTCTTGCCTTGTTTCGATCATCAAAGGATTTCATAGCAAAGTAATTAAGCATTTTGCCTCACTAAAAAACAAGACGTTTTCTGTATAAGTCTTTTCAGTAGACTTAACTTAAGGGTGTTGTTAACAATTGTAGGTTTTTTCCCCCTTTTTTGGACCTATCCGTAAATATTTTTATCGAATGAATAGCGCTGATGTAGATTCGAACGTTCGATTAGTCGAGTCTTTTTGAACTTTCATTGTTACGCTTGATGCTTCTCTTATGTCTGTAAGAGTGGGAAAACGCCTCATTACCCCTATACGTGCCACGACCATGCCCTTAATTAAGGATAGTTTACAATACGGGCAGAGTAGGTTCACAAAAGAACTTGAAAATTAAACTAGACGATGCAGCGAAAACAACCAAATGAAATTGCACTAAATCAAAATGCAAACTAAAAAGAAAACAGTCGAAAAGGAAAATAGCTTTTAAAATAGTAGTAGCTTTTCTAAGGACTTGGCGACAAAAATCCCAATACCTTAGAAAAAACCCTTTCAAAACTCAAAAGCGTCAGAGAATGGAGTAAAGGCGAACAGTAATAGCTTGATATAAAAATAGAAATCTTGAAACGCAACGAAAAACATTGGCAGCTTATTTGTATTTGTATTAGTTCGTTTTCCCATTATCATTTAGGGAAAGTAAAAGTGAAAGCGAGAGATGCAATTCTCCAAGCTAATTAGCTCATTAGATTCTCTTAGGATGGTAATGATACCAATAAATAGCGAGCCTAGTTCTTGAATGTGTTAATTGATACACTTAAACCAAAGCTATAGACGAGGTTTCACGAGAACATGCTTAGAAAAGCCATTGTTTCTAGCTTTTTTGAAATATGCATTTTTCATTCTAATCCAAAAAATAAGCATGATGGATTAAGAGTGAAATAACTACACAGCAGTGACAAATAACGGGGTATATATCCAATAAATTCATTACTCAACAGTTTATCGGACATCAACCATCAAGGTACCTTCACACTTAGATTTCTTTGGAGAACTTAAACCTGCGTGAAGTTGTACATTTGAGCGTCAACAAGTGGTCATAAACACAAAACAAACAACAAGGCATCTTCTCAATAAGGCATTTTAAGGCATCTTCTAAATAGTTGTAACACAAAATGTTTTGATAAGATTTTGCGTATAATGAAGGAGCTGATGTGCGGGTTGGGATCAACCCTTGTTTTGACGCGGGGAATGGGACAAAAGGTGGGATGTTCCTATCAAATTATCATGTGGGGGGTGCTATGGTAGGTGGGGGTTGATTTTTTGATATGGGGGTTCATACCCTCTGCACACTATGCCACACCGATGGGGTAGTTCTGACTACTAAACAAACACCGAAACAGCCTTCTCTTCCTTTTACGTCCCACATCCTTTAAGGACATTCGGACCTGAGGTACATAACTGTCAGGGCTGTACGGCACGGTTGTCCAGTGGTATTGGACTTGTATTTCAAGTCGAGCAATAGGACTTCGATTCGATAAAGTGGTGCTAAGGTTCACTCAGCCTTCCATCTTCACGGGGTCGGTAAAACGAGTACCAGCTATGCTCGAAACAGTAAATCATGTAGAGGTAGAAGCTAAGGAAAGAGGAGCATTTGTGTTGCCCCCGACTGCGGTCGGTGCTCTTATCTTCTTTTTACAACTATCAGGTATGAGTCTCTTTGTTTCCGTCTTGCCACTTTCCATGAGGATGGTTTGCTCTAGGGTAGTTCATTCTTGTGACATGTCCTAGAAACTTCATGTGGCTTTCACATAAATGGCAAATCCACTTTCTATCCGACGCCGCCCTTCTGAAAACGTTCTTTTAACACTTAACCGTCCCGCTAACCTGTAGTGTTCATCTACGAAACAGACGTCAGCTGATTCTAATTTGGTTCTCGTTTAGTATAGTATATTGATATATAGTACGGTAAAGTAAAGTACAATATAGTATAGAATAGTATAGCATAGCATACTATAGTATAGTATAGTATAGTATAGTATAGTATAGTATAGTATAGTATAGTATAGTATAGTATAATTTAGAATTGCAAAGTATAGTATGATATGATATAGCATACTAAAGTAAAGTATTATACAGTACAGTAGTATATAGTGAAGTAAAATAGAACATATCTAGGATAGTAAAATATAGTATAATATTGTACGATCTAATGTAGTATAGTGTAATATGCTATAGTATATTGTGGTATAGTATGGTATAACGAAGGCCTCAGGTAAACAACAACTTTGCAAGAGAAGCTACTGCCATCTACCTACGAAAAAGTTTTCGTCTTGACATAGATGAACAGTAGGCCTAACTACTACAGATTGTGTTTGTCGTAGCTAAATTATATCCACGGTTGGATAAGTTGTAGAAAAAAGTAAAAACTCCAAAGAGCACGTCTTCCAGACAGTAAGCATGCCATGCTGTAATGCCGAATCTTGCCATAACAAAGGTTGTCAGAAATTGCAATGATAAGGAGGATCCGATGTTGGTATTACAAAATACACGTGTAGTATTTGGTTTTAATACAAGGACATGGGGCATGGATTGTTTTTCATTTTCAGTCATTTCCTTATCAAAAATAAGAGAGACATCTAACTGTTCTACGTTTTGGACCTCGAAACGTAAATCATTAAGGTTTAATCATCCTTACTAAATTCTAACAAAATACAAAAACAAAACATTGGTTTAAGATGCAAAATATAACACTAAATGCTCGTACATATCGTACATTTTCTCCTATCATTATCTGAGTCTTATCCTCGTTATGAAGGAGCACTTTGCAAGGATGCTGTGAAAGAAAGACAAGAATGGTTAAGCCGTTTAGTAGACCATGTTAACAAGGTTGCTACTGACCATGGCGGAGATTTCTGTCGGGAACTGCAATCTCTGTACAAGAGCTGGTATATTTGCTTTCAAGTATCATGTCTGAAGTTCTTTGAAAGTTTTGTTCAGTTTTCACACAAACCTTGCCGGTCAGTTTTACCGTAAGTCAGATGTGTGGTGTTTATCACGCTTGAACCAGTTTTGATGTATCGGACAAAGCTTTTAAAACTCGATTGATTTAACAGTATTTAGACAATTTTTTTGCCGGAACTATTTGATATTTCTTTTGGAAATTCTCATTATCCCTGTATAGTGCCATGCTTTTATGCATGTAATTAGAATGTTTGCAACCTGTTAAGGTTGAAATTGACCTGTGTTTTCCTTGAAATTTTTTAATCTCGCTTGCACCAATTCTGCATCCAGGCGACGTGGGATTGACTTGCTTGAGTGTTTAGTTGCAATAAAATTTATTTTAATGGGTCTTATTGCTGCAAATACGTTCAGTTACATAGGATTCAGTAAAGATACGGAAAGATTCAATTAAACGACGGTTCAGTTACACGCATACCATTGACAAAATATGCTAAAAATCTTCCTTTTAAAACTTTTTCTAAAAGTGCCTATGGAGCAACGAAGTTTTAGATATTTCTTTTTCTTTCAACTTTAATTTTTAGTACAATGTTAGAACAGTAGACTTTTAGAATTGAAAAGCTAGACAACTAAACTTCAGTAATATTCTGATTTTCAAATTAATAACGTAAGATTGGTTTTGTTCCCATGCCACATACACTAGAGCCTAATAGTTACGAATGTTCAGTAATTAATTCCAATAAGCTACACTGAACGCAAGAGGGAAAAATGATTGAGGCACAAATTTAGCTAAGTGGCCTGAAAGAAGGACATATTCCTTTACCTGTTTTTGTGCTGAAGCTTTTGGCAACCATAGGAAACAATTCCAATTAAATACACGTGTTTAAATTTAAGGGAAGTTTAATGGTGATTAGTATATATTTTTTTTTAATTCCTTCTGTTTCAGAGCATTTTAGAGAGGTTCTAAGCCAACCATGGGCATTTGGCTGTCACAAATGATTTTGCTCAAATGAACTGGTGAAAAATAACCCCCCCCATTTATTCAGACCCTCCGTTTATTCGGCACTCCAGAGTACGCTGATAAGCAGAACGAGTCCTAAATATTATGAATTATCTTCAGAACATTCCATGTCCCCTGTTTATTTCAACCCCCTCCCATATCTTAATTCTTAAAATTGATGCCACCCCTATTTATTCCCTCCACGTTGGTTTCTCACGTTACTGAAGAGTAGCCTCGCATCGGCAAGAGGCCAGAAAGGTATTTCAGCTTCCAGGCCCGCAGTCAGCAACGCCCAATAGAGTTGTTCTGGAAATAGTCTGGGCATTAGTGACGTAGTGTAAGCCACGCCCATGTTAGCATAAATTTGTATCGCATTTAACCTGAGGGTCAGTGAGTAGAGGCAGGCCATAGTGACCAGGGAATAAGTAGTGGAATATTATTGGAGTTTTAGAGTCTTTGGATTTAGACTTTACCTGGAATTTTACACGCGTTATTTGATGGGAATATACATTAAAAAGAACAGAGAAGAATGTGTCTTTGACAGAATATAGATCTGACACCATTCCATTTATATGTTAATTACAACAAAAGGGGCTTGTCGCCCTATTGTTAAGGAATGGATGTAGTATCTATTCTCATTGATGGCATTCTCATTGATGATTTCCATGGTCCGCGAGAGGCGGTCCTACTGGGCAGTTGAGCCTACTTCAGGCTTGCGTCTCTGCCCCGTAGCCTTAGTTAATGGGCGTTGCTCTTGGGCACCCAAGCTGCCCTTTATAAGTTAGTAAGCCTGTTTGGTGGTTTTTCTGTTTATTTAGGGTAGTTTCAATAGCGGCCTACTCCTCATCGGAAGTCTTGTCTGAGAGATTGCCAATGTGTTATTAGAGGGGATGAGTAATTAAGTACAAATTTTTTTATAAGCAACTCCATTTTCGAGGTCAGGCCTCGAGTTGCTTAGCAATTTTCCGAAATCAAGCCTGGAGTTGCTTAAGTAGTTGCTTAGGTATCACTACAGGTTATCGTCGAATTTCGTTGTGTTGTAAATAATGAAAGATTTGTTACAGTGCGCGCCGACAATGTTAAAGCTCATATTGAAAGGTCATTCTTTGTCAGCGACGAGCGGACGTCCATAGCATGTTTAATTTTCCTTGAAAGTGTTTTACGCTTTGCTGTTTTTCTTGTATGAATTTACAACTGAACTATTACAAATATAGTTACAGGCGTCTATGCTCCCATCAAAAAATAGTCGTTTGCCTTTTCGTAAATTGGATAGTCTTACCCCTGTCACTGTCAGTTACATTCTATTGTAGTGGGTTTGTCTTACTACATCCTAAATAAACATTTCGACAAGCGGTAAAAAGCATTTCTAGTATAAAAATATAAAATTTGTTTGAATTAGTGACATGTTGTTTCATCGGTCTACTGTTATTTTGGCGTACTTTTGAGAATAGATTTAATACAAGGCGTTGCCATGTATAGTATCCAGTTAAACAGTGAGCCAAAGTAATTGAAAAATCATGAGAGAGTCATTTCAACCATAGTAAAAGGTTAACTAAGACAAGTAAGGTATGGAAGTAATGCCACGTGACTACCAATGAGAATAGCAAGCTTCTAGGAAGACTAAAGCACCGAACAGAGCAGTTAGTCATGAATCGTGTACAATGCTTGAAGATATGATGCAATGGACCGATCTTTAAAGTGCACCTCTAGTGGTCAGAAATGTTTTGATATTTTATTTATTATGCCTAATTGACGTGCCTCCGTCCATTCTTTCTCTCGTATGTTATCCGTACTTTCCGTAAAAGCCCGTAAAAGTCTTTAAAATTGTTGTACTGGCCGCTGACCTGATTAACTCGTTTGACTATTAACTATATCATGTGGAGCAAAGAAGAGCGTGAGAACATGCTTCATTGTTCACTGGACGAAGGTAGCATGCATATTTCAGTTTTGCAAACGGCCAAAGCTGTCAACAGGGGGTCATATGAAAGTTGAGAGTCTGTGAAAGGCAGTAAACCAATAACGAACTGAAGTGGATACGATAGGGCGTAGACATCTTAATAATAGCATGTGGACAGGGAGAGGTGGTCCTACTGGGCAGTTGAGCCTGTCTCTGGGCTTGCTTCTCTACCTGATAGGCTAAATTGAGGTGCCTGGCCCTTTGGATTCCCAAGCTGCTCTTTCTTTCCTAATTGGCCTTAACTGTGTGGTACTTAACTGTTTATTTCAGGGTAGTTTTAAAATCAGACATACTGCTCATGAAGGGTCTTTGACTGAGAGATTGCCACAACATTATGAAAATGAAAACTTTCAGCGAATGCCTGTGCTTACAGCATTTTTCTTGTGAATATGCTCTTTTTAAAACTGACATTTTAAATCCTCTCTTTTCATTCTGGAGGGCCTTGGAAGTGTCTCTAGAGATTACACGGTTATTATAGGCTGCCTTCGCACACTTCAAATTTTTATCAGCTGTGTGCAGTCCTTAACTCACCAATGGCAAAGGCAACATTTTGACAGTTAAATTCAAATATATTTTCTTCGTCTGTAGCTAACCATGAGTGTTTGGAAAGGCACAAGCAAATTTCTTTGTCAAAGAAAAAAAGAAACTTTTAAATAATAGCATCACCACATGTAGTATCGATGCTAACATTTTCTTTTAAATGCTATAAGTGAGAATTCAATGGCAAAAAGTGTACAAGAACAATTTTTTTGTATTATTTGCTGAGAGAAGTGTGCAAGGTTTTATTTGGGAACAAATTAGATTTACAGGCATGGCAGAGACAATATACCATCAAATCCTTAATGTAAGCCCTCTGTAGACTAACCAAAATATCCTTCCGAATGTAAGCCTCCCAGAATATAAGCCAGGGGCTTACATTTGGGTTTCTATGTGATAGATCCAAAGTTGGTGGTGTAGAAGGCAGTGATACTGCATGAACATGGACAGAGTATATAAAGAGCCTCTGTGTTTACTTTTGTTCTTTTGAGAGATTTTAAGTATTAAAGGTTATTATCAGTCCCTCTTATTAGACACCGAGTGGTGATTTTTTTTGAATACACAAGTCACTTGTTAACCCAAAAGACCCTCCGAATATAAGTCCCTAACTATTTAAAGGGTAATTTAAAGAACGAGGGTTGGTTTATGAGCGGAGTAGTTGCGTGACCTTACTTTAGTGTAGATTAAAGTATATCATTATGGCCGATAACCAATGGGTTGCATCATGACCTAATGCGAGAGTTCCTACCTCTGTTGTCAAGTTTAAGTACATCAAAGACTTTAATGAGCGTCTTGTTGTGTATGAAGCCAAGCAGACAGTTTCAGAGCCACGGGAACTTTGATGAGGATAATTCCTTCCATACTTCCTCCAAGCTCATGAATACATGCATGGTTTATCTCAAGTGTGACAGTATAGGCTAAAGTAAGTTTAACATGATACTTAGCATTGAAGGCTGGTTCCTAGTACCGTACAACGACTATACCTTAACGGATGCACTCTGTCCTTGTTACAAACTGCTTTAATATCGACGTGCCGATAAACAGATCTTATTATTAAAAAATGAACTTTTATACCCTTGTCCCAGCTGCTTAAAAATTAGTCTCAGTGCGTCTCTTACCGATTATCCTTCCCTTTGTCCTTGAAAGCGAAAGTACCATTATAGTAAATACCAGAGATCTTTGTACCATCTTATATTAGTTTGAATCAGCCTAAGTAGACCTATGTTTTGGTACACTTATACGTGCTTCGTACAAACGTAATGTAAAAAATTAAGTTTGGCACATGAAATTTGAACGTTTAATCGAGGCTAAGAAGCAATGCCAACCGCTAGCAAGGCTTTCAGTACACATTCGAGAACCTGAAACTGTTTATGCAGATTCGATCCTTGTAGCGTGGTCGGGGGACCGAACTTGAACAATCAAGTTGCCCTTTCAAGTTTATTGGGGATAGTGTGGCAGGTCTAACGTAAAGTCAATGTAGGAAGCATAACATTTTGAAGGGAAATTTCTAAAGATACGTTTGCTAATTTCGTCGAATCTTTTTTTGAAACCCGAATTCTGGTCGCCTTCTTATGTCTTTAACTCGTAGATGTTGTATGCGGGGCTTTCTTTGGGTTTTATTTTAAAACGTATGCAAAATATTGTGGAACGATCGGCTTGCATAAGTTGTAAATTGATGCTGAAATGCTCTGTATCTGAGTCCTCTAAGGACATCTCTGACTGCATATTACTTTCTCTTCTCCATTTGCTACTATTGCGCTCATACATTAACATTACTAACCAATTCAAAACAACAAAGGTCGATGTAAGTAAAGTAACTTACGTTTGCATGGTCTTTCGTGACAAGGTATTGCTTCATCTGGAGCTCCTTGGCATTTATTTCCATTATATTTGGGGGCAGGGTTTGTACAATATCGCTTTCTCCGCTCATGTCCACCTCCACAAGGTCGATCACAATAATTCCATGGTGTCCACATAGTCCAGTTTCCATGTACTAAGTATCAAGGATGAAAGAATGAAAGAATGAAAAACATACCATAATGCTTCTAACGTAGCCCCGTCCTTCTAAATGCCCCGAAAGAACGTCCCTCCTAATTTGGTTATTAACGCTTCATTTAAAGTTAAATTAACGCTCCCCACTTATGTATAACTTCGTCAAATTACCCCCTCTTTATAGTTCAACCTTTATGTAATGCTGCTCCAGTTTAAATATTGTACAGGTTACAATTTTGTAGAATTTTGACCATTATCATCATTATTATCATCATCGTTATCATCTTTATTATCATCATCATCATCATCACCATCACCATCATCATCATCATCATCATCATCATCATTATCATCATCTTCATCATCATCATTATCATCATCATTATTATTATCATTATCATCATTAACAACCAGAAAATGGTAATCTTTATCCCAAAGCTATATTCATTATATTGTTAGTTAAAAGTGTTTTAAGTCATCTATTACTTACCAGGGCATAAAAAGGAATTGCAGGCTTCCTTTTGTACTACAAGGCCTTTACACTGAGATCCACCAAACAGTGGGGAGGGAGAATCACATCTCCTCCTTCTGTACTGTATCCCACCTTCGCAGCTCTTTGAGCATTTCTCCCATGATCCCCATGTACTCCACTGGCCATTAACTTTCTTTTTGAGGTGTGGAGTGAAAATTTCATCTAAATATTGGACAAAGGTTGTTTGCGACCTTGGTTGCAGCATATTTATGATTGCAGCTCCGTCTACAATAATTGCATCTACATGTGGATAACCGTCTTGAGGCGAAGCTACTTGCTCAAGACATGCAGGTCCCTGCAAAAGTCTCAGTAAATTTAGTCTCTTTCGATGAAAACATATCTCTTCTGATAATTCTGGCAGCTTTAGATAAAATGACAGCCTCATCGTCATAATCTTTTTCAAAGTTTTTTATCGCTTTACTGATATCAGAATCGAAGGCAAGAAGCACATCTTTGCCCTCTCGATAGGCTTCTAGGTTTTCAAAGTTGGATAACAACCTGGACTTCAGTTCCGTCCTATGGATACGGCTTGTAACTGCTACCTCAAGCTCTTCTAATCTGCTCTTGTACATGTTCGCTAAGTCCACCAGCTTGAAAACTGTAGACGTTTCGCTCTCATTTGCAGTTTCCTGTATATAAACAAATAATTCTGCTAGAACAATTCCATGAAGTCGCCTCTCGCTCTCTTTTCTGTCATCATAACTGTCCTGCTTTGCAGTAGCCCTTTTGTACAAAGAACAAAGATATTTGCTGTGGTACAAAGCGTCCTGGGAAATCATATCACCTGCACTTAACTTCCCCAGGAGTAGATTGTCCTCGAGGATGTGAGCGCACTCCCTTACCCGACGATCAAGACTGAACGTAGACGCCAGTGACATTTTAGCATTCCAGTAACCGCAAAAGAAGCATAAATGTTTCCCATACGGTTTGAAGCTATCTCACTTCGACGAATAATTTTGGTAGCAGTTTCAACAACCTCATCATCTTCGGCGTGGCGTTTTCCCGCTCTTTGCAGTTTCGTGTTGTTAATTTATCTCTGCATTTCTTATGCCAACATAAATTTCTTAACTTGAAAGTTTCCACCAAATTCTGTACTCTGAAATCAGTAATTTTGAGCCGTGCAGGAGAGCAACCAAGTTCATGAAAACGATTGAAACAAATCCCTTTCTAAACTGATACATTGTAATAAATTCGATCTTGATAGTACTATGATGAAACGAATCAGGCAGTGTCTCGACGCATCACACCGCTTTCAATGTTTATGGAGCATCAAGCGCCACGAAATTATTGAACTTGCAAATACTGTGAAATAAAAGTACAGGAACCTCTATGTCCAGACAGTATGACACGCCAGTGGCCTTTTTACGTCAAGATTTAGGACGGGCGTTTGTTGATACGTTGATACATTTAGAGTCATATGCCATGGTATACAAATCTTAAAATGTCATAGTGCCCCATAACCTTCATCGAATTTTCTCTGGATTGTTAGATAAATACAAGCCCGGAGCTAAGTACATATTGTATGCATCTCTGTTATGTATCTCTTATCTCCTTCAGGTGTCAAAATTAGGAGATTTGGAGTGTTCTAAAATTAAACATTTTCAAAACTTCTCGCTAATAGTTCACTGGCTGCCTCAAGCTAAAATATTCACTAGTCTTTGCTAGCATTGTGTCCGCCTATAATTCAGATCTAAGATGACACCTTGTCCAACTTAACATATGTCAAGAACATATTTAAGTTAAGTGTTTAAGTATATAATAGTGAATAAACTTAAAACAGACTTGATGCATAAACACAATTGTCTCTAGCAATACTTTTATCTTAACGTGGATCATCATATTATCTTGGCACTCCACCACTTGGTCCATTGATTGGCTGTATGATTTACTTCCAAAAGGTCTTGACGGGAGCAATTCGGACCCAATTTACAGTCCCGGAGGAGGTGAGTCGTTGTCTGGTTTGATTTTCCACAAGGACACGCGACGCTATGAGGCAATCCCTAATAATGAAGGTTGCTGTTTGTAAGTCCCGCTCCCGCTCTTGCTCGATTTAGCGCTACCAATTCTTTCTTGGCAAAGGACGTACCACGTGGGGGTTCTGTGATGGAGAGGAAAAGACTCTAATGATGGTTTTTGGTCTCTCACTAAGCACTTCTGGAAGCTATACTGTGCTGGTTTACACGAAAAGAGCAAATCTTCAGCTGTATAACCCGTCACGAAGCTGGCCCTCTAAGAGAGGGGGGGGGGGCGGTTGGGATTTCTAAAATATGAAAGGGGAGGCGGTCATGATATACTACAGTGAAAAATATATATGCCGATCAGAATGTCAGGGGGGGAGTACGCTAGTGAATTCTCTCAGGGAGCGGCGCCCGCCCTTGCCCCCCTCACCTTCGTGACTGTGCATAAAAGCTTGAAACCGGTTCTGACGACTCAGGAAGGAGGATAACTGCAAGAATAAAGTTATTGTTTCCTATTAAGCCTGATACGGCTGCTTCTTTAATATATTTTATTACTGTGTCGTAATCATTGCTGAAACATTTCAAATGCTTAACTTTATACGCTTTTCATATTTTTACTCAATTACCGTGATTTAACGCGCCATTATGATTATTTCTATTTTGAGAGCTAAAACTCATTTTTTTTTCGGCTTGGTAACCCTTCTCATCCAATTCAGTGAAACGTATTTAACCTACAGATTATGTTTACCAAATTTTTCCACCAAATTCCATTTATTTAAAACTTATCGAAACTCTATCTATAAATATGCAGTGGGGTTGGACTAAAGGAATTCTCATTCCTGTATCATAATCCAATATATTAATTCACTATCCAAAGTACATCCTTACATGAGTTGAACATTTAAGCAACTAACTCAAGCACTTGATACAATTTGGTATTACAACAGACTGGGTTGCATAATGCAATCAAAATTAATCATAATCACGCCAGGAGTGCAACTAAAGGGGGGAGGGGAGGAGTGCAACTAAAGGGGGGAAAATTGTGTCCTCATCTTAAGCACAACTAGAAGGAAGGCCTTGCCCTTGAATGCAAGACACTAACTGTTGGTTTTTATTTTCATGAGCCACGTGATTCGTAACAAATCAGCGTTTTGAGCCTCAAATAATTCTTAAGTCGATTCTTAAATTTTTATGCTATGAATCTAATGTATTTTTTGTTAGAAATTATGCTGTTAATTGTGGGTAACGTAAGGTATGCTTCATCAATAAACGTAATTTTTGTGTAAGTCCTTCTGGAAAATCGGTGAACTCTTTTAAGTTTTGTGTAACATTTGTCGATATATCTCTGCATTTTAGAATCATTTTAGAATCATTTTGAGGCCCCTAACATGAAGGGACAAGACATGAACTGATCTAGGTGTGCAGATTTGATATCTTGGAAAAGATATATGTAACAGGGTATTCAACAAGTCTGAGAAATGCCCTGACACATTTCAAAACTCTAGGAGAGACGACCATGAAATAGGGGATGCTATTTTACCTTGAAGTCCACTTCTGGAGGATGCTAAGCATACCAAGCATACCCCTGACTACGGTGCTGTGTACGCCTAATTGGAGAAGACCGGATGGAGAGTTGAATTGACCTCTTATACATTGTTGAAAAATATTTTCAAGCTTTACATTGACACGTGTAGAAAATAAGAGGGGCAGTGGAAGGAAAACAACTGGAAACAAAAGCCAATCTTACAATATGATTGGAAGAAATGGTGGATTGCACATGATATCAGATACAAGAGTTGACCCAAATCAGTTATTAAATATTGAAGATAAAAGACCACTAGAGGAATATTCCGTAGAGCAGCTAAGGACTGCAGCTAATAAATAAAGTGCAGAAAACAATCTGACAACTTAAAGCTTTTTAGACTAAATTTACAACATGACAGAACAGTGAAACAACAAGAAAAGACTGAAAGGGAATTACCAAATGAGAAACTTCGACAAGATCGTAGCCCTTGAGCACCAAGAAAGTAATCAAGTTTGAGATTGTTTTCTCTGGCCTTATGTTTAACAAACTCTAATTAGCTCAAATCGCTAACGGTAACTCTAGCATCTTTATGATCGGCACATTATTCAAAGTTGCTCTCTACTATAAAGTTTTTAAAAATTCTAATTTTAATAATAATAAAGTTTAGGAAAGATGTCCTGTATACTTAAAGACGAGACTGATAAATCAAAGAGTTTCCAATATAGTACTGACTCTGGAAATCAGTAAGTAGTGTAGTAAGCTTGCGCGTTGTTAAATTCCGAATGATGTATGAGAATGGAATAGCCATTTCAAACTATGTTCCTTAATCCCTCTACAATTTGAATCTGTGATGAACGATATGCCGGAAGTATTGCTGCGACAATACCGATTAAAAATGCCGTAAAAACCTGCAAATAAACTGTTTCAAGTGACACATCAAATACCGGAAAGAGTGTTCCGACCTTTTCACTAAACATTGCAGCGATGGGGAAAGTTACTAAAATTCCTATTACTGTGCCTATATATGAAATTATCATGGATTCGCCGTAAATTAATCCAGAGATAAAATGAGGACTAAAACCTAATGCTTTCAAAGTTGCATATTCACCTGTTCGCTCACGCGCCGTCATTGCCATGGTATTTGCCATAACAGCCAGGATAATTAATATGATCACGTATGAAACAATCCGAATTGCAACGACTATAGCTTCAGTCATTGAAACAAATCCCAGCTGAAATGCTTTTTCAGTTTCAGTCAACGTTTCTGCAGGCGAGTTTTTAAACAGCTTGTCAATTTTTCCAGATATCTGAGCTGCTTCATCAGGCTCAGAGATATTCACAGCATATACACCTACCCAATCTGTTTTACTCTCTAAATCAAGTGAACTTTTTTTTCTTTCTTCATTCAGATAATCCCAGTGAAAGAAAAACTGTGCAGTGTCTGTTTTCGCTTCTGCGCCATCATAAATAGCACGCACTGTAAATTTCCAGGTTCCAGGATAAATTGTACCTCGTATAGGCACTGCATCTCCAATCTTAAAGCCATGTACATCTGCCAACTTACGCCCTACTACACAACCTTTGCGATCTTTTGTAAATGCAGTTAAATCTTTTGGCGGTATAATATATTCAGAATAAATATCAAAATATGTCTTTGCATCAACCGCAAACTGAGGAAAAAAGTTTTTCTCAGTAACATAAACGCCTCCAAACCAGCTTGCATGGGTAATCCCTGTCACGCCTTGAATCTTTTTTATTCTATCCTGAGAGAGGGCTTAATTTGCACTTTCTTTCATAGAGGTAAAGGCTAACGTAGGCGATGTGATGCGGTAGGGAAACACATGTCCTGAGCCACAGTGTAATGACGTAGCCAGGCAAGTTCATTGCCTCGCCGCTTTTCGTCTTTCCCTACCTGAGGACAGGTACACATTTTGCTGCAGGGCTTGCAGTAGATATTTTCTGGCAGATTGACGGTAGAGCATAGAAACAAACCGTCAACCTATGGCCTGCTAGACCATGCTCTAACGACTAAGTTAAATCACCTTCTGTGTTACATTACTTTTAACTATTGAGCACCTTCTTATGTCTTCAAATTTTGTGGTTTGAATATCTGTTCTCTTAAGCTTAGGCCAAGATTGTTCATAACAAGTATGCATTTTAATAATCTGCTGATATAATGATTATTATATTAGGAGTCTATTTTAACTACCCTTTATATATATTTTGATTTTACGGTATCTGAATAATTTAGTTCCATTTTGCCTGGTTAGCCTAGCTTTGCAGTTGGAATGATTTGCAGTCTAAAATTAAATTAGAATCTCTTTTATACGTTGTAAGGATACCGTTTTAAAATGAAGTTGTAAAAATTGTTTCGTATTCTCAGCATTCCTTTTCTTGCCATGTGAGATAATTTTAAGGTACAACTTGCAATGATTATCCTATGACAACATGTCAGTTCATCATTTATGGCCAAATAAATTGTGCCTTCAAACTGGTAGAAACAAACGTAGCGGAGATGTGGGCCTATAATCAGTAAAGCTGAAATAACAGTGAGAGTAGTGAGCGTAAGCTAACGGCAAAACTTTGCAAACTAGCCAATTTACAAATTGTTGAAGACAAAGTAACGTCAGATTGGGTCGGGAAAAAGTGCACGAGAATGCATCCAATGGAGAATAATGCAAATACTTTTACATCACTCAACATCAACGTATTCGACGATGCTAGTAGTAGGAGACTTAAAGTTGACGCTGTTAAAAATATGTTTCTGCTATAGGTGAAACACTGATCGGAGAATTCTAGATGGCCAGAAAATGTCATTCCCCCCATCTGTTGAACAAGTGCATTCCCCCACCATCTGCCTTTCCCCCACCATTTCAGCTCCAAATTCGCGGTCCCCCCGGAGCTGAAAATTTTATTCCCTCCCAACTTCCTGGGGGGGGGGGACGCTATGAGTGGGTACAGATTGAAAGAGTTGCAGCAGAAGGTGATGGCAAACACTTGCTGTTATGTTCATTTCTGAATATTGCGAGAGCTCAGTCCAAGTCTAAAGAAAATGTATCCAAAAGTTTTCCTGATGAAAGCTCATGTCTGCATTATATGAATCATACAGAACTTTATGATGTTTTTAACGTTTCAGAACCATAACCCCTTTTACCTGGAACAAATTTGAGAAGCAAGAGGCAGTCATCTTTTCTTCGCTCACCATTTATATATTTTCAAAAGGTGCCAAGATGCCATTAATGCTATATTAATGAGAGAGGCACTACCATTACACGGAAACACGTGACAGAGGATGAAGATTTAAAAAGAGATAAATCTAACTAAAGAATCAATATTCCACAACAAATATAGAATGTTGTTGGTGATTACCAGAGTTACCATGAAGAGTTTCATCTTGTACATGCTAAGCAGGTACCTCTAGTTATTGTAAGCACATTATGTCCTGCTCCTGGAACTGGCAATATGAAGTTTAAACAAGTTGAAGGAAGTTTAAAGAAAATGGAGGTGTACCAAAGCACAAAATCAACTTGTCATCAGGGGCAGTGCTGCTAAGTTAAGTCAAAAGTTCAGTGCTGGAATATGATAAAATGTTTTGCATTTTTATTCCAATTGATAGCCAAAGAAGATTTTGCATAATTGCCATTGTTATTTAACAAAAATTTCTCTTTCCCCTTTCTTTCTTTTGTCATTGTTTCTATTTGATTTGAAGATGTCATGCAGTATATAATTGATTATTTGTTCTTTGTATCCCTCAGGTTATATCAAGGCCAAAGTCAGAGTCAGCTCTCACTGCATATGAACAGGTAAGTGTAATGAGCCTCCTTAGGTTTGAGTTTATAGCTGCCGGATTCCTTGCATCAGTGATTAAATTTTTCTACCTGCATTGATAAGGAAAAGGAATTGCTATTTATAATAATACAGAACGGGGTACTTGTACTTTTGATGCTTTATAGTGAAGAAACCAGTGAGTTTGTTGTATTCCGTGTTGCCGTAGTTACAACAATCAGCTAAGATATAATTTTTTAGCTTCTTGACAGTCATATTTGCATGTTAACATTTCAGCCAGAAGTATTACTATACAATTAAATGTACATGATGTCAATCATTTTAATAGATAAGGAATTTTCCTCTCCAAGTGGGGAGAGAGTATATTTCATGACCAGTGTACCTCGTGCAATAAAACTTTCAGGAATGTTGGCGTTTTAAATTCTGTTTTTTACTTGCACATGTTCAAATTTCTTCTGTTACTTCTACTCGTTTGTATGCATTTTCCTCCTCACCTTTCATTTCTTGTTAGCAAGGCGTTATAGTTGTGAAACAACTTATTTCCCAGTCGCTGATAAAATTCTGTATCGATGCGGGTCAAACATGCAGCTGGGGGAAGGCACGGGAAACATTTCAACTCCATTTCAACGTACTTCGTCAACTTAGGAACAGGCTACGGCAAAACTTTAATTCTGATCATATGCAGAACAAAAATTTTCTAAACCCCTTTCGCACGAGAAATGTTAGGTTCATGCTTGACACAAGCGTTTTACATGCGCAAATAAGGTTGAAAAGCAAAAGAGTAGATATTACGCGTTAAGTTTAGTAGTTATCTCAAATTCCGATGGATAAAAGTAGCATGACATAACATTATTATTGCCCAGGTAATAACGTTGAAACACACGTTTGTTCATGGTTGAAAAAATGACAACACTTTTGTGCAAGTGTCACATTTTAAAGAGGCACGGGGAATGGAGTTATAGAGTCTGTTGTAATAAACATAGAAATCGAATTGTGTCAGAGCTGTAATCTATGAAGGACACATTCTTCTTAGTTCTTTTTAATATATATTCTACACTTTCTGTTACTAAAGTTGTATAAACATTGCAACAGACATCACAAATTAAAAACAACAGATAATAAGTATGATTTATGGTTAAAACAAGTCGGAAAAAAATCAAATGCAGCCTGTTATATGCTTTTAAAAACAGGAACTATATACCTTAGTCCTTTCAAATTTCTTCTCTCTTTAATTTTCGTTCCTTTAATTTTCACCCCCTTTAATCCCCCCAAAGCAAAAAATAGAGGGAGACCAAATTTTGGGATATATACATTGTATTTCTTTATTTTCCTTTGGCTAAGAAATATTGCAAAACAGCAAACCTGTCCATACTGCAGCTCCTACAATTAGACATAAAACACTGTGGTGAAGGCAAGGTACCACGGAAATTTACCATGTGGATGTTAACATGGAGGGCAATCAGGTTATTGTTATATATAGATGATTAACTTTTTTTGGTTCATTCAAGAAAGAATGATGATAAATAATAATGTTTCTCATTAGCTGGATTGTCATATATAGCAAGTACAGGGAAAACCATTGCAGGCTTGTATAACGGTGTACACAATCACACCTCTTCAAAAATTATTAGCCTCCTATGTAATTTTATTATCTGTGGTATTGAAATATATACATACCTACCTTCTTCACAATGCCAATTTATCTATGCCTGTGCCAGCCTGATTGCCTTTAATTTTGCCCCCTCCTGAACTTTGAAATTGATTTTACTCCCTTTAATTTTTGCCCCTCCCCCATGCTGACCCTTCAATATGCTCCCTTTAATTTTTGCCCCCTGGGAGGGCAATTCAAAAGGAGGCAAAATTTGAAAGGACTAAGTTATTATCTAAATTCTATGCATAGTCTTGAGATCTTGAGGATGAGGGAAGGAGGAAGTTAATCATGATGATGATGATGATGATGATGATGATGATAATGATGGTGATGATGGTTATGATCATGATACCAATGATGGTGGTGATGCTAATAATGATAATAATGATGGAAAATGGAATGATAAAGAGAGTGACCTCACATCATGTTGGAATGTACCATAGTGCAATTCGAGTTTAAGTTTTCTATCTGTACTGTAGGGCTCTGAGTTTAGTTTAGCCAATCTTCAGCAGTGACCTGAAGAAGTCTGTTAGACGAAACGTTGTCAATGAAGTTTCCACATTTGGCGTTTTACTTTTGATAATTTCTGTTGTCTACGTCATTACCCAACTACGTCACACTTACAAGAAACTGACAACAAGAAAGAGAAGATATCGTAGCAGTATCCATCCCCTGGTACGTAATAAAGTAATGCAAAGAGTTTTTCTTTTCACTTACGTCTTGTTAGTAGAAAAGCATCGTACAATTCCCTAGACAGGAGAGGATCCGGTAGATCACGGAAAAATTCCTTAAACAACGCAGCGACATCTTGCGGGTTGGCATCAGGATCAAATTCTATTTCACCACCACGATCTATGTTTTCCTTCATCTAAGAAATAAATTAGAGATTTATAACGTTACTGCGTGAAGTAAATGTAGATACAGAGTAGACGTCTGTGGGATGTTTTCTAGCAAACAAGCAGCTTTTGTGTTCATGTATTACACTGTTGCTTAAAAATGTTTCTGTATACCTAGGGGAAAGGTCAAATCCTGCAACCAAAAAATGACCAAATATTGATTGTATGGTAGAAGTAATTCTTAACGTCGAGCTCACAAAGTGGAAATTTGGCCATTATTATTATTATTATTGGAACAATCCATCATGCTTAAACTACCACTAATTTTACCACGTCTCTTTGTGTTTGCATTTATTTTACTAGTTGGTTTGGTTTGTTTTGTGGGGTTTTTTGTTGTGATTATTGTTGTTGATATTGTTATCATTTGGGGGTCTTTTCGCTCCCCTTCTCTTTTATTTATATTTATTCTATCTATTTACTTACTTATTTATTTATTAATTTTTCTTCTTCTTTCAATTATGGTTATTATACTGTTTCTTGCTATGGTTATTTATTACTCTGTTGTTCTACTTAATACATCATAGTTCATTGTATATTAGTTAACGTGTATGTATGTAGTAGTAGTAGTAGTAGTAGTAGTAGTAGTAGTAGTAGTAGTAGTAGTAGTAGTAGTAGTAATAGTAGTAGTAGTGGTGGTAGCAAGATTAAATTATAGCCTGGCCTGGTGAGACGCAAACGTAGCACTCCTTTGTCAAAGTAACAAAAAGTGTCTCAAATTCCTACGACAAACTTAAACTTTTCTAAATAAGCAAAAGGGATTTACGCGTACTTCGCGTATAAAATTATCTTTGATGCGTTATTTGAACCCACGTTAGAGAGGCTTATGAGAAAAATTCTAACCCACCTCCCAAGTGAAAATGTAACTTTAATTTGATTTGATCTTCCTTTTAGTACAGAATTTCTTTCTACAGTAAGATACTATAAACCAGTCGCAGCGGGGGCCAGGGGTACCACAATTCTTCTAGACAGCCGTATTTGCGGGATAAGGACCCCCTGGCAGGGGGGACCAGGGGTACCACAATTCACCTAGACAGCCGTATTTGCGGGATAAGGAGAGTGCCAAGCACAAAAGCGCTACAAAAAAATCCGGCAATAAACAAAAACAAAATACCTTGAAATTTATAAGATAGGAAGGAACTCGTAATTCAGTCAAATGGAAGCCCCAACTTTTGAAAATTAAGAAAATACTTGTCATAGAGTGTCTCCTCTTGGCATTTTTAAACGAATCCACTTTTAGGGTCCATAGGGCGCCACACAGAATCTTGTCCCTGCTGCGGAACGCGCCCCACGCCTCTACTGCTATAAACGTTAATAGCAGGCAATACTATGC